>JAUIMM010001140.1:1362500-1636250 GCA_031769625.1 Taudactylus pleione | reverse complement strand
CTAGTGATGACACTATACCTCCCAACATGATCATCCTGCTCTTTACTAACTGTAACTCACAGAGACAGCGCTAGTGATGACACTTATACCTCCCAACATGATCATCCTGCTCTATACTAACTGTAACTCACAGAGACAGCGCTAGTGATGACATTATACCTCCCAACATGATCATCCTGCTCTATACTGACTGTAACTCACAGAGACAGCGCTAGTGATGACACTATACCTCCCAACATGATCATCCTGCTCTATACTGACTGTAACTCACAGAGACAGCGCTAGTGATGACACTATACCTCCCAACATGATCATCCTGCTTCTATACTAACTGTAACTCACAGAGACAGCGCTAGTGATGACACTATACTCCCAACATGATCATCCTGCTCTATACTAACTGTAACTCACAGAGACAGCGCTAGTGATGACACTATACCTCCCAACATGATCATCCTGCTCTATACTAACTGTAACTCACAGAGACAGCGCTAGTGATGACACTATACCTCCCAACATGATCATCCTGCTCTATACTAACTGTAACTCACAGAGACAGCGCTAGTGATGACACTATACCTCCCAACATGATCATCCTGCTCTATACTAACTGTAACTCACAGAGACAGCGCTAGTGATGACACTATACCTCCCAACATGATCATCCTGCTCTATACTGACTGTAACTCACAGAGACAGCGCTAGTGATGACACTATACCTCCCAACATGATCATCCTGCTCTATACTAACTGTAACTCACAGAGACAGCGCTAGTGATGACACTATACCTCCCAACATGATCATCCTGCTCTATACTAACTGTAACTCACAGAGACAGCGCTAGTGATGACACTATACCTCCCAACATGATCATCCTGCTCTATACTAACTGTAACTCACAGAGACAGCGCTAGTGATGACACTATACCTCCCAACATGATCATCCTGCTCTATACGTAACTGTAACTCACAGAGACAGCGCTAGTGATGACACTATACCTCCCAACATGATCATCCTGCTCTATACTAACTGTAACTCACAGAGACAGCGCTAGTGATGACACTATACCTCCCAACATGATCATCCTGCTCTATACTGACTGTAACTCACAGAGACAGCGCTAGTGATGACACTATACCTCCCAACATGATCATCCTGCTCTATACTAACTGTAACTCACAGAGACAGCGCTAGTGATGACACTATACTTCCCAACATGATCATCCTGCTCTATACTAACTGTAACTCACAGAGACAGCGCTAGTGATGACACTATACCTCCCAACATGATCATCCTGCTCTATACTAACTGTAACTCACAGAGACAGCGCTAGTGATGACACTATACCTCCCAACATGATCATCCTGCTCTATACTAACTGTAACTCACAGAGACAGCGCTAGTGATGACACTATAACCTCCCAACATGATCATCCTGCTCTATACTAACTGTAACTCACAGAGACAGCGCTAGTGATGACACTATACCTCCCAACATGATCATCCTGCTCTATACTAACTGTAACTCACAGAGACAGCGCTAGTGATGACACTATACCTCCCAACATGATCATCCTGCTCTATACTAACTGTAACTCACAGAGACAGCGCTAGTGATGACACTATACCTCCCAACATGATCATCCTGCTCTATACTAACTGTAACTCACAGAGACAGCGCTAGTGATGACACTATACCTCCCAACATGATCATCCTGCTCTATACTAACTGTAACTCACAGAGACAGCGCTAGTGATGACACTATACCTCCCAACATGATCATCCTGCTCTATACTAACTGTAACTCACAGAGACAGCGCTAGTGATGACACTATACCTCCCAACATGATCATCCTGCTCTATACTAACTGTAACTCACAGAGACAGCGCTAGTGATGACACTATACCTCCCAACATGATCATCCTGCTCTATACTAACTGTAACTCACAGAGACAGCGCTAGTGATGACACTATACCTCCCAACATGATCATCCTGCTCTATACTAACTGTAACTCACAGAGACAGCGCTAGTGATGACACTATACCTCCCAACATGATCATCCTGCTCTATACTAACTGTAACTCACAGAGACAGCGCTAGTGATGACACTATACCTCCCAACATGATCATCCTGCTCTATACTGACTGTAACTCACAGAGACAGCGCTAGTGATGACACTATACCTCCCAACATGATCATCCTGCTCTATACTGACTGTAACTCACAGAGACAGCGCTAGTGATGACACTATACCTCCCACATGATCATCCTGCTCTATACTAACTGTAACTCACAGAGACAGCGCTAGTGATGACACTATACCTCCCAACATGATCATCCTGCTCTATACTAACTGTAACTCACAGAGACAGCGCTAGTGATGACACTATACCTCCCAACATGATCATCCTGCTCTATACTGACTGTAACTCACAGAGACAGCGCTAGTGATGACACTATACCTCCCAACATGATCATCCTGCTCTATACTGACTGTAACTCACAGAGACAGCGCTAGTGATGACACTATACCTCCCAACATGATCATCCTGCTCTATACTAACTGTAACTCACAGAGACAGCGCTAGTGATGACACTATACCTCCCAACATGATCATCCTGCTCTATACTGACTGTAACTCACAGAGACAGCGCTAGTGATGACACTATACCCTCCCAACCATGATCATCCTGCTCTATACTAACTGTAACTCACAGAGACAGCGCTAGTCGATGACACTATACCTCCCAACATGATCATCCTGCTCTATACTGACTGTAACACACAGAGACAGCGCTAGTGATGACACTATACCTCCCAACATGATCATCCTGCTCTATACTAACTGTAACTCACAGAGACAGCGCTAGTGATGACACTATACCTCCCAACATGATCATCCTGCTCTATACTAACTGTAACTCACAGAGACAGCGCTAGTGATGACACTATACCTCCCAACATGATCATCCTGCTCTATACTAACTGTAACTCACAGAGACAGCGCTAGTGATGACACTATACCTCCCAACATGATCATCCTGCTCTATACTGACTGTAACTCACAGAGACAGCGCTAGTGATGACACTATACCTCCCAACATGATCATCCTGCTCTATACTGACTGTAACTCACAGAGACAGCGCTAGTGATGACACTATACCTCCCAACATGATCATCCTGCTCTATACTAACTGTAACTCACAGAGACAGCGCTAGTGATGACACTATACTCTCCCAACATGATCATCCTGCTCTATACTGACTGTAACTCACAGAGACAGCGCTAGTGATGACACTATACCTCCCAACATGATCATCCTGCTCTTTACTAACTGTAACTCACAGAGACAGCGCTAGTGATGACACTATACCTCCCAACATGATCATCCTGCTCTTTACTAACTGTAACTCACAGAGACAGCGCTAGTGATGACACTATACCTCCCAACATGATCATCCTGCTCTATACTAACTGTAACTCACAGAGACAGCGCTAGTGATGACACTATACCTCCCAACATGATCATCCTGCTCTATACTGACTGTAACTCACAGAGACAGCGCTAGTCGATGACACTATACCTCCCAACATGATCATCCTGCACTATACTAACTGTAACTCACAGAGACAGCGCTAGTGATGACACTATACCTCCCAACATGATCATCCTGCTCTATACTAACTGTAACTCACAGAGACAGCGCTAGTGATGACACTATACCTCCCAACATGATCATCCTGCTCTATACTAACTGTAACTCACAGAGACAGCGCTAGTGATGACACTATACCTCCCAACATGATCATCCTGCACTATACTAACTGTAACTCACAGAGACAGCGCTAGTGATGACACTATACCTCCCAACATGATCATCCCTGCTCTATACTAACTGTAACTCACAGAGACAGCGCTAGTGATGACATTATAACCTCCCAACATGATCATCCTGCTCTATACTAACTGTAACTCACAGAGACAGCGCTAGTGATGACACTATACCTCCCAACATGATCATCCTGCTCTATACTAACTGTAACTCACAGAGACAGCGCTAGCGATGACACTATACCTCCCAACATGATCATCCTGCTCTATACTGACTGTAACTCACAGAGACAGCGCTAGCGATGACACTATACCTCCCAACATGATCATCCTGCTCTATACTAACTGTAACTCACAGAGACAGCGCTAGTGATGACACTATACCTCCCAACATGATCATCCTGCTCTATACTAACTGTAACTCACAGAGACAGCGCTAGTGATGACACTATACCTCCCAACATGATCATCTCGCTCTATACTGACTGTAACTCACAGAGACAGCGCTAGTGATGACACTATACCTCCCAACAAGATCATCCTGCTCTATACTGACTGTAACTCACAGAGACAGCGCTAGTGATGACACTATACCTCCCAACATGATCATCCTGCTCTATACTAACTGTAACTCACAGAGACAGCGCTAGTGATGACACTATACCTCCCAACATGATCATCCTGCTCTATACTAACTGTAACTCACAGAGACAGCGCTAGTGATGACACTATACCTCCCAACATGATCATCCTGCACTATACTAACTGTAACTCACAGAGACAGCGCTAGTGATGACACTATACCTCCCAACATGATCATCCTGCTCTATACTAACTGTAACTCACAGAGACAGCGCTAGTGATGACACTATACCTCCCAACATGATCATCCTGCTCTATACTGACTGTAATCACGAGACAGCGCTAGTGATGACACTATACCTCCCAAACATGATCATCCTGCTCTATACTAACTGTAACTCACAGAGACAGCGCTAGTGATGACACTATACCTCCCAACATGATCATCCTGCTCTATACTGACTGTAACTCACAGAGACAGCGCTAGTGATGACACTATACTCCCAACATGATCATCCTGCTCTATACTAACTGTAACTCACAGAGACAGCGCTAGTGAATGACACTATACCTCCAACATGATCATCCTGCTCTATACTAACTGTAACTCACAGAGACAGCGCTAGTGATGACACTATACCTCCCAACATGATCATCCTGCTCTATACTAACTGTAACACCACAGAGACAGCGCTAGTGATGACACTATACCTCCCAACATGATCATCCTGCTCTATACTGACTGTAACTCACAGAGACAGCGCTAGTGATGACACTATACCTCCCAACATGATCATCCTGCTCTATACTGACTGTAACTCACAGAGACAGCGCTAGTGATGACACTATACCTCCCAACATGATCATCCTGCTCTATACTAACTGTAACTCACAGAGACAGCGCTAGTGATGACACTATACCTCCCAACATGATCATCCTGCTCTATACTAACTGTAACTCACAGAGACAGCGCTAGTGATGACACTATACCTCCCAACATGATCATCCTGCTCTATACTAACTGTAACTCACAGAGACAGCGCTAGTGATGACATTATACCTCCCAACATGATCATCCTGCTCTATACTAACTGTAACTCACAGAGACAGCGCTAGTGATGACACTATACCTCCCAACATGATCATCCTGCTCTATACTAACTGTAACTCACAGAGACAGCGCTAGTGATGACACTATACCTCCCAACATGATCATCCTGCTCTATACTAACTGTAACTCACAGAGACAGCGCTAGTGATGACACTATACCTCCCAACATGATCATCCTGCTCTATACTGACTGTAACTCACAGAGACAGCGCTAGTGATGACACTATACCTCCCAACATGATCATCCTGCTCTATACTGACTGTAACTCACAGAGACAGCGCTAGTGATGACACTATACCTCCCAACATGATCATCCTGCTCTATACTAACTGTAACTCACAGAGACAGCGCTAGTGATGACACTATACCTCCCAACATGATCATCCTGCTCTTTACTAACTGTAACTCACAGAGACAGCGCTAGTGATGACACTATACCTCCCAACATGATCATCCTGCTCTATACTAACTGTAACTCACAGAGACAGCGCTAGTGATGACACTATACCTCCCAACATGATCATCCTGCTCTATACTGACTGTAACTCACAGAGACAGCGCTAGTGATGACACTATACCTCCCAACATGATCATCCTGCTCTATACTAACTGTAACTCACAGAGACAGCGCTAGTGATGACATTATACCTCCCAACATGATCATCCTGCTCTATACTGACTGTAACTCACAGAGACAGCGCTAGTGATGACACTATACCTCCCAACATGATCATCCTGCTCTATACTAACTGTAACTCACAGAGACAGCGCTAGTGATGACACTATACCTCCCAACATGATCATCCTGCTCTATACTAACTGTAACTCACAGAGACAGCGCTAGTGATGACACTATACCTCCCAACATGATCATCCTGCTCTATACTAACTGTAACTCACAGAGACAGCGCTAGTGATGACACTATACCTCCCAACATGATCATCCTGCTCTATACTAACTGTAACTCACAGAGACAGCGCTAGTGATGACACTATACCTCCCAACATGATCATCCTGCTCTATACTGACTGTAACTCACAGAGACAGCGCTAGTGATGACACTATACCTCCCAACATGATCATCCTGCTCTATACTGACTGTAACTCACAGAGACAGCGCTAGTGATGACACTATACCTCCCAACATGATCATCCTGCTCTATACCTAACTGTAACTCACAGAGACAGCGCTAGTAATGACACTATACCTCCCAACATGATCATCCTGCTCTATACTAACTGTAACTCACAGAGACAGCGCTAGTGATGACACTATACCTCCCAACATGATCATCCTGCTCTATACTGACTGTAACTCACAGAGACAGCGCTAGTGATGACACTATACCTCCCAAACATGATCATCCTGCTCTATACTAACTGTAACTCACAGAGACAGCGCTAGTGATGACACTATACCTCCCAACATGATCATCCTGCTCTATACTAACTGTAACTCACAGAGACAGCGCTAGTGATGACACTATACCTCCCAACATGATCATCCTGCTCTATACTGACTGTAACTCACAGAGACAGCGCTAGTGATGACACTATACCTCCCAACATGATCATCCTGCTCTATACTAACTGTAACTCCACAGAGACAGCGCTAGTAATGACACTATACCTCCCAACATGATCATCCTGCTCTATACTAACTGTAACTCACAGAGACAGCGCTAGTGATGACACTATACCTCCCAACATGATCATCCTGCTCTATACTAACTGTAACTCACAGAGACAGCGCTAGTGATGACATTATACCTCCCAACATGATCATCCTGCTCTATACTGACTGTAACTCACAGAGACAGCGCTAGTGATGACACTATACCTCCCAACATGATCATCCTGCTCTATACTAACTGTAACTCACAGAGACAGCGCTAGTGATGACACTATACCTCCCAACATGATCATCCTGCTCTATACTGACTGTAACTCACAGAGACAGCGCTAGTGATGACACTATACCTCCCAACATGATCATCCTGCTCCTTACTAACTGTAACACACAGAGACAGCGCTAGTGATGACACTATACCTCCCAACATGATCATCCTGCTCTATACTAACTGTAACTCACAGAGACAGCGCTAGTGAATGGACACTATACCTCCCAACATGATCATCCTGCTCTATACTAACTGTAACTCACAGAGACAGCGCTAGTGATGACACTATACCTCCCAACATTGATCATCCTGCTCTATACTAACTGTAACTCACAGAGACAGCGCTAGTGATGACACTATACCTCCCAACATGATCATCCTGCTCTATACTGACTGTAACTCACAGAGACAGCGCTAGTGATGACATTATACCTCCCAACATGATCATCCTGCTCCTTACTGACTGTAACTCACAGAGACAGCGCTAGTGATGACACTATACCTCCCAACATGATCATCCTGCTCTATACTGACTGTAACTCACAGAGACAGCGCTAGTGATGACACTATACCTCCCAACATGATCATCCTGCTCTATACTGACTGTAACTCACAGAGACAGCGCTAGTGATGACACTATACCTCCCAACATGATCATCCTGCTCTATACTAACTGTAACTCACAGAGACAGCGCTAGTGATGACACTATACCTCCCAACATGATCATCCTGCTCTTTACTAACTGTAACTCACAGAGGCAGCGCTAGTGATGACATTATACCTCCAACATGATCATCCTGCTCTATACTAACTGTAACTCACAGAGACAGCGCTAGTGATGACACTATACCTCCCAACATGATCATCCTGCTCCTTACTGACTGTAACTCACAGAGACAGCGCTAGTGATGACACTATACCTCCCAACATGATCATCCTGCTCTATACTAACTGTAACTCACAGAGACAGCGCTAGTGATGACACTATACCTCCCAACATGATCATCCTGCTCTATACTAACTGTAACTCACAGAGACAGCGCTAGTGATGACACTATACCTCCCAACATGATCATCCTGCTCTATACTGACTGTAACTCACAGAGACAGCGCTAGTGATGACACTATACCTCCCAACATGATCATCCTGCTCTATACTGACTGTAACTCACAGAGACAGCGCTAGTGATGACACTATACCTCCCAACATGATCATCCTGCTCCTTACTAACTGTAACTCACAGAGACAGCGCTAGTGATGACACTATACCTCCCAACATGATCATCCTGCTCTATACTAACTGTAACTCACAGAGACAGCGCTAGTGATGACACTATACCTCCCAACATGATCATCCTGCTCTATACTAACTGTAACTCACAGAGACAGCGCTAGTGATGACACTATACCTCCCAACATGATCATCCTGCTCTATACTAACTGTAACTCACAGAGACAGCGCTAGCGATGACACTATACCTCCCAACATGATCATCCTGCTCTATACTAACTGTAACTCACAGAGACAGCGCTAGTGATGACACTATACCTCCCAACATGATCATCCTGCTCTATACTGACTGTAACTCACAGAGACAGCGCTAGTGATGACACTATACCTCCAACATGATCATCCTGCTCCTTACTAACTGTAACTCACAGAGACAGCGCTAGTGATGACACTATACCTCCCAACATGATCATCCTGCTCTATACTAACTGTAACTCACAGAGACAGCGCTAGTGATGACATTATACCTCCCAACATGATCATCCTGCTCTATACTGACTGTAACTCACAGAGACAGCGCTAGTGATGACACTATACCTCCCAACATGATCATCCTGCTCTATACTAACTGTAACTCACAGAGACAGCGCTAGTGATGACACTATACCTCCCCGAACATGATCATCCTGCTCTATACTAACTGTAACTCACAGAGACAGCGCTAGTGATGACACTATACCTCCCAACATGATCATCCTGCTCTATACTAACTGTAACTCACAGAGACAGCGCTAGTGATGACACTATACCTCCCAACATGATCATCCTGCTCTATACTAACTGTAACTCACAGAGACAGCGCTAGTGATGACACTATACCTCCCAACATGATCATCCTGCTCTATACTAACTGTAACTCACAGAGACAGCGCTAGTGATGACACTATACCTCCCAACATGATCATCCTGCTCTATACTAACTGTAACTCACAGAGACAGCGCTAGTGATGACACTATACCTCCCAACATGATCATCCTGCTCTATACTAACTGTAACTCACAGAGACAGCGCTAGCGATGACACTATACCTCCCAACATGATCATCCTGCTCTATACTAACTGTAACTCACAGAGACAGCGCTAGCGATGACACTATACCTCCCAACATGATTATCCCTGCTCTATACTATTTATTTATTTATTATTTACCTATTTAGTTTACAGTTGGGATACGGATGCCAGACGCCTGCTGGTACTTGTAGTTCCTCAAGTTCCAAAGGAAGCATACATGCTGGCACCTGTAGTCCCACTGTCAAATGCAATAGTTTTAATCTTTTTTTCACTTTATTACCCCTGTACCCACTGCTCCATGGGTGCAGGGAAGAGCCCCGGCTTCAAACCAAGCGTGGGGTTCGGGAAAGGGGGAAACCCTTTTTTATGGGGTCTCCACCTCCCCTGAGATCCCCAGCTTGGCCTAACCGTCTTGGAGTGAGAATACTTTGGCCCTGGAGACCCAGTAATAGGGTCTGCTGGCTATATCATTTCACCCCAGTCGTTTTGGGTCTGGTGTTGGTTTTAAATAAAGGGGCACCCCAATGCAATTTGCTCCCTATATTTAAAACCAGGACTGGTCCTACAGCCTGGTGCTGGTTCTTAAATTACGGTGGAACCCTACTCATTTTGTTCCCCTGTAATTTTAGGAGCTAGGACTGGCTGAGCTTTTGGGGTGGACCCTACATCATTTTTAAAAAAGATGTTGGATGGCAACTCGCAGCTCAGGAGATTTGCAACTTCTATTTAGTCCCCGATTTGAGTGTAAAACGGCCGACTTTAGCAAAACAAATAATGGTAAATTCCCAATTTAGGCTGAAATCAGTGAAAAGTACTTCCAAATTGAGCCGATGGTGATATAATTTCTATTGTTCAAAATGACCTAATTTGCGGCATTAAACCACCCGATTTCAACCACAAAAGATGAAGAAATCACCCAACTTTAATGATAGTAAATTCCCGGAAAAAAAAGTGATATATTCACCCGAGAATGCAAATCGGGACCAACACGATTCTTGGTGTATTTACCCCTTGGTACCTTCCACTTACAGTAATGTCCTTTTCAGGATATTTGATTGTATAATAAAAATTTCCTTATTTCTAAGACTCCTGCATCAGCTTTTGTTCCCTGTGGCCACCAGAAAAGTGCACACGCTCATCTGTTCTCTGGCTGTCCTGAGCTGGGGGCCTGATTCAGCAAGGAACGCACAGTAGAGAATGCGCGCACTTGGCCGATGTTTCTGAACTTGGCATGTATATGCATCGCGTATGTGCAGACTAGCCAGTGCGATCGGGTAAGCGTACACAGACTATATGCAGCGTGCACGCAGACCCCTTCTGACATTGATTGACAGGAAGTGCTATTTGTGGGTGGTGACGGGGGTGGTCGCGTGAACGCAGGCGTGCCTGTGCGTTGTGATGCCATTTTAGGGGCGTCCATAAGTAAGCCAGAGTGGCGACGGATGCAGTGATGAGACTCCGTGCACACAGGAAGTTGCCAAGATCCTGTGCGAGGTCTGGTTCTCGATGTTACCGATGTTTACGCTATCTTGCGTGCTGATCAGGCTGTGAGTAAAGAGAGATGGACGGTTTAATATAGGGCTGGGCGTCTGCATCTTGCGCTGCGGTCTCCGTGCGTATGCATTGATTAGTATATTCTCGCAGTGGCTGGGTGCGTGCTTCTGTGCGTTCCTTGCTGAATGAGGCCCTGAGCTGACTGACTGACTTTGAGATCACCCTCTGCTCTCTACAAAACAGAACTAAGCAGTCAGAAGGAAATAGCCATCAATGTCCAGCAGTGTGACACAGATAATTAGAGGTAAGTGGCTCCATGTGCCAGGGTTTGGTGGCAGCAACTAAATCACTTACCGTGTCATAGGAGGAGTCGATAACAGGCAGTTTCTGATGGTAAAAAAAAATCTCTATACTGTAACCCATGGCAGGTGACTCAGGTGGCAGAGTAAGGACGTCCGTTCACTCCATAATACGACCCGGGTAGCAGAGTAAGCCCGTCCGGTCACTCCTTAATACGACCCGGGTAGCAGAGTAAGCCCGTCCGGTCACTCCGTAATACGACCCGTGTAGCAGAGTAAGCCCATCCGGTCACTCCGTATTATGACCCGGGTAGAAGAGTAAGCCCGTCCGGTCACTCAGTAATACGACCCGTGTAGCAGAGTAAGCCCATCCGGTCACTCCGTATTATGACCCGGGTAGCAGAGTAAGCCCGTCCGGTCACTCCTTAATGCGACCCAGGTAGCAGAGTAAGCCATCCGGTGACTCCGTACTATGACCCGGGTAGCAGAGTAAGCCCATCCTGTCACTCCGTAATACGACCCAGGTAGCAGAGTAAGCCCATCCGGTCACTTCGTTATACGAACCGGGTAGCAGAGTAAGCCATCCGGTCAATCCATAATATGACCCGGGTAGCAGAGTAAGCCCATCCGGTCACTCAATGATACGACCCGGGTAGCAGAGTAAGTCCATCCGGTCACTTCGTTATACGAACCGGGTAGCAGAATAAGCCATCTGGTCACTCCATAATATGACACGGGTAGCAGAGTAAGCCCATCCGGTCACTTCGTAATACAAACCAGGTAGCAGAGTAAGCCATCTGGTCACTCCATAATACGACCCAGGTAGCAGAGTAAGCCATCTGGTCACTCTGTAATATGACCCGGGTAGCAGAGTAAGCCATCTGGTCTCTTCGTTATATGAACCGGGTAGCAGAGTAAGCCCATCCGGTCACTCCATAATACGACCCAGGTAGCAGAGTAAGCCATCCGGTGACTCTGTACTATAACCTGGGTAGCAGAGTAAGCCCATCCGGTCACCGTAATACAACCTGGGTAGCAAAGTAAGCCATCTGGTCACTAAATAATACGACCCGGGTAGCAGAGTAAGCCATACAGTGACTCTGTACTACGACCGGGGTAGCAGAGTAAGCCCATCCGGTCATTCCGTAATATGACCCGGGTAGCAGAGTAAGCCCATCCGGTCATTCCGTAATATGACCCGGGTAGCAGAGTAAGCCCATCCGGTCATTCCGTAATATAACCCGGGTAGCAGAGTAAGCCCATCCGGTCACTCCATACTACGACCCGTGTAGCAGAGTAAGCCCATCCGGTCATTCCATAATATGACCCGGGTAGCAGAGTAAGCCCATCCGGTCACTCCGTGTTATGACCCGGGTAGCAGAGTAAGCCCGTCCGGTCACTCCTTAATGCGACCCAGGTAGCAGAGTAAGCCATCCGGTGACTCCGTACTATGACCCGGGTAGCAGAGTAAGCCCATCCTGTCACTCCGTAATACGACCCGGGTAGCAGAGTAAGCCCATCCGGTCACTTCGTTATACGAACCGGGTAGCAGAGAAAAGCCATCCGGTCAATCCATAATATGACCCGGGTAGCAGAGTAAGCCCATCCGGTCACTCCATACTACGACCCGTGTAGCAGAGTAAGCCCATCCGGTCATTCCATAATATGACCCGGGTAGCAGAGTAAGCCCATCCGGTCACTCCGTATTATGACCCGGGTAGCAGAGTAAGCCCGTCCGGTCACTCCTTAATGCGACCCAGGTAGCAGAGTAAGCCATCCGGTGACTCCGTACTATGACCCGGGTAGCAGAGTAAGCCCATCCTGTCATCCGTAATACGACCCGGGTAGCAGAGTAAGCCCATCTGGTCACTTCGTTATACGAACCGGGTAGCAGAGTAAGCCATCTGGTCAATCCATAATATGACCCGGGTAGCAGAGTAAGCCCATCCGGTCACTCCATAATACGACCCGGTTAGCAGAGTAAGCCATCCGGTCACTCCATAATATGACCCGGGTAGCAGAGTAAGCCATCCGGTGACTCCGCACTATGACCCGGGTAGCAGAGTAAACAATCCGGTCACTCAATGATACGACCCGGGTAGCAGAGTAAGTCCATCCGGTCACTTCGTTATACGAACCGGGTAGCAGAGTAAGCCATCTGGTCACTCCGTATTATGACCTGGGTAGCAGAGTAAGCCCATCCGGTCACTCCATACTACGACCCGTGTAGCAGAGTAAGCCCATATGGTCATTCCATAATATGACCCGGGTAGCAGAGTAAGCCCATCCGGTCTCTCCATACTACGACCCGTGTAGCAGAGTAAGCCCGTCCGGTCATTCCATAATATGACGCGGGTAGCAGAGTAAGCTCATCCGGTCACTCCATACTACGACCCGTGTAGCAGAGTAAGCCCATCCGGTCATTCCATAATATGACCCGGGTAGCAGAGTAAGCTCATATGGTGACTCCATACTACGACCCGTGTAGCAGAGTAAGCCCATCCAGTCATTCCATAATATGACCCGGGTAGCGGAGTAAGACCATCCGGTTGTTCCGTAATACGACCCAGGTAGCAGAGTAAGCCCATATGGTGACTCCATACTACGACCCGTGTAGCAGAGTATGCCCATCCGGTCATTCCATAATATGACCCGGGTAGCAGAGTAAGCCCATCCGGTCATTCCGTAATACGACCCGGGTAACAGAGTAAGCCCATCTGGTTACTCTGTAATACAACCCGGGTAGCAGAGTAAACCCAGTCACTCCATACTACGTCCTGGGGAGCAGAGTAAGCCCATCCGGTTACTCCGTAATATGACTCAGGTGGCAGAGTAAACCCATCCGGTCACTCTATAATACGACCCGGGTAGCAGAGTAAGCCCATCCGGTTACTCTGTAATACGACCAGGGTGGCAGAGTAAGCCCATCCGGTCACTCCATACTATGACCCAGGTAGCAGAGTAAGCCCATCCGGTTACTCCGTAATACGACCCAGGTGGCAGAGTAAGCCCATCCGGTCACTCTATAATACGACCCAGGTAGCAGAGTAAGCCCATCCGATACTCTGTAATACGACCAGGGTGGCAGAGTAAGCCCATCCGGTCACTCCATACTATGACCCAGGTAGCAGGGTAAGCCCATCCGGTCACTCCGTAATATGACCCAGGTAGCAGAGGAAGCCCATACGGTCACTCCTTAATTCGACCCGGGTAGCAGAGTAAACCCATCTGGTCACTCAATGGTACGACCGGGGTAGCAGAGTAAGCCCGTCCGGTCACTCCTTAATGTGACCCAGGTAGCAGAGTAAGCCATCCGGTGACTCCGTACTATGACCCGGGTAGCAGAGTAAGCCCATCCTGTCACTCCGTAATACGACCCGGGTAGCAGAGTAAGCCCATCCGGTCACTTCGTTATACGAACCGGGTAGCAGAGTAAGCCATCTGGTCAATCCATAATATGACCCGGGTAGCAGAGTAAGCCCATCCGGTCACTCCATACTACGACCCGTGTAGCAGAGTAAGCCCATCCGGTCACTCCATACTATGACCCAGGTAGCAGAGCAAGCCCATCCGGTCACTCCATTATACGACCCAGGTAGCAGAGTAAGCCCATCCGGTTACTCTGTAATACGACCTGGGTAGCAGAGTAAGCCCATCCGGTCACTCCATACTACGACCCGTGTAGCAGAGTAAGCCCATCCGGTCATTCCGTATTATGACCCGGGTAGCAGAGTAAACCCATCCGGTCACTCTATAATACGACCCGGGTAGCAGAGTAAGCCCATCCGGTTACTCTGTAATACGACCAGGGTGGCAGAGTAAGCCCATCCGGTCACTCCATACTATGACCCAGGTAGCAGAGTAAGCCCATCCGGTTACTCCGTAATACGACCCAGGTGGCAGAGTAAGCCCATCCGGTCACTCTATAATACGACCCAGGTAGCAGAGTAAGCCCATCCGATACTCTGTAATACGACCAGGGTGGCAGAGTAAGCCCATCCGGTCACTCCATACTATGACCCAGGTAGCAGGGTAAGCCCATCCGGTCACTCCGTAATATGACCCAGGTAGCAGAGGAAGCCCATACGGTCACTCCTTAATTCGACCCGGGTAGCAGAGTAAACCCATCTGGTCACTCAATGGTACGACCGGGGTAGCAGAGTAAGCCCGTCCGGTCACTCCTTAATGCGACCCAGGTAGCAGAGTAAGCCATCCGGTGACTCCGTACTATGACCCGGGTAGCAGAGTAAGCCCATCCTGTCACTCCGTAATACGACCCGGGTAGCAGAGTAAGCCCATCCGGTCACTTCGTTATACGAACCGGGTAGCAGAGTAAGCCATCTGGTCAATCCATAATATGACCCGGGTAGCAGAGTAAGCCCATCCGGTCACTCCATACTACGACCCGTGTAGCAGAGTAAGCCCATCCGGTCACTCCATACTATGACCCAGGTAGCAGAGCAAGCCCATCCGGTCACTCCATTATACGACCCAGGTAGCAGAGTAAGCCCATCCGGTTACTCTGTAATACGACCTGGGTAGCAGAGTAAGCCCATCCGGTCACTCCATACTACGACCCGTGTAGCAGAGTAAGCCCATCCGGTCATTCCGTATTATGACCCGGGTAGCAGAGTAAGCCCATCCGGTCATTCCGTAATATGACCTGGGTAGCAGAGTAAGCCCATCCAGTCACTCCATACTACGACCCGTGTAGCAGAGTAAGCCCATCCGGTCATTCCATAATATGACCCAGGTAGCAGAGTAAGCCCATCCGGTCATTCCGTAATATGACCCGGGTAGCAGAGTAAACCCATACGCTGACTCCATACTTGACCCGTGTAGCAAAGTAAGCCCACCCGGTCATTCCGTAATACAACCTGGGTAGCAGAGTAAGCCATCCGGTCATTCCATAATATGACCCGGGAAGCAGAGTAAGCCCATCCGGTCATTCCGTAATACGACCCAGGTAGCAGAGTAAGCCCATCCGGTTACTCTGTAATACGACCCAGGTAGCAGAGTAAGCCCATCCGGTCACTGCGTAATATAACCCATGTAGCAGAGTAAGCCATCCGGTCATTCCATACTGCGACCCGGGTAGCAGAGTAAGCCATACGCTGACTCCATACTACGACCCGTGTAGCAGAGTAAGCCCATCCGGTCATTCCATAATATGACCCGGGTAGCAGAGTAAGCCCATCCGGTCATTCCGTAATATGACCTGGGTAGCAGAGTAAACACATACGCTGACTCCATACTACGACCCGTGTAGCAAAGTAAGCCCACCCGGTCATTCCGTAATACAACCTGGGTAACAGAGTAAGCCATCCGGTCATTCCATAATATGACCCGGGTAGCAGAGTAAACCATCCGGTCACTCCATAATACGACCCGGGTAACAGAGTAAGCCCATCTGGTTACTCTGTAATACGACCCAGGTAGCAGAGTAAGCCCATCCGGTCACTCTGTAATACGACCCGGGTAGCAGTGTAAACCCAGTCACTCCATACTACGACCCGGGTAGCAGAGTAAGCCCATCCGGTTACTCCGTAATACGACCCAGGTGGCAGAGTAAGCCCATCCGGTCACTCTATAATACGACCCGGGTAGCAGTGTAAACCCAGTCACTCCATACTACGACCCAGGTAGCAGAGTAAGCCCATCCGGTTACTCCGTAATATGACCCAGGTGGCAGAGTAAGCCCATCTGGTCACTCTATAATACGACCCGGGTAGCAGAGTAAGCCCATCTGGTCACAAGGCATCTGGTCACTCCATACTACGACCTGGGTAGCAGAGTAAGCCATCTGGTTACTCCGTAATACGACCCGGGTAGCAGAGTAAGCCCATCCGGTTACTCCGTAATACGACCCAGGTGGCAGAGTAAGCCCATCTGGTCACTCTATAATACGACCCGGGTAGCAGAGTAAGCCCATCTGGTCACAAGGCATCTGGTCACTCCATACTACGACCTGGGTAGCAGAGTAAGCCCATCCGGTTACTCCGCAATACGACCCAGGTGACAGAGTGAGCCCATCTGGTCACAAGGCATATGTACTGGGTGGTAAAGTGAACCCATCCTGTCCCAAGGAATAGAGAACTGACTAATGTAAGCCCATCCTGTCACACGTTACATTTCTACAGGGTGTCTCAAGTTATATTTACAGTTAGAAATAAACCAGGGATTTTATTGAGGTGATCCTGAGAATGTCAGCTCTTGAACCAAATCTCAGCAGCGACAGATCTGGTTATTTACTAGTGAGTAGTAGTTATTATTTTGGGGAATTTTTGTCCTTTTTAGACCAGTTCTGTTTTATTAAGTCTTTTGCACCAGTTCTTCTCATTATTAGATTCTCTTGGAAGGTTTTAGGTATCTTATCATGCTGTCACTATTTGTCATCAGCAAATGATGTTGTTTCCATCCCCCCTTCTCACTAAGTCAGGTTTGGCAGCGAACATCTAATAGTAATATCCAGGAAACCGTATTGATATTTCATTAAATGTAACAGTATTCTAAGTGTCTGATAACAGCTTTCATGTAGATGGTTAGTAACCATTATTGGAAGTGTCTGCTTCACCTGATTATACCCAGCGGACATAGAGGTAAAATCCAAAATGCTAAGTGTACAAGATTCTGACTCTTAATACTTCCTGTCTCTTGTGGTCCTAAAGGGTCACTTGTTTCTGTTATATAAGCTAGGGTTTGGCTTTCACTATGCGAGGTATAGCTGCAAATAGAAAATATTTCACCTTTTCATTGTTATGTTAATACAGCAGTGCAAGCCAGGTAGTATGATTATCATTCTTATTCGCTATGGTGCGTATGTCATATCTGCTAGTGATTGTTTCCCTGCTCTGACTCCGGTTGTTACCCTGTTCCTGCTTTGTCATGTTTTGTTACCCTGTACCAGCAACGCTCTGATCTCTCTCACTGTTCTCGCCCTATTGTGGGCTATTTCCTTGCTCTGCCGCCGGTTGTTACCCTGTTCCTGCTTTGCCATGTTTTATTACCATGTACCAGCAACACTCTGATCTCTCTCACTGTTCTCGCCCTATTGTGGGCTATTTCCTTGCTCTGCCGCCGGTTGTTACCCTGTTCCTGCTTTGCCATGTTTTGTTACCCTGTACCAGCAACGCTCTGATCTCTATCACTGTTCTCGCCCTGTTGTGGGCTATTTCCCTGCTCTGACTCCGGTTGTTACCCTGTTCCTGCTTACCATGTTTTATTACCATGTACCAACAACGCTCTGATCTCTCTCGCTGTTCTCACCCTGTTGTGAGCTATTTCCCTGCTCTGCCGCCGGTTGTTACCCTGTTCCTGCTTACCATGTTTTATTACCATGTACCAACAACGCTCTGATCTCTCTCGCTGTTCTCACCCTGTTGTGGGCTATTTCCCTGCTCTGCCGCCGGTTGTTACCCTGTTCCTGCTTACCATGTTTTATTACCATGTTCCAGCAACGCTCTGATCTCTCTCACTGTTCTCACCCTATTGTGGGCTATTTCCCTGCTCTGCCACCGATTGTTACCCTGTTCATGCTTTGTCATGTTTTATTACCATGTACCAACAACGCTCTGATCTCTCTCACTGTTCTCGCCCTATTGTGGGCTATTTCCCTGCTCTGCCACCGGTTGTTACCCTGTTCCTGCTTTGTCATGTTTTATTACCATGTACCAACAACGCTCTGATCTCTCTCACTGTTCTCGCCCTATTGTGGGCTATTTCCTTGCTCTGCCGCCAGTTGTTACACTGTTCCTGCTTACCATGTTTTATTACCATGTACCAACAGCGCTTTGATCTCTCTCACTGTTCTCGCCCTATTGTGGGCTATTTCCCTGCTCTGCCGCCGGTTGTTACCCTGTTCCTGCTTTGTCATGTTTTATTACCATGTACCAACAACGCTCTGATCTCTCTCACTGTTCTCACCCTATTGTGGGGTATTTCCCTGCTCTGCTGCCGGTTGTTACCCTGTTCCTGCTTTGTCATGTTTTATTACCCTGTACCAGCAACGCTCTGATCTCTCTCACTGTTCTCGCCCTGTTGTGGGCTATTTCCCTGCTCTTCCGCAAGTTGTTACCCTATTCCTGCTTTGTCATGTTTTAAAACCCTGTATCAACAACGCTCTGATCTCTCTCACTATTCTCACCCTATTGTGGGCTATTTCCCTGCTCTGCCGCCGGTTGTTACCCTGTTCCTGCTTACCATGTTTTATTACCATGTACCAACAACACTCTAATCTCACTCACTGTTCTCGCCCTATTGTGGGCTATTTCCTTGCTCTGCTGCCGGTTGTTACCCTGTTCCTGCTTTGTCATGTTTTATTACCATGTACCAACAACGCTCTGATCTCTCTCACTGTTCTCGCCCTATTGTGGGCTATTTCCCTGCTCTGCCACCGGTTGTTACCCTGTTCCTACTTTGTCATGTTTTGTTACCCTGTACCAGCAACGCTCTGATCTCTCTCACTGTTCTCACCCTATTGTGGGCTATTTCCCTGCTCTGCCGCCAGTTGTTACCCTGTTCCTGCTTACCATGTTTTGTTACCCTGTACCAGCAACGCTCTGATCTCTCTCACTGTTCTCGCCCTGTTGTGAGCTATTTCCTTGCTCTGCCGCTGATTGTTACCCTGTTCCTGCTTTACCCAGTTTTATTACCATGTACCAACAACACTCTGATCTGTCTCACTGTTCTCACCCTGTTGTGGGCTATTTCCCTGCTCTGCCGCTGGTTGTTACCCTGTTCCTGCTTACCATGTTTTATTACCATGTTCCAGCAACGCTCTGATCTCTCTCACTGTTCTCGCCCTGTTGTGGGCTATTCCCTGCTCTGCCGCTGATTGTTACCCTGTTCCTGCTTTGTAATGTTTTATTACCATGTACCAGCAACGCTCTGATCTCTCTCTCTGTTCTCACCCTATTGTGGGCTATTTCCCTGCTCTGCCGCCGGTTGTTACCCTGTTCCTGCTTTGTCATGTTTTATTACCATTTACCAGCAACACTCTGATCTGTCTCACTGTTCTCGCCCTGTTGTGGGCTATTTCCCTGCTCTGCCACCGGTTGTTACCCTGTTCCTACTTTGTCATGTTTTGTTACCCTGTACCAGCAACGCTCTGATCTCTCTCACTGTTCTCACCCTCTTGTGGGCTATTTCCCTGCTCTGCCGCCATTTGTTACCCTGTTCCTGCTTTGCCCAGTTTTATTACCCTGTACCAGCAACGCTCTGATCTCTCTCACTGTTCTCGCCCTGTTGTGGGCTATTTCCCTGCTCTTCCGCCAGTTGTTACCCTGTTCCTGCTTTGTCATGTTTTATTACCCTGTATCAACAACGCTCTGATCTCTCTCACTATTCTCACCCTATTGTGGGCTATTTCCCTGCTCTGCCGCCGGTTGTTACCCTGTTCCTGCTTACCATGTTTTATTACCATGTACCAACAACACTCTGATCTCTCTCACTGTTCTCGCCCTATTGTGGGCTATTTCCTTGCTCTGCCACCGGTTGTTACCCTGTTCCTACTTTGTCATGTTTTGTTACCCTGTACCAGCAATGCTCTGATCTCTCTCACTGTTCTCACCCTATTGTGGGCTATTTCCCTGCTCTGCCGCCAGTTGTTACCCTGTTCCTGCTTACCATGTTTTGTTACCCTGTACCAGCAACGCTCTGATCTCTCTCACTGTTCTCGCCCTGTTGTGGGCTATTTCCTTGCTCTGCCGCTGATTGTTACCCTGTTCCTGCTTTACCCAGTTTTATTACCATGTACCAAGAACACTCTGATCTGTCTCACTGTTCTCGCCCTGTTGCGGGGCTCTGCCGCTGATTGTTACCCTGTTCCTGCTTTGTCATGTTTTATTACCCTGTACCAGCAACGCTCTGATCTCTCTACCTGTTCTCACCCTATTGTGGGCTATTTCCCTGCTCTGCCGCTGATTGTTACCCTGTTCCTGCTTTGTCATGTTTTATTACCCTGTACCAGCAACGCTCTGATCTCTCTCACTGTTCTCGCCCTGTTGTGGGCTATTTCCCTGCTCTGCCGCTGGTTGTTACCCTGTTCCTGCTTACCATGTTTTATTTCCTTGTTCCAGCAACGCTCTGATCTCTCTCACTGTTCTCGCCCTGTTGTGGGCTATTTCCCTGCTCTGCCGCTGATTGTTACCCTGTTCCTGCTTTGACATGTTTTATTACCATGTACCAGCAACGCTCTGATCTCTCTCTCTGTTCTCACCCTATTGTGGGCTATTTCCCTGCTCTGCCGCCGGTTGTTACCCTGTTCCTGCTTTGTCATGTTTTATTACCATTTACCAGCAACACTCTGATCTGTCTCACTGTTCTCGCCCTGTTGTGGGCTATTTCCCTGCTCTGCTGCTGGTTGTTACCCTGTTCCTGCTTTACCCAGTTTTATTACCATGTACCAACAACACTCTGATCTCTCTCACTGTTATCGCCCTGTTATGCGCTATTTCCATGCTCTTCCATCGGTTGTTACCCTGTTCCTGCTTTGCCCAGTTTTATTACCCTGTACCAGCAATGCTCTGATCTCTCTCACTGTTCTCGCCCTATTGTGGGCTATTTCCCTGCTCTGCCACCAGTTGTTACCCTGTTCCTGCTTTGTCATGTTTTATTACCATGTTCCAGCAACGCTCTGATCTCTCTCACTGTTCTCACCCTGTTGTGGGGTATTTCCCTGCTCTGCCGCTGATTGTTACCCTGTTCCTGCTTTGTCATGTTTAATTACCATGTACCAACAAAGCTCTGATCTCTCTCGCTGTTCTCCCCCTGTTGTGGGCTATTTCCCTGCTCTGCCGCCAGTTGTTACCCTGTTCCTGCTTACCATGTATTATTACCATGTACCAACAACGCTCTGATCTCTCTCGCTGTTCTCAACCTGTTGTGGGCTATTTCCCTGCTCTGCCACCGGTTGTTACCCTGTTCCTGCTTACCTTGTTTTATTACCATGTTCCAGCAATGCTCTGATCTCTCTCACTGTTCTCACCCTATTGTGGGCTATTTCCGTGCTCTGCCACCGATTGTTACCCTGTTCATGCTTTGTCATGTTTTATTACCATGTACCAACAACGCTCTGATCTCTCTCTCTGTTCTCGCCCTATTGTGGGCTATTTCCCTGCTCTGCCACCGGTTGTTACCCTGTTCCTGCTTTGTCATGTTTTATTACCATGTACCAACAACGCTCTGATCTCTCTCACTGTTCTCGCCCTATTGTGGGCTATTTCCTTGCTCTGCCGCCAGTTGTTACCCTGTTCCTGCTTACCATGTTTTATTACCATGTACCAACAACGCTCTGATCTCTCTCTCTGTTCTCGCCCTATTGTGGGCTATTTCCCTGCTCTGCCGCCGGTTGTTACCCTGTTCCTGCTTTGTCATGTTTTATTACCATGTACCAACAACGCTCTGATCTCTCTCACTGTTCTCGCCCTATTGTGGGCTAATTTCCTGCTCTGCCACCGGTTGTTACCCTGTTCCTACTTTGTCATGTTTTATTACCATGTACCAACAATGCTCTGATCTCTCTCACTGTTCTCACCCTATTGTGGGCTATTTCCCTGCTCTGCCGCCGGTTGTTACCCTGTTCCTGCTTACCATGTTTTATTACCATGTACCAACAACGCTCTGATCTCTCTCACTGTTCTCACCCTATTGTGGGCTATTTCCCTGCTCTGCCGCCGGTTGTTACCCTGTTCCTGCTTTGTCATGTTTTATTACCATGTACCAACAACGCTCTGATCTCTCTCACTGTTCTCGCCCTATTGTGGGCTATTTCCCTGCTCTGCCACCGGTTGTTACCCTGTTCCTACTTTGTCATGTTTGTTACCCTGTACCAGCAACGCTCTGATCTCTCTCACTGTTCTCACCCTATTGTGGGCTATTTCCCTGCTCTGCCGCCGGTTGTTACCCTGTTCCTGCTTACCATGTTTTATTACCATGTACCAACAACGCTCTGATCTCTCTCACTGTTCTCGCCCTATTGTGGGCTATTTCCCTGCTCTGCCACCGGTTGTTACCCTGTTCCTGCTTTGTCATGTTTTATTACCATGTACCAACAACGCTCTGATCTCTCTCACTGTTCTCGCCCTATTGTGGGCTATTTCCCTGCTCTGCCACCGGTTGTTACCCTGTTCTTTCTTTGTCATGTTTTGTTACCCTGTACCAGCAACGCTCTGATCTCTCTCACTGTTCTCACCCTATTGTGGGCTATTTCCCTGCTCTGCCGCCGGTTGTTACCCTGTTGCTGCTTACCATGTTTTATTTCCATGTACCAACAACGCTCTGATCTCTCTCACTGTTCTCACCCTATTGTGGGCTTTTTCTCTGCTCTGCCACCGGTTGTTAACCTGTTCCTGCTTTGTCATGTTTTGTTACCCTGTACCAGCAACGCTCTGATCTCTCTCACTGTTCTCACCCTATTGTGGGCTATTTCCTTTCTCTGCCGCCAGTTGTTACCCTGTTCCTGCTTTGTCATGTTTTATTACCATTTACCAACAACACTCTGATCTGTCTCACTGTTCTCACCCTATTGTGGGGTATTTCCCTGCTCTGCTGCCGGTTGTTACCCTGTTCCTGCTTTGTCATGTTTTATTTCCATGTACCAGCAACGCTCTGATCTCTCTCACTGTTCTCGCCCTGTTGTGGGCTATTTCCATTCTCTTCCGCCGGTTGTTACCCTGTTCCTGCTTTGCCCAGTTTTATTACCCAGTACCAGCAACGCTCTGATCTCTCTCACTGTTCTCGCCCTATTGTGGGCTATTTCCCTGCTCTTCCGCCGGTTGTTACCCTGTTCCTGCTTTATCATGTTTTATTACCCTGTATCAACAACGCTCTGATCTCTCTCTCTATTCTCACCCTATTGTGGGCTATTTTCCTGCTCTGCCGCCGGTTTTTACCCTGTTCCTGCTTACCATGTTTTATTACCATGTACCAACAACACTCTGATCTCTCTCACTGTTCTCACCCTATTGTGGGCTATTTCCTTGCTCTGCTTCCGGTTGTTACCCTGCTCCTGCTTTGTCATGTTTTATTACCATGTACCAACAACGCTCTGATCTCTCTCACTGTTCTCGCCCTATTGTGGGCCATTTCCCTGCTCTGCCACCGGTTGTTACCCTGTTCCTGCTTTGTCATGTTTTGTTACCCTGTACCAGCAATGCTCTGATCTCTCTCACTGTTCTCACCCTATTGTGGGCTATTTCCCTGCTCTGCCGCCAGTTGTTACCCTGTTCCTGCTTACCATGTTTTATTACCCTGTACCAGCAACGCTCTGATCTCTCTCACTGTTCTCGCCCTGTTGTGGGCTATTTCCTTGCTCTGCCGCTGATTGTTACCCTGTTCCTGCTTTACCCAGTTTTATTACCATGTACCAACAACACTCTGATCTGTCTCACTGTTCTCGCCCTGTTGTGGGGCTCTGCCGCTGATTGTTACCCTGTTCCTGCTTTGTCATGTTTTATTTCCCTGTACCAGCAACGCTCTGATCTCTCTCTCTGTTCTCACCCTATTGTGGGCTATTTCCCTGCTCTGCCGCTGATTGTTACCCTGTTCCTGCTTTGTCATGTTTTATTACCCTGTACCAGCAACGCTTTGATCTCTCTCACTGTTCTCGCCCTATTGTGGGCTATTTCCCTGCTCTGCCGCTGGTTGTTACCCTGTTCCTGCTTACCATGTTTTATTACCATGTTCCAGCAACGCTCTGATCTCTCTCACTGTTCTCGCCCTGTTGTGGGCTATTTCCCTGCTCTGCCGCTGATTGTTACCCTGTTCCTGCTTTGTCATGTTTTATTACCCTGTACCAGCAACGCTCTGATCTCTCTCACTGTTCTCACCCTATTGTGGGCTATTTCCATGCTCTGCCGCTGGTTGTTACCCTGTTCCCGCTTTACCCAGTTTTATTACCATGTACCAACAATGCTCTGATCTCTCTCACTATTCTCCCCCTATTGTGGGCTATTTCCCTGCTCTGCCGCTGATTGTTACCCTGTTCCTGCTTTGTCATGTTTTATTACCATTTACCAACAACGCTCTGATCTCTCTCACTATTCTCACCCTATTGTGGGCTATTTCCTTGCTCTGCCGCTGGTTGTTACCCTGTTCCTGCTTTACGCAGTTTTATTACCCTATACCAGCAACACTCTGATCTGTCTCACTGTTCTCGCCCTGTTGTGGGCTATTTCCCTGCTCTGCCGCTGGTTGTTACCCTGTTCCTGCTTTACCCAGTTTTATTACCATGTACCAACAACACTCTGATCTCTCTCACTGTTATCTCCCTGTTATGCGCTATTTCCATGCTCTTCCATCGGTTGTTACCCTGTTCCTGCTTTGCCCAGTTTTATTACCCTGCACCAGCAATGCTCTGATCTCTCTGACTGTTCTCGCCCTGTTGTGGGCTATTTCCCTGCTCTGCCACCGGTTGTTACCCTGTTCCTGCTTTGTCATGTTTTGTTACCATGTTCCAGCAATGCTCTGATCTCTCTCACTATTCTCACCCTATTGTGGGGTATTTCCCTGCTCTGCTGCCGGTTGTTACCCTATTCCTGCTTTGTCATGTTTTATTACCATTTACCAACAACGCTCTGATCTCTCTCACTATTCTCACCCTATTGTGGGCTATTTCCTTGCTCTGCCGGTGATTGTTACCCTGTTCCTGCTTTACCCAGTTTTATTACCATGTACCAACAACACTCTGATCTGTCTCACTGTTCTCACCCTGTTGTGGGCTATTTCCCTGCTCTGCCGCTGGTTGTTACCCTGTTCCTGCTTTACCCAGTTTTATTACCATGTACCAACAACACTCTGATCTCTCTCACTGTTATCGCCCTGTTATGCGCTATTTCCATGCTCTTCCATCGGTTGTTACCCTGTTCCTGCTTTGCCCAGTTTTATTACCCTGCACCATCAACGCTCTGATCTCTCTGATTGTTCTCGCCCTGTTGTGGGCGATTTCCCTGCTCTGCCACCAGTTGTTACCCTGTTCCTGCTTTGTCATGTTTTGTTACCATGTTCCAGCAACACTCTGATCTCTCTCACTATTCTCACCCTATTGTGGGGTATTTCCCTGCTCTGCCGCCATTTGTTACCCTGTTCCTGCTTTGTCATGTTTTATTACCATTTACCAACAACGCTCTGATCTCTCTCACTATTCTCACCCTATTGTGGGCTGTTTCCTTGCTCTGCCGGTGATTGTTACCCTGTTCCTGCTTTACCCAGTTTTATTACCATGTACCAACAACACTCTGATCTGTCTCACTGTTCTCGCCCTATTGTGGGCTATTTCCCTGCTCTTCCGTCGGTTGTTACCCTGTTCCTGCTTTGCCCAGTTTTTTTACCCTGCACCATCAACGCTCTGATCTCTCTCACTGTTCTCACCCTATTGTGGGCTATTTCCCTGCTCTGCCACCAGTTGTTACCCTGTTCCTGCTTTGCCCAGTTTTATTACCCTGTACCAACAACGCTCTGATCTCTCTCACTGTTCTCGCCCTATTGTGGGCTATTTCCCTGCTCTGCCGCTGATTGTTACCCTGTTCCTGCTTTGTCATGTTTTTTTACCCTGTACCAACAACGCTCTGATCTCTCTCACTGTTCTCGCCCTATTGTGGGCTATTTCCCTGCTCTGCCGCTGGTTATTACCCTGTTCCTGCTTTGTCATGTTTTGTTACCATGTTCCAGCAATGCTCTGATCTCTCTCACTATTCTCGCCCTATTGTGGGCTATTTCCTTGCTCTGCCGCAGGGTGTTACCCTGTTCCTGCTTTGTCATGTTTTATTACCATGTACCAACAACGCTCTGATCTCTCTCACTATTCTCACCCTATTGTGGGCTATTTCCCTGCTCTGCCGCTGATTGTTACCCTGTTCCTGCTTACCATGTTTTGTTACCCTGTACCAGCAACGCTCTGATCTCTCTCACTGTTATCGCCCTGTTGTGGGCTATTTCCCTGCTCTGCCGCTGATTGTTACCCTGTTCCCGCTTACCATGTTTTATTACCATGTACCAACAACGCTCTGATCTCTCTCACTATTCTCGCCCTATTGTGGGCTATGTCCCTGCTCTGCCTCCGGTTGTTACCCTGTTCCTGCTTTGTCATGTTTTGTTACCATGTTCCAGCAATGCGCTGATCTCTCTCACTATTCTCCCCCTATTGTGGGCTATTTCCCTGCTCTGACGCTGGTTGTTACCCTGTTCTTGCTTTGTCATGTTTTGTTACCATGTACCAGCAATGCGCTGATCTCTCTCACTATTCTCCCCCTATTGTGGGCTATTTCCCTGCTCTGCCACCGGTTGTTACCCTGTTACTGCTTTGTCATGTTTTGTTACCCTGTACCAGCAATGCGCTGATCTCTCTCACTATTCTCCCCCTGTTGTGGGCTATTTCCCTGCTCTGCCGCCGGTTGTTACCCTGTTCCTGCTTTGTCATGTTTTGTTACCATGTTCCAGCAATGCTCTTATCTCTCTCACTGTTCTCGCCCTGTTGTGGGCTATTTCCTTGCTCTGCCGCCGGTTGTTACCCTGTTCCTGCTTTGTCATGTTTTGTTACCATGTACAAACTGTGCTAAGGGCTGTTTCACTGCTCCTGTTTCCTGTGGCGGCTGTTATCCTTTTTTGCCTTCCTGTGGGTTGTTGGCCATGCACCATTTTCCTGCTCCCAGTCTGCCATGTGCTGTTCCTGTTGGCCCATGGGCTGTCACCCTGTTCTCATCGGCCAGCGTGTTGTCTCCATGTTCATATTCTGTTATTGCTTGTATTGTATTCTATTAAACATCATATGCTATATCTTGTGGGAATTTATATTCTGATAGAATATACCTACACAGAGGTTTTATATTGGGGTCCCTAATCGACCTCACAGTAAAGTGCACAGTAATTACAAGACTGACTTAGTAAACACATAGTACAGTAGTCATATAAGAGCAATATACGGTACAAACATTTTATAGGATTGTGAGTCTTGGGAAGAGTGAGTGATCGGGGTCAGACGGGGGTGATTCTTTGGAGAAGACAGGACTTGTATAACCACAACTCCTGTCACTTGCCAGCCCCTACTATATGTTATTTGACAACAGTGGCTGTAATTGCCCTGAAGGGACACCAGGATATGTAGTTTGCTCCAGGTAAGAAGAAGTATTACAAGTGGAATAATGAGACAACCACATATGTGGAGATTAGAAACTTGGTCACATTGATCAGAGATTGAGAATGATCAGTGGGTGGAATTGAGCCACAATGTCATTTGCAGGTTACGCACAATGTTTCTTAAAGAAATGGTCCAGTAGAGATTTTGAGGAGAGACAGGGTTCTCTCTCCACGCTAGTACTGAGAGCTTACAATCATAAAGCCTTATTCTGCCATACACATCTGTTTCTAATTGCAGTAACGAGTTTGTCTCTTGCAGGTGGAGGAGCACTGCATCTGTCTGTCTGACAACATCTCATTAACATGATTAACAGTTAATAAATCACCAGTAGAGAAGGACGAGCAACTATGAACAACAAGTCAAGTATTGACACGTTGGAGAAAAAGGACCATGAGAAACCTGCTGTAGAGAAAACATCTGAAATACCTCCAAGTGTTAATATCAAAGTGGAGGATCTTCAGAAACCAGTAAAGTCTCAACGAAAGCGGCAGAGGGCTCCACCCAAACCTGATGCATTCATATGTGGTGACTGTGGTAAAGGCAGCCCGTGTAAATCGGCTCATCTGCGCCACATGAAGACCCACACTGGAGAGAGACCGTATATGTGCAACGACTGTGGGAAAAGATTTATTCAAATATCAGAATACAAGAACCACCAAAGGTCACACACAGGGGAGAAGCCCTACACCTGCAGTGAGTGTGGCAAATGTTTCAGCCGCTGTACCTACCTCACCATGCATATGAGGACACACACTGGGGAGAAACCTTATATGTGCCTAGATTGCGGCAAAAGCTTCATCCAGCACCCGCACTTAGTCAACCACCAGAGGATCCACAGTGGGGAGAAGCCTTATACCTGTCTAGACTGTGGGAAGAGCTTCAGCCGCAGCTCCACACTGGTAATCCACAACAGAACCCACACAGGGGAACGGCCCTATACCTGCGCAGAATGCGACAAGAGCTTCCTCCGCAGCTCCGACTTCCAGCGTCACCGTAAGATTCACCTGGCCAAGTCATCCCTCAACTGCCTAGAGTGTGGTAAAGGATTCAGCAGGAGCTCTCACCTCACCAAACACCAACTCAGCCACACCAAGGAAAAGCCCCACATGTGTGTGGAGTGTGGAAAACGTTTCACATGTAAAACGACATTCAGGCGTCACCAAAACACGCACAGGATTAATGCCTTGTACATGTGCTGGAAGAAGATGCAATCCGGCATTTCCTCCTATTAGTCCACAATCATGGGATCACTGACTGCAGCTTGTGCACAGATATAAGTCATGCCTTCCTGAGGACAAAGAGTATCACTATAGGCAATCCATGCCTTCCTGAGGACAACGAGTATCACTACAGGCAATCCATGCCTTCCTGAGGACAACGAGTATCACTATAGGCAATCCATGCCTTCCTGAGGACAAAGAGAACCACTATATGCAATCCATGCCTTCCTGAGGACAACGAGTATCACTATAGGCAATCCATGCCTTCCTGAGAACAACGAGTATCACTATAGGCAATCCATGCCTTCCTGAGGACAACAAGTATCAATATAGGCAATCCATGCCTTCCTGAGGACAAAGAGTATCACTATAGGCAATCCATGCCTTCCTGAGGACAAAGAGTATCACTATAGGCAATCCATGCCTTCCTGAGGACAACGAGTATCACTATAGGCAATCCATGCCTTCCTGAGGACAGCGAGTATCACTATAGGCAATCCATGCCTTCCTGAGGATAAAGAGTATCACTATATGCAATCCATGCCTTCCTGAGGACAAATAGTATCACTATAGGCAATCCATGCCTTCCTGAGGACAACGAGTATCACTATAGGCAATCCATGCCTTCCTGAGGACAACGAGTACCACTATAGGCAATCCATGCCTTCCTGAGGACAACGAGTACCACTATATGCAATCCATGCCTTCCTGAGGACAACGAGTACCACTATATGTAATCCATGCATTCCTGAGGACAAAGAGAACCACTATATGCAATCCATGCATTCCTGAGGACAACGAGTATAACTATAGGCAATCCATGCCTTCCTGAGGACAGCGAGTATAACTATAAGCAATCCATGCCTTCCTGATGACAACGAGTATAACTATAGGCAATCCATGCCTTCCTGAGGACAACGAGTATCACTATAGGCAATCCATGCCTTCCTGAGGACAACGAGTATCACTATAGGCAATCCATGCCTTCCTGAGGACAACGAGTATCACTATAGGCAATCCATGCCTTCCTGAGGACAAAGAGTATCACTATAGGCAATCCATGCCTTCCTGAGGACAAAGAGAACCACTATATGCAATCCATGCCTTCCTGAGGACAACGAGTATCACTATAGGCAATCCATGCCTTCTTGAGGACAGCGAGTATCAATATAGGCAATCCATGCCTTCCTGAGGACAACGAGTATCACTTTAGGCAATCCATGCCTTCTTGAGGACAGCGAGTATCAATATAGGCAATCCTTGCCTTCCTGAGGACAGCGAGTTTTACTATAGGCAATCCATGCCTTCCTGAGGACAGCGAGTATAACTATACGCAATCCATGCCTTCCTGAGGACAACGAGTACCACTATATGTAATCCATGCATTCCTGAGGACAAAGAGAACCACTATATGCAATCCATGCATTCCTGAGGACAACGAGTATCACTATAGGCAATCCATGCCTTCCTGAGGACAACGAGTATCACTAAAGGCAATCCATGCCTTCCTGAGGACGAGTATCACTATAGGCAATCCATGCCTTCCTGAGGACAACGAGTATAACTATAGGCAATCCATGCCTTCCTGAGGACGAGTATCACTATAGGCAATCCATGCCTTCCTGAGGACGAGTATCACTATAGGCAATCCATGGCTTCCTGAGGACGAGTATCACTATAGGCAATCCATGCCTTCCTGAGGACAACGAGTATCACTATAGGCAATCCATGCCTTTCTGAGGACAACGAGTATAACTATAGGCAATCCATGCATTCCTGAGGACAGCGAGTATCACTATAGGCAATCCATGCCTTCCTGAGGACGAGTATCACTATAGGCAATCCATGCCTTCCTGAGGACAGCGAGTATCACTGTAGGCAATCCATGCCTTCCTGAGGACAGCGAGTATAACTATAGGCAATCCATGCCTTCCTGAGGACAACGAGTATCACTATAGGCAATCCATGCCTTCCTGAGTACGAGTATCACTATAGGCAATCCATGCTTTCCTGAGGACAACGAGTATCACTATAGGCAATCCATGCCTTCCTGAGGACAAAGAGTATCACTATAGGCAATCCATGCCTTCCTGAGGACAAAGAGAACCACTATATGCAATCCATGCCTTCCTGAGGACAACGAGTATCACTATAGGCAATCCATGCCTTCTTGAGGACAGCGAGTATCAATATAGGCAATCCATGCCTTCCTGAGGACAACGAGGATCACTATAGGCAATCCATGCCTTCTTGAGGACAGCGAGTATCAATATAGGCAATCCTTGCCTTCCTGAGGACAGCGAGTTTTACTATAGGCAATCCATGCCTTCCTGAGGACAGCGAGTATAACTATACGCAATCCATGCCTTCCTGAGGACAACGAGTACCACTATATGTAATCCATGCATTCCTGAGGACAAAGAGAACCACTATATGCAATCCATGCATTCCTGAGGACAACGAGTATCACTATAGGCAATCCATGCCTTCCTGAGGACAACGAGTATCACTAAAGGCAATCCATGCCTTCCTGAGGACGAGTATCACTATAGGCAATCCATGCCTTCCTGAGGACAATGAGTATAACTATAGGCAATCCATGCCTTCCTGAGGACGAGTATCACTATAGGCAATCCATGCCTTCCTGAGGACGAGTATCACTATAGGCAATCCATGGCTTCCTGAGGACGAGTATCACTATAGGCAATCCATGCCTTCCTGAGGACAACGAGTATCACTATAGGCAATCCATGCCTTCCTGAGGACAACGAGTATCACTATAGGCAATCCATGCCTTTCTGAGGACAACGAGTATAACTATAGGCAATCCATGCATTCCTGAGGACAGCGAGTATCACTATAGGCAATCCATGCCTTCCTGAGGACGAGTATCACTATAGGCAATCCATGCCTTCCTGAGGACAGCGAGTATCACTGTAGGCAATCCATGCCTTCCTGAGGACAACGAGTATCACTGTAGGCAATCCATGCCTTCCTGAGGACAACGAGTATAACTATAGGCAATCCATGCATTCCTGAGGACAGCGAGTATCACTATAGGCAATCCATGCCTTCCTGAGGACGAGTATCACTATAGGCAATCCATGCCTTCCTGAGGACAGCGAGTATCACTATAGGCAATCCATGCCTTCCTGAGGACAGCGAGTATAACTATAGGCAATCCATGCCTTCCTGAGGACAACGAGTATCACTATAGGCAATCCATGCCTTCCTGAGGACGAGTATCACTATAGGCAATCCATGCCTTCCTGTGGACAGCGAGTATCACTATAGGCAATCCATGCCTTCCTGAGGATAAAGAGTACCACTATAGGCAATCCATGCCTTCCTGAGGATAAAGAGTACCACTATAGGCAATCCATGCCTTCCTGTGGACAGCGAGTATCACTATAGGCAATCCATGCATTAGAACCTTAGGTGGTTAATATCATGTAATAGTTACTGCATCTACCTCTCTCTCAGACACTCAGAACATGTTTGGATGTAGGGAAACCCCCTCCCCAAACTTCCACCTGACATCTTTGAGTCAATTTCCAACACTAGTTTCCATTTAGGATAGTTAACTGGGCTTGTGCATTAGGAACAAGTTATTATTAGAGATGCCTGGAATTAGCACCGACTTGTTTTATTATTCTCGTATGTATACAGAGATCTACGGTCATTGTGAAGTGCCATTTTCCTATCAGTACAAGGTCAGTGACTGCTGATGAATTTAATGCGGTTTTATAAAACCAAGTATAAGATCTGAGTAACCCGGGGGTATTATTACCACAAGGTGATGGCAGTATATCATTCATGCTGTATCTGCTACACACTCATTCTGGGTTCTGGCATTGCTAACATTATGTTACAGGGCTCTTCTGTGGGCCTTGTCTTAAGCTGCATACACACGTAAAGATTTTCTGTCCAACCATCCAACTAGGTGATTGGTTGGAATGAAAATCTGGTAAGGTATGGGAGTAACTTATAAGAGCAAGCTGAATTACTTCTCATGTTTCTGGAACCCTTAAGGTCCCTACACACTACACAATATTGCGAACGATTTGGCCAATTCCGACGCATCGGAACAACAAATCGTCAATATCTTGCAGTGTATATGCACTACATCGTGTAGTGTGCGCTCCTTTGGTGTCATCAGCCGCGTCACCTGATCTTTTCTACATGCAGGAAGATGATGTGGCTGACTATCCCATGCAGCGCTATGCTGTGGGGGCCGGCATATAGGGTGGTCGGGCACCAGATTACCATATGTGTATGCAACGCCCAATATGTTGACCCGCCAGCACTGGGATCGTGGCTCATATAGCTGGGTACACAATTGTTTAGCATGTACCAAGCTTTAGTGTGTGGTGTATCGACTTTCTAAGAGAGCTCACTGCCACATGTAACAACGTTGCCATGAAGGATGTTCTGGGTCAGCAACAATGTTCATATACAGTACTGTGCAAAAGTTTTAGGCAGGTGAGGAAAAAATGCTGTAACGTAAGAATACTGTCAAAAATAGAAGTATTAATAGTTTATTTTTATCAATTAACAAAATGCAAAGTCAATGAACAGAAGAGAAATTAAATCAAATCAATATTTGGTGTGACCGCCCTTTGCCTTCAAAACAGCATCAATTATTCTAGGTACACTTGCACTAGGTCAGGGATTTTCTAAGATTATAGTCAGGTGTATGATTAACCAATTATACCAAACCGGTGATAATCATAATTTTCATATGTAGGTTGAAACAGAAATGGCTGCATATGAGGCTTTAAACTGGGTGAGGAACAGCAAAACTGTGCTACAAAGGTGAGGTTGTGGAAGACCGTTTCATGTCACAGGTCATACACCATGGCAATACTAAGCACAGCAACAACACACAAGGTGGTTATACTGCATCAGCAAGGTCTCTCTCAGGCAAAGATTTCACAGCAGACCGGGGTTTTAAGATGTGCTGTTCAAGCTCTTTTGAAGAAGCACAAAGAAACGGGAAACATTGAGAACCATAAACGCAGTGGTCGGCCAAGGAAACTTAGTGCATCAGATGAACGACACATCATGCTTCCCTTAGAAATCGGAAGATGTCCAGCAATGCCATCAGCTCAGAACTGGCAGAAACCAGTGGGACCCAGGTACACCCATCTACTGTATGGAGAATTCTGGCCAAATAGTGGTCTTCATGGAAGAATTGTGCCCAAAAAGTCATACCTTCGACGTGGGAACAAAGCCAAGCAACTCTTCTATGCACAAAAACATAGGACCGGGGGGCAGAAAAATGGCAGCAGGTGCTCTGGTCTGATGAGTCACAATGTGAGATATTTGGCTGTAACAGAGGCAGTTTGTTCGCTGAAGGGCTAGAGAGTGGCACAATAATGAGGGTCTGCAGGCAGCGGTGACACATGCTGGAGGTTCCTTGCAAGTTTTGGGCTGTATTTCAGCAAATAGAGTTGGGAATTTGGGGGCCTGATTTTACCGATCGCAACTGCGATTATGCACACAATCGACCGACTGTTTTGTACTGCCGAGTTCCTTCAAAAACTGTGTGCAAGTGTACCTAGAAGAATTGATGCTGTTTTGAAGGCAAAGGGTGGTCACACCAAATATTGATTTGATTTAGATTTCTCTTCATTCATTTAGCATTTTGTTAATTGATAAAAAATAAACTATTAACTCTTCTATTTTTGAAAGCATTCTTACTTTACAGCATTTTTCCAACCCTGCCTAAAACTTTTGCACAGTACTGTACACTATATTGTGACATTCAAAAGTTTGGTAATAATAATGGACCCTAAAATGCAGCTGACAGCCAGACGGGTGCATAGGTCATGACAAGGTGCACGTTGGGTGTCTAGGTGTTTGTTCACCACCTGTAGCTTGCCTTTCACAATGCACAAATCGAGACAACCATCTTTTTTTGCCCACCCTTTCACCGTGTAACACATGTGCACACTAACTGTTGTTGGCTTCCGACCTGCTTTCTGTGGCATATTTTGCCCATATGGTACAGTGGTAGGCTGGGCAGATAAATGGGAAGGGAAGAGATATCTAATAATATGTCCACTTAATGTGTACAGAAAATTCAGACTCGTACTATTGGAGAAATGCGTTGGGGAGGAAGAAAGGTGTTATGGGCAGTAAGGAAGTAATAGTGGGGAACAGTCTGATCCATACATTTACCACATACAGCAGCTTATATGCCCTAATGGCAGCATAATGATGGACAGAGACCCAATCATAATGTGGGGAGATGGACTGATCTGTATAGGGGTCTGGCAGATGGTGGAACATTGAGCAAAGCTGCTGCTGACCTAATGAATTGTGGTTATAATATATTTCTTCATGTCTGGTTTTATATGCCAGTTCTTGTCCTCTCCAACCAGTGAGTTTTCTGTCCCATCCCAGAATTTAGAGATGTGAAAAGGTAACAATATATTCAATAACTTAAGACATTAAATTACTATAGCTCAGAGATCCATTTTCCTCATGTGATACAGTAGTTATGTCCTTCATTAGTATGGAATAAGATGTGAGGGATGATTTCACTTTATCAGAATGTTCATGAATGAGAATGATTGTCGCAATTTTGCGATCCCCAGACGCTGGCGTTGGAGGATCAGTGATATCCAACTTGAAATTTAATCCTGAATTTCACAGTTCGGTGAGCATCGATGGCCACCTTTTGGGTTTTCCGACCAGCGATAAAGGTGACCCATGGGCAGATCATTCCCTACAGGCAGAGTATGTATTTGGGGAGTGTAAAACATACGACACAATGGTACAGCCAAGACTAAATATAGTAAGTGTATGTTGGTTTCTAGTCTGACTATAAATATTGGGTATAAGATCCTAAAAATTAGGGCCTACAATGCTACCTGGAGGATTTTCAATTGTAGGTACAGACTATGGTCAGTCAGTGGTGCCCCCCAGAGTCATATACATAGTAAGCAATTATGTGTATATATAGTTGTTATATAACGAGATACTTGTGATGACAACTCTGGAGTCAGGAACATAGTGAAATAAACATGGTTTATTGAAACAAAAACATTGTCCAGGCAATGCAGAAAGCCAGGAGTGTTACTTGAAATGGGCTGGGACCAGAGGTTTGAACCGGACTGGGACCCGTGGTAAACAGAAACTTGAGGATATGCAAAACTGGATACAAACAAGAACCGTATTCTGCAGAGTAGATGAGACAGGCTCACAGACAGTGGTGTAGCTGCAGAGTAGATGAGACAGGCTCACAGACAGTGGTGTAGCTGCAGAGTAGATGAGACAGGCTCAGAGACAGCGGTGTAGCTGCAGAGTAGATGAGACGGGATCACAGACAGCGGTGTAGCTGCAGAGTAGATGAGACAGGCTCACAGACAGCGGTGTAGCTGCAGAGTAGATGAGACGGGATCACAGACAGCGGCGTAGCTGCAGAGTAGATGAGACCGGCTCACAGACAGCGGTGTAGCTGCAGAGTAGATGAGACCGGCTCACAGACAGTGGTGTAGCTGCAGAGTAGATGAGACAGGCTCACAGACAGCGGTGTAGCTGCAGAGTAGATGAGACGGGCTCACAGACAGTGGTGTAGCTGCAGAGTAGATGAGACAGGCTCACAGACAGCGGTGTAGCTGCAGAGTAGATGAGACAGGCTCATAGACAGCGGTGTAGCTGCAGAGTAGATGAGACGGGATCACAGACAGCGGTGTAGCTGCAGAGTAGATGAGACGGGATCACGGACAGCGGTGTAGCTGCAGAGTAGATGAGACGGGATCACGGACAGCGGTGTAGCTGCAGAGCAGATGAGACGGGCTCACGGACAGCGGTGTAGCTGCGGAGTAGATGAGACTGGCTCACAGACAGCGATATAGTTGCAGAGCAGATGAGACAGACTCACAGACAGCGGTGTAGCTGCAGAGTAGATGAGACGGGCTCACAGACAGCGGTGTAGCTGCAGAGTAGATGAGACGGGCTCACAGACAGCGGTGTAGCTGCAGAGTAGATGAGACGGGCTCACAGACAGCGGTGTAGCTGCAGAGTAGATGAGATGGGCTCACAGACAGCGGTGTAGCTGCAGAGTAGATGAGACGGGCTCACAGACAGCGGTGTAGCTGCAGAGTAGATGAGACGGGATCACAGACAGCGGTGTAGCTGCAGAGTAGATGAGACGGGATCACAGACAGCGGTGTAGCTGCAGAGTAGATGAGACGGGATCACAGACAGCGGTGTAGCTGCAGAGTAGATGAGACGGGCTCACAGACAGCGGTGTAGATGAGACAGGCTCACAGACAGCGGTGTAGCTGCAGACTAGATGAGACGGGATCACAGACAGCAGTGTAGCTGCAGAGTAGATGAGACAGGCTCACAGACAGCGGTGTAGCTGCAGAGTAGATGAGACGGGATCATGGACAGCGGTGTAGCTGCAGAGTAGATGAGACGGGATCATGGACAGCGGTGTAGCTGCAGAGTAGATGAGACGGGATCATGGACAGTGGTGTAGCTGCAGAGTAGATGAGACGGGATCACGGACAGCGGTGTAGCTGCAGAGCAGATGAGACGGGATCATGGACAGTGGTGTAGCTGCGGAGTAGATGAGACCGGCTCACAGACAGCGATATAGCTGCAGAGTAGATGAGACCGGCTCACAGACAGCGATATAGCTGCAGAGCAGATGAGACAGACTCACAGACAGCGGTGTAGCTGCTGAGTAGATGAGATGGGCTCACAGACAGCGGTGTAGTTGCAGAGCAGATGAGACAGACTCACAGACAGCGGTGTAGCTGCAGAGTAGATGAGACGGACTCACAGACAGCCGTGTAGCTGCAGAGTAGATGAGACAGACTCACAGACAGCGGTGTAGTGCAGCAGATAGTAGCAGTTGAATACAATCTACATAAAGAATAACCAGCAAGGTGCACGGTGAGGGGCAGGAATAAATGGTCTGTGTCACAGGTGAGTGAGTGTTAGTAACTCATGCATGTGAGGAGGAAACGTCAGGATACATTAGCGGCACCTCTGGTGGCACAGAGGTACTGCAGGCTAGATTGTGAGTGAGTTAGCATTGTGATCAGTTATGCAGATACAAAGCCATGATAGAGTGAGTGACAGGATGTCAGCCTTTGGGGGTGGTGACTGGGAAGTGGTTGGAGAAGCGCAGGCGTGCCTGTGCGATTGAATACCGTTGCATGTGTGTGCATAAATTAGCCACTGCAGCAGGATACGCAGCTTGTGTACTCACTGCGTTTGATGAGGTTAGACCTGCTGTAATTGTACGCGAGGCGCCGATGTTCCTGATGTATACGCAGGACTGCATGGTATTACTGATGTGAGATAGCGGAAGTATATGTATGTTGACTGCGATTGCAAACATTAGCATATTTTCGCAGCAGACCTCCGTCCCTAAAAGCAGCTGCAGTCACAATAGCGATCCGTCCAGAGTCCTAACAATAGTATGTAACTAGGAATATATAGTATGTAACTAGGAATATATAGTATGTAACTAGGAATATATAGTATGCAACTAGGAATATATAGTATGTAACTAAGAATATATAGTATGCAACTAAGAATATATAGTATGCAACTAGGAATATATAGTATGTAACTAGGAATATATAGTATGTAACTAAGAATATATAGTATGTAACTAGGAATATATAGTATGCAACTAAGAATATATAGTATGCAACTAGGAATATATAATATGTAACTAAGAATATATAGTATGTAACTAGGAATATATAGTATGTAACTAGGAATATGTAGTATGTAACTAGGAATATGTAGTATGTAACTAAGAATATGTAGTATGTAACTAAGAATATGTAGTATGCAACTAGGAATATGTAGTATGCAACTAGCAATATATAGTATGTAACTAGGAATATATAGTATGTAACTAAGAATATATAGTATGTAACTAGGAATATATAGTATGCAACTAAGAATATATAGTATGTAACTAGGAATATATAGTATGTAACTAGGAATATATAGTATGCAACTAGGAATATATAGTATGTAACTAGGAATATATTGTATGTAACTAAGAATATATAGTATGCAACTAGGAATATATAGTATGCAACTAGGAATATATAGTATGTAACTAGGAATATATAGTATGCAACTAGGAATATATAGTATGCAACTGAATATATAGTATGTAACTAGGAATATATAGTATGTAACTAAGAATATATAGTATGTAACTAGGAATATATAGTATGTAACTAGGAATATGTAGTATGTAACTAAGAATATATAGTATGCAACTAGGAATATATAGTATGCAACTAGGAATATATAGTATGTAACTAGGAATATATTGTATGTAACTAAGAATATATAGTATGCAACTAGGAATATATAGTATGCAACTAAGAATATATAGTATGCAACTAGGAATATATAGTATGTAACTAGGAATATATAGTATGTAACTAGGAATATATAGTATGTAACTAAGAATATATAGTATGTAACTAAGAATATATAGTATGTAACTAGGAATATATAGTATGTAACTAGGAATATGTAGTATGTAACTAAGAATATATAGTATGCAACTAAGTATATATAGTATGTAACTAGGAATATGTAGTATGTAACTAAGAATATGTAGTATGTAACTAGGAATATGTAGTATGTAACTAGGAATATGTAGTATGTAACTAGGAATATATAGTATGCAACTAAGAATATATAGTATGTAACTAGGAATATATAGTATGTAACTAGGAATATATAGTATGCAACTAAGAATATATAGTATGTAACTAGGAATATATAGTATGTAACTAGGAATATATAGTATGTAACTAGGAATATATAGTATGCAACTAAGAATATATAGTATGTAACTAGGAATATATAGTATGTAACTAGGAATATATAGTATGCAACTAAGAATATATAGTATGTAACTAGGAATATATAGTATGTAACTAGGAATATATAGTATGCAACTAGGAATATATAGTATGCATCTAGGAATATATAGTATGCAACTAAGAATATATAGTATGTAACTAGGAATATATAGTATGCAACTAGGAATATATAGTATGCAACTAAGAATATATAGTATGTAACTAGGAATATATAGTATGTAACTAGGAATATATAGTATGTAACTAAGAATATATAGTATGCAACTAAGAATATATAGTATGTAACTAGGAATATATAGTATGCAACTAGGAATATATAGTATGCAACTAGGAATATATAGTATGCAACTAGGAATATATAGTATGCAACTAAGAATATATAGTATGTAACTAGGAATATATAGTATGTAACTAGGAATATATAGTATGTAACTAAGAATATATAGTATGCAACTAGGAATATATAGTATGTAACTAGGAATATATAGTATGTAACTAGGAATATATAGTATGTAACTAAGAATATATAGTATGTAACTAGGAATATATAGTATGCAACTAAGAATATATAGTATGTAACTAAGAATATATAGTATGCAACTAAGAATATATAGTATGTAACTAGGAATATATAGTATGTAACTAAGAATATATAGTATGCAACTAAGAATATATAGTATGTAACTAGGAATATATAGTATGTAACTAGGAATATATAGTATGTAACTAAGAATATATAGTATGTAACTAAGAATATATAGTATGTAACTAGGAATATATAGTATGCAACTAAGAATATATAGTATGTAACTAGGAATATATAGTATGTAACTAGGAATATATAGTATGTAACTAGGAATATATAGTATGTAACTAAGAATATATAGTATGTAACTAGGAATATATAGTATGCAACTAGGAATATATAGTATGCTACTAGGAATATATAGTATGCAACTAGGAATATATAGTATGCAACTAAGAATATATAGTATGTAACTAAGAATATATAGTATGCAACTAGGAATATATAGTATGCAACTAGGAATATATAGTATGCAACTAAGAATATATAGTATGTAACTAGGAATATATAGTATGTAACTAGGAATATATAGTATGTAACTAAGAATATATAGTATGTAACTAAGAATATATAGTATGTAACTAGGAATATATAGTATGTAACTAAGAATATATAGTATGTAACTAAGAATATATAGTATGTAACTAGGAATATATAGTATGTAACTAAGAATATATAGTATGTAACTAAGAATATATAGTATGTAACTAGGAATATATAGTATGTAACTAAGAATATATAGTATGTAACTAAGAATATATAGTATGTAACTAAGAATATATAGTATGCAACTAGGAATATATAGTATGCAACTGAATATATAGTATGTAACTAGGAATATATAGTATGTAACTAAGAATATATAGTATGCAACTAAGAATATATAGTATGTAACTAAGAATATATAGTATGTAACTAGGAATATATAGTATGTAACTAAGAATATATAGTATGTAACTAGGAATATATAGTATGTAACTAAGAATATATAGTATGTAACTAGGAATATATAGTATGTAACTAAGAATATATAGTATGTAACTAAGAATATATAGTATGTAACTAGGAATATATAGTATGTAACTAGGAATATATAGTATGCAACTAGGAATATATAGTATGCAACTAGGAATATATAGTATGTAACTAGGAATATATAGTATGCAACTAAGAATATATAGTATGGAACTAAGAATATATAGTATGTAACTAAGAATATATAGTATGTAACTAGGAATATATAGTATGTAACTAAGAATATATAGTATGTAACTAAGAATATATAGTATGTAACTAGGAATATATAGTATGTAACTAAGAATATATAGTATGTAACTAAGAATATATAGTATGTAACTAGGAATATATAGTATGTAACTAAGAATATATAGTATGTAACTAAGAATATATAGTATGCAACTAGGAATATATAGTATGCAACTAGGAATATATAGTATGCAACTGAATATATAGTATGTAACTAGGAATATATAGTATGTAACTAAGAATATATAGTATGCAACTAAGAATATATAGTATGTAACTAAGAATATATAGTATGTAACTAGGAATATATAGTATGTAACTAAGAATATATAGTATGTAACTAGGAATATATAGTATGTAACTAAGAATATATAGTATGTAACTAGGAATATATAGTATGTAACTAAGAATATATAGTATGTAACTAGGAATATATAGTATGCAACTAAGAATATATAGTATGTAACTAAGAATATATAGTATGTAACTAAGAATATATAGTATGTAACTAGGAATATATAGTATGTAACTAAGAATATATAGTATGTAACTAAGAATATATAGTATGTAACTAGGAATATATAGTATGTAACTAGGAATATATAGTATGTAACTAAGAATATATAGTATGTAACTAGGAATATATAGTATGTAACTAGGAATATATAGTATGTAACTAGGAATATATAGTATGTAACTAAGAATATATAGTATGTAACTAAGAATATATAGTATGTAACTAGGAATATATAGTATGTAACTAAGAATATATAGTATGTAACTAAGAATATATAGTATGCAACTAAGAATATATAGTATGTAACTAGGAATATATAGTATGTAACTAGGAATATATAGTATGTAACTAAGAATATATAGTATGTAACTAGGAATATATAGTATGTAACTAGGAATATATAGTATGCAACTAGGAATATATAGTATGTAACTAAGAATATATAGTATGTAACTAGGAATATATAGTATGTAACTAGGAATATATAGTATGTAACTAGGAATATATAGTATGTAACTAAGAATATATAGTATGTAACTAGGAATATATAGTATGTAACTAGGAATATATAGTATGTAACTAGGAATATATAGTATGCAATCTGAGAGAGAAGTAAAATGCACTCTGTGTGGGGGCACTTACAGGCAAGAAACACTAATGGATATCAAATTTTGTTTTTACATGTAAAATTTTATTTTTATTTGTTAAAAATATAGAGCAAATAAAGTAACAGTTGATTTTTAGATGTGAAAACAATATTTCTTGTTAGTGTCTCTTGTTATTAAGTGTTACCCCCACACAGAGTGCTAAGTTCTATACTGTAGTGTACATAATTGCAAAATATATATACAGTACATGATTGCATAATACATATACATAATTGCATCCTATTAGACATATATATATATATATATATATATATATATACTGTACATGATTACATACACTATATATATATATATATATATATATACTGTACATAATTACAATCTATTATACATAAATACATTAGGGGTGAGCGGGTTCGGATTTCTGAAATCCGAACCCCCCCGAGCCCCCCCGATCCGAGTCCGATCCGAGTCAGGCTCGAGTTTTCCCGCCTGACTCGGATCTGAAATCGAGGCAAAACGTCATCATCCCGCCTTCCGAGTCTCGCGGGTTTTGGATCCTATATAAGGTACCCGCGTCGGCGCCATTTTCTCACTCGGCTGTGGACACTGAAGAGGGAGGGTGGGAGTTAGGGCTGGCTGGGCTGTGTAGTGTAGTGTAGTGTATTGCAGAGTAGTGTTGTGCTGTGCTGTGCTGTGCTGCTGTTGTCCACTACTTCAAAGTCCATAGGGGCTGGCTGTGTTGTGTTGTGCTGCTGTTGTTAATAGGGGCTGTGTCCACTACTTCAAAGTCCATAGGGGCTGGCTGGACTGTGTTGTGCAGTCAGTTCTCCATAGGGGCTGTGTCCACTCCAAAGTCCTGTGCAGTGCCCCAGTCCTAAAGGGGTGCTGTAGTGTTGTCCAGGGGGTGCTCTGTCCATCAGGGGTGCTCCCCCCAAGTGCTAAAAAAATAATATATTTTCTGTGTTTGTGAATTGTGTGCGCAGTAGCCGCATGTGCATCAACAAAGTAGTGCCAAGCGTGCGCCTGTGTCATAAGTAAAGGGCCGGCTGGCTTGACCGTTAAAGGGTTCTGTAACCCCCAAAGTACACCCCAAAACAAAAAAATATATATTTTCTGTGTTTGTGACTTGTGTGCACTGTGGCTGCACGTGCATCAACAAAGGAGCAGCGCCTAGCGTGCGCCTGTGTCCCATAAGTAAAGAGCCGGCTGGCTCATTTCTTAAAGGGTGGTGTAACCCACAAAGTGCACTACTCTCCAGCAAAAATAAAAAAATATTTTCTGTGTTTGTGTGCGCTTTAGCCGCACGTATATATCAATATAACATAAATGGAGGACCAAACTTTCTCCGATAAAAATAAAATAGGGAAAGATCAAGAACCACTTCTTCCTAGTGCTGTTGCTGCTGCTGGGAGTTGTTCATCATCCCAGAGAGGAAGTAGGAACATCACTACTTTTACTAAACAATTGACCCTCCAACAGTCCCTAGCGATGAGGATGAAGTACGACAGCAGTCATCCTGAAGCAAAACGTATAACTGAGGCCTTGACTGCTCTGTTGGTGTTAGATGTGCGTCCGGTATCCGCCATTAGTGCAGGTGGATTTAGACAATTGATGGAGGTAGTGTGTCCTCGGTTCCAAATCCCGTCTAGATTCCACCTGCATCCTCAAAGCAGCAGCGACAAGCGTGCGTCTGTCTGTTAAAGTGTGGTGACACCCTCAAAGTGTGCTACACAAACAATTAAAATATTGTTCTTTTTTTTTCTGTCTTTGTGAATTGTGTGGGCTGTAGCCGCACCTGCATCCTTAAAGCAGCAGCGACAAGCGTGCGTCTGTCTGTTAAAGTGTGGTGACACCCTCAAAGTGTGCTACACAAACAATTAAAATATTGTTCTTTTTTTTCTGTCTTTGTGAATTGTGTGGGCTGTAGCCGCACCTGCATCCTTAAAGCAGCAGCGACAAGCGTGCGTCTGTCTGTTAAAGGGTGGTGTAACTCTCAAAGTGCTCCAAAAAATAAAAAAAATTTTTTAATGTGTTTGTGACTTGTGTGCGTTGTAGCCGCACTTGCATCCTCAAAGCAGCAGCGACAAGCGTGCGTCTGTCTGTTAAAGGGTGGTGACACCCTCAAAGTGTGCTTCACAAACAATAAAAATATTCTTCTTTTTTCTGTCTTTGTGAATTGTGTGGTCTGTAGCCGCACCTGCATCCTTCAAGCAGCAGCGACAAGCGTGCGTCTGTCTGTTAAAGTGTGGTGACACCCTCAAAGTGTGCTACACAAACAATTAAAATATTGTTCTTTTTTTTTCTGTCTTTGTGAATTGTGTGGGCTGTAGCCGCACCTGCATCCTTAAAGCAGCAGCGACAAGCGTGCGTCTGTCTGTTAAAGGGTGGTGTAACTCTCAAAGTGCTCCAAAAAATAAAAAACTATTTTTTTAATGTGTTTGTGACTTGTGTGCGATGTAGCCGCACTTGCATCCTCAAAGCAGCAGCGACAAGCGTGCGTCTGTCTGTTAAAGGGTGGTGACACCCTCAAAGTGTGCTACACAAACAATAAAAATATTCTTCTTTTTTCTGTCTTTGTGAATTGTGTGGGCTGTAGCCGCACCTGCATCCTTAAAGCAGCAGCGACAAGCGTTTGTCTGTCTGTTAAAGGGTGGTGACACCTTCAAAGTGTGCTACACAAACAATTAAAATATTGTTCTTTTTTTTTCGGTCTTTGTGAAATGTGTGGGCTGTAGCCGCACCTGCATCCTTAAAGCAGCAGCGACAAGCGTGCGTCTGTCTGTTAAAGGGTGGTGTAATTCTCAAAGTGCTCCAAAAAATAAAAAACTTTTTTTAATGTGTTTGTGACTTGTGTGCGATGTAGCCGCACTTGCATCATCAAAGCAGCAGCGACAAGCGTGCGTCTGTCTGTTAAAGGGTGGTGACACCCTCAAAGTGTGCTACACAAACAATTAAAATATTGTTCTTTTTTTTTCGGTCTTTGTGAAATGTGTGGGCTGTAGCCACACCTGCATCCTTAAAGCAGCAGCGACAAGCGTGCGTCTGTCTGTTAAAGGGTGGTGACACCCTCAAAGTGTGCTACACAAACAATAAAAATATTCTTCTTCTTTTTTCTGTCTTTGTGAATTGTGTTGGCTGTAGCTGCACTTGCATCCTCAAAGCAGCAGCGACAAGCGTGCGTCTGTCTGTTAAAGGATTACATCGGTGACAGCATCCAAGTAGGCATGTCAGACAGTCCGTACCTGTACTGGCAGGAAAAAGAAGCAATTTGGAGGTCCCTGTACAAACTGGCTCTATTTTACCTGAGTTGCCCCCCCTCCAGTGTGTACTCCGAAAGAGTGTTTAGTGCAGCCGGGAACCTTGTCAGCGAATGGCGTAGGAGGTTGCTTCCACAAAATGTGGAGAAGATGATGTTCATAAAATGAATTATCAACTCTTCCAGGGAGACCAGCCTCCAGAACGTACAGAGGGACCTGTGGTTCCAGCAGGGATGAATTTATACTTTGTGAGGATGAGGATGTACACACTGAAGAGGTTGAGGAATCGGTGGATGAGGAGGATGAGGATGACATCTTGCCTCCGTAGAGCCAATTTGTGCAGGGACAGATTAATTGCCAGCTTGTTTTGTTGGGGCCCAAACGAACCAATCATTTCAGCCACAGTTGTGTGGCAGACCCTGGCGCTGAAATGATTGGTTTGTTAAAGTGTGCATGTCCTGTTTATACAACATAAGGATGGGTGGGAGGGCCCAAGGACAATTCCATCTTGCACCTCTTTTTTTTCTTTGCATTATGTACAGTTTGGGGCCTAGTTTTTCAATGCCATCCTGTCTGCCACTGCAGTGCCACTCCTAGATGGGTCACGTGTTTGTGCCGCCCGTGTCGCTTAGCATAGTCATCCAGCTACCTCGGTGCAACCTTTTGGACATAAAAACACTATTGTGAGGTGTGAGGTATTCAGAATAGACTGGAAATGAGTGGAAATTAAGGTTATTGAGGTTAATAATAGCATAGGAGCAGAAAAACCTACAAATTCTGTGATTTTAGCTGTTTTTATGCTTTTTTTCAAAAAAATACAGATCCAAAACACAAAACCCAGAACCCAAAACACGGAAGGGTGGTTTTGGCAAAACCAATCCAGATCCAAAAAACGAAGAAAGATCCAGATCCAAAACCAAAACACAAAACACGAAAAGTGGCCGGTGCACACCCCTAAAATACATAATTACATAATATATATATACTGTACATTGCATACTATATATGGATAATTGCACCCTATTATACATAATTACAAATAAATATACTGTATTTGAATCCTATTATACATAAGTACATAATATATATACTGTACATAATTAAATTTTTTATATATATATATATACTGTACACAATTACATCCTAGTATACATAATTACTGTACATAATATACTGTACATAATTACATCTTATACATAAATACATAATATATATGCATATAATTGCATACTATATATACATAATATATATACTGTACATAATTACATCCAAGTATACGTAACATAATGTGTACTGTACATAATTACATCCTATTATGCATAATTACAAAATATATATACTGTACATAATTACATCCTATTATACATAATTACATAATAAATATATATATATATATATATATATATATATACTGTACATTGCATACTATATATGCGTAATTGTAGCCTATTATACATAATTACATAATAAATATACTGTAAATCAGTTATTCCCAACCTCGGTCCTCAAGGCACACTAACAGTCCTGGTTTTAGTGATATCCATGCTTAAGCACAGAGGGTTAAATCAAAATAAGTGAGGTACTAATTAGGTCACCTGTGCTGAAGTATGGCTAGCCTTAAAATCAGGACTGTGTGTGCCTTGATGACTGTGGTTGGGAATCCCTGCTGTACATATTTGAATCCTATCATACATAATATATATACTGTACATAATTACATCCTAGTATACATGATTACATAATATACTGTACTGTACATAACTACATCCTATTATACATAGTTACATAAAATATATTCTGTACATAATTGCATACTAAATATACATAATTACATAATATATATACTGTACATAATTACATAATATATACTGTACATAATTACATAATATATACTATACTGTACATAATTACATCCTATTATACATAATTACATAAAATATATACTGTACATAATTGCATACTAAATATACATAATTACATAATATATATACTGTACATAATTACATAATATATACTGTACATAATTACATAATATATACTATACTGTACATAATTACATCCTATTATACATAATTACATAATATATTTACTGTACATTATTGTATACTTTATATAAATAATTGCATCCTATTATTAGGGATGAGCGGGTTCGGATTTCGGAAATCTGAACCCCCCTGAGCCCCTCCGATCCAAGCTGGGAACAGAGGCAGGCTCAGATCTGAAATCGAGGCAAAATGTCATCATCCCGCTGTTGGATTCTTGCAGGTTTTGGATTCTATAAAGGTCCCGTGATCGCCGCCATTTTTCATTCCGGTTGTGGAGTGTGTAGAGTTAGGAGGGAGCTGGGAGCTTAGTGTTGTGTGTTAGACTGTCAGTTATAAAAAAATAATAATAATAAAGCACTGCTGGCTGGCTACTGTGAAGAGGGAGGGAGCTGTTACTGACGCTGACCATAGGGGCTGGCTGGCTACTGTGAAGAGGGAGGGAGCTGTTACTGACGCTGACCATAGGGGCTGGCTGGCTACTGTTGTCCATATACAATACATAGGGGCTGGCTGGCTACTGTGAAGAGGGAGGGAGCTGTTACTGACGCTGACCATAGGGGCTGGCTGGCTACTGTTGTCCATATACAATACATGGGGGCTGGCTGGCTACTGTGAAGAGGGAGGGAGCTGTTACTGACGCTGACCCTAGGGGCTGGCTGGCTACTGTTGTCCATATACAATACATGGGGGCTGGCTGGCTACTGTGAAGAGGGAGGGAGCTGTTACTGACGCTGACCATAGGGGCTGGCTGGCTACTGTGAAGAGGGAGGGAGCTGTAACTGACGCTGACCATAGGGGCTGGCTGGCTACTGTTGTCCATATACAATACATAGGGGCTGGCTGGCTACTGTGAAGAGGGAGGGAGCTGTTACTGACGCTGACCATAGGGGCTGGCTGGCTACTGTTGTCCATATACAATACATGGGGGCTGGCTGGCTACTGTGAAGAGGGAGGGAGCTGTTACTGACGCTGACCATAGGGGCTGGCTGGCTACTGTTGTCCATATACAATACATGGGGGCTGGCTGGCTACTGTGAAGAGGGAGGGAGCTGTTACTGACGCTGACCATAGGGGCTGGCTGGCTACTGTTGTCCATATACAATATATGGGGCTGGCTGGCTACTGTGAAGAGGGAGGGAGCTGTTACTGACGCTGACCATAGGGGCTGGCTGACTGGCTACTGTTGTCCATATACAATACATAGGGGCTGCCCTGTCTGCTGTAGGGGTACACTCATACAAATAATTTTTACAGGGGCTGCCCTGTCTGCTGTAGGGGTAAGTTCATACAAATATTTTTTAAAGGGGCTGTCCTGTCTGCTGTAGGGGTATGCTCTTACAAATAATTTTTACTGGGGCTATTCACTCAAAAATAATGCACTCCATTAAAATAATAGAGGGCAAAAATTTGGAGGATAGAATAGGGAAAGATCAAGAACCAGTTCGTCCTAGTGCTGAAGCTGCTGCCACTAGTCATGACATAGCTGATTAAATGCCATCAAGGTCATCTGCCAAGGCCGATGCCCAATGTCATAGTAGAGGGCATGTAAAATCCAAAAAGCCAAAGTTCCATAAAATGACCTTAAAAATAAATTTAAATCATCTGAGGAGAAACGTAATCTCGGCAATATGCCATTTATGACACAGAGTAGCAAGGAACGGCTAAGGTCTTTCCCTATGTTCATGACTAGTGGTTCAGCTTCACATGACGATGGAGGCCCTCCTCCTGCTAGAAAAATGAAATGAGTTAAGCTGGCAAAAGCACATCTAAGAAGATATCATATTTCCCCAAGGAGAGTCCAAGTGTGGCGGCGGTTGCGATGCCTGACCTTCCCAACACTGCACGGAAAGAGGTGGCTCCTTCCATCATGTGAATGCCCTCTGCAAGTGCTGGAAAGAGCACCCACAGTCCATTTGCTGATATTCAAATTGAAGATGTCACTGTTGAAGTACAACAGGATGAGGATACTGGTGTAGCTGGCGCTGAGGAGGAAGTTGGCGAGGAGGATTCTGATGGTGATGTGGTTTGTTCAAATCAGGCATCGGGGGAGACAGTTGTTGTCCATGGGATGAAAAAGCACATCATCATGCATGGGCAGAAGACCAAAAATTTCACCTCTTTGGTCTGGAAATATTTCAGTCCAAATCCGGACAACTACTGTCTTGCCTTTTGTAGCGCATGTAAAGGTGAAATAAGTAGGGGTAAGGATGTTAACCACCTAGGGACATCCTTATATGTCACCTGCAGCGCATTCTTAAAGAGTTACATACCAAGTTCAGAAACTGTGGCTAATATTGTAAGCAGTCCAGGGACACCTAAATCCCTTTGTCCTGTTGTATCCAAGCACCTGCAAACCACAACGTCACCTCCCTCGTCAATTTCCTCAATCAGGATCGGAAAGTAGTCCTGCAGGCCATGTCACTGGCATGACTGACTCCTCTCCTATCCAGGATTCCTCCGGAGGATCCTGCATTGCTACGCCTGCTGCTGTTGCTGTTGGTAATTGTTCATCATCCCAGAGAGGAAGTAGGAACACCACTACTTCTTTTACTAAGCAATTAACCCTCCAACAGTCCTTAGTGAGGAGGATGAAGTACGACAGCAGTCATCCTGTTGCAAAGCAGATAACTGAGGCCTTGACAGCTATGTTAGTGTTAGACATGTGTCCGGTATCCGCCATTAGTGCAGTGAGATTTAGACAATTGATGGAGGTAGTGTGTCCCCGTTACCAAATCCCATCTAGATTTCACTTCACTAGGCAGGCAATACCGAGAATGTGCAGAGATGTCAGAAAAAGTGTCCTAAAAAATGCGGTTGTACCCAATGTCCACTTAACCACGGACATGTGGACAAGTGAAACAGGGCAGACTAAAGACTATATGACTGTGACAGCCCACTGGGTAGATGTATCGCCTTACACAGCAACAACAGCAGCGTCACCAGTAGCAGCATCTCAGAAACGCCAGCTCATTCCAAGGCAAGCTACACTGTGTCACCGGTTTCAGCAAGAGGCACACCGCCGACAACCTCTTAGAGAAACTGAGGGAAATCATCGCCCAATGGCTTACACCACTTAGACTCTCCTGGGGATTTGTGATATCTGACAACGCCACCAATATTGTGCGGGCATTTCATCTCGGCAAATTCCAGCACGTCCCATGTTTTGCTCACACAATAAATTTGGTGGTGCAGAATTTTTTTAAAAATGACAGGGGCGTGCAGGAGACACTTTGGGTGGCCCAAAAAATTTTGGGCCACTTTCACCATTAAATGACTGTGTGCCGAAGACTGGAGCACCAGCAAACACTCTTGAACCTGCCCTGCCATCACTTGAAGCAAGAGGTTGTAACACGGTGGAACTCAACCCTCAATATGCTTCAGAGGATGAAGGAGCAGCAAAAGGCCATACAAGCCTATACATCCACTGATGACATAGGCCAGTTGTTCCCAAACTGTGTGTCTAGGCACCCTGGAGTTCCTGAGGACACTTGCAGGGTTGTCTCAGGTTGTTGGTCCAGCACCAAATCAAATTATGGTCAATGTAATGTAAATATGTGGACAAGCAGAAGCACAAACCTGTCCACAACCACATAAATGAATCTAAGGATGACAGCACAATTTACTTCACATTAATACTTCACTACATTTTTTTCTGAATTTCTCAATAACAAACTTTTGGCTTAGGGGTGCCGTGAAAACAATGCTGATACACTGGGGTGCCTTGATTTAAAAAAGTTTGGGAACCACTGACATAGGCAAAGGAGGGGGCATGCACCTGACACAAGTGCAGTAGAGAATGATTTCCATGTTGTGCAAGGCTCTCCAGCCCTCGAACTTGCCACACGTGAAGTCAGTTCAGACACTGCCAGCTTGAGTCAGGTCATTCCCCTCATCAGGCTTTTGCAGAAGCAGCTGGAGAAAGTGAAGGAGGAGCTAAGACGGAGCGATTCCGCTTGATATATGCGACTTGTGGTTGTTGGCCTTCATTCGCTTTCCCAGGATTCGAGGGTGGTCAATCTGTTGCAATCAGACCACTACATTTTGGCCACCGTGCTCGATCCCAGGTTTAAAGCCTATGTGGTGACTCTTTCTGGTGGACACAAGCCTGCAGAGGTGCAAAGACCTTTTGGTGAAAACACTGTCAGCTGAAGGGGAACGTGACACGGCAACAGCTCCTTATTCATTTTCTCACGCAACTGGGGCTGCCAGGAAACAAATTAGATATCCTAAGCAACCCGCTGTTGGTAATGAAAGGCAGGCAGGACCAAGTTTGGACATCTGATCTGGACTGAGGGACCTGCCAACAATTTCTGACATGTCTACTGTCACTGCATATCGTGCTATCACCATTGAAAGAATGGTGGAGGATTACATCGGTGACAGCGTACAAGTAGGCATTTCAGACAATCTGTACCTGTACATGCAGGAAAAAGAGGCAATTTGGAGGCCCCTGTACAAACTGGCTCTATTTTACCTAAGTTGCCCCCCCTCCAGTGTGTACTCCAAAAGAGTTTTTAGTGCAGCCGGGAACCTTGTCAGCAAAAGGCGCAGGAGGTTGCTTCCACAAGATGTGGAGAAGATGTATCACAACCAGGGTGTCTCAGCATGGGGACGACAGGTATTACCTGTGAGGGTGCTGTGGCGTGGTCCTTCCAGCAGAGGGGCTGGTGTCTGGCGGCGGGAATTGGCTGTGCAAAGTATTCCGCAGGCACTGTGTCATTCTGGCCGGGGTAGGCCTGGTGGTGTTTCCATTCCGCTTTGGTATGGTCACCGCCATCTTGCCTCTGGTCATGTGACTTAGCTACTCCAGTCCTGGCGTGTCACATGCTCTCTCTGAACTATCATGATCTGCACTGGGTACTTAAGGGAGTTCAGAGCTTCCCATAGTTTCCAGTGCAACGTGTTTCACAGCGCCTGCTGTGAGAGAGTTCCCGTGCTCCTGAAAACCTGTCTGTTTGAGTGCTCACCTGTGCTTATGCTGAATCCCAGCAGCCTACTGCATATCGCCCTGCCTGCTCCCAGTCTCCTCCTGGAACCATCCTACAACTTCTATATACCCTTTCCCTGCCAATGGACCTGAGTGTGCAGTTAACCCTGTACCTACACTGCCTCCATTTACCTAGCTCTCTGATTCTACACTGAGTCGTCTCAGTACAACTCTCCATTCAATTAATCAGCTGCTGCTAATCCAATTACTCTATAACTTCTCTGGATTTCCTCTCACCAGTATCAATCAGTAAAGTTGCATACACACACAACGATTTTTTGAATGATTATCGTTAAACTATATCATTTAACGATAATCATTTGAAAAAATTGTTCAGTTTCTGAGTCAAACGATTCAGCTGTTCCGCAGCGCCTTACAAAGTACATAAACAGATTGTAGACAAGTGACTTACAGAACAATACAATACAGGACATGGATAATATATATTGCTACATTAGCGACCATATCACCCAGATAAGCAACAGAGCATAAGCAACCAAGTGTTAGGTGCCCTAGTGGTGAGTAAGAAGTAAATGACACTGTAGTAAGGAGAAGCACAAGAGGGTAGATGGCACTGCTCGTGAGAGCTTACATTCTAAAAAGGTGGGGGAAGACAAACTGGGTTGACACAGATGGGGTAGATGGGGACAAAGGAGCAAGTAGCAAGGAGTTAGCTGGAAGGCTTTGATGAAGTAGTGGGTCTTGAGAGCCCGCTTGAAGGATTGCAAACAGGTGGAGAGTCTGATGGGGAGTGGGAGAGAGTTACAGAGGTGGAGAGCAGTGCTGGCAAAATCTTGGAGGTGGGAGTGAGAGGAAGTAATCAGCTGGCATGAAAGGCGGCGTGCATTAGTTCAATGAAGAGGGCGGAGAGGAGCGTGAAGGGAGATGAGATCAGAGATGTATATGGGAGAAGATTGGGTGAGGGCTTTGTGAGCGAGCGTGAGAACCTTAAATTGGGTTATAAAAGGGAAGGGGAGCCAGTGGAGGGCTTGTAGGAGAGGGGAGGCAGATGTAGAGTGTTTGGAGAGGAAGATAAGCCATTCAGCAGCATTAAGGATAGACTGGAGAGAAGAGAGATGGGATTTGGGGAGGCCTGATAGAAGGAGGTTACAATAGTCCAATCTGGAGATGACCAGTGAGTGTATGAGTGTTTTAGTAGCATCCTGTGTGAGATAGGGTCTGATCTTAGAAATATTTTTGAGATGGAAACGACAGGACTGTGAAAGGTTCTGGATATGTGGTTTGACGGAGAGGGATGAGTCCAGGATAACTCCAAGACAGCGCACCTTGGGACTAGATGAGATAGTAATTCCATCAATTGATATAGAAATAGTGGGAAGTGAGGTGATGTGGGAAGAGGATCAGCTCTGTCTTAGACATATTAAGTTTAAGAAATCGCCGGGACATACAGGAAGAGATAGCAGAGAGACAGTTGGAGATACGAGTCAGAAGAGAGTGGGAGAGATAAGGAGAGGAAAGGTAGATTTGAGTATCATCAGCATAGAGATGATAATGGAGGTCAAAAGAGCTGATGAGTTCACCTAGAGAGGAAGTATAGAGTGAGAATAGGAGAGGACCAAGAACAGAACCTTGGGGGAACACCTACTGTAAGAGGCTGTGGGGGGGGAAGAGGAGTCGTGAGAGGAAACTGAGAAAGATCAGTCAGAGAGGTAGGACGACAGCCAGGAGAGGGCAGTTTCACGTAGACAAAGGAAGTGAAGGATATTCAGCAGGAGAGGGTGGTCCACAGTGTCAAAAGCAGCAGAGAGATCAAGCAGAATGAGAAGAGAGTAGTGGCCTTGGGATTTGGCAGCAAGGAGGTCATTGCTGACTTTTGTGAGGGCAGTTTCAGTGGACTGGAGAGAACAGAAGCCAGACTGAAAAGGGTCAAGGAGGGAGTGGGAGGAAAGAAAAGTGGTAAGGCATTTGTAGACAATCTGCTTAAGGAGTTTGGAGGCAAAGGGAAGGAGAGAGATGGGTCGGTAGTTAGAAAGAAGGTCAAAAAATGAATGATTATCGTTCATGCGCGTTCACGTTTGTAGTTTGTAGATCAGTCAGACTTGTCAACTCAACGATTTTCATTAAGGGAATGTGCAAAAATCGTTTGTAGTTCTAAAAAATCGTTCATTACACTTTAAAAACTCTGACAGATAATCTGACAGAAAATTGTTCATAAAATCGTTCATAAAATTGTTGGTAACAAAATAATTGTGTGTGTATGCATCTTAACTGTTATGCTGTCTGTAGCCTTGCAGTGACCTTTTGGATTACAAAGACTTTTTGTTATTTCTGCCACTACTTGGACATTATTTATTCTTTCTTCACTACAATTTCTAATCATCATCATCCTCTTAATATTCGGGACTTTATTTTATTCGTGTACATGTCTGTAAGTTAAAAACCCCACTTTTCAATTTAAATCTGTTCAGGTGTCTGCTCCTATTAGGATCTGGGTTTGTTGTGGACCCAGGATGGTAACAGTTTGCACTGGCAAAAATGGACTCAACCACGGGACAGGAGTCCAGAATGGATTTAATTCAGACCCATAGCAAGCCATTTGGAAAACCTGGAAACTAAGCAACACCAAATGGCACAGTTCTTTCAAGAAATGGTTAAACGTCAAGATATCATGCAAACTACTTTGACTACTTCAAATGTTACAGTGGTTACACCTGCTCTTCCATCTGATAATACAGGTTACAGAGCATCTCCTCAGTTGCATATACCTTTGCCAAGTAAATTTGACGGCAGTCCCAAGTTATATTGCAGATTCCTGAATCATTGCGATGTGCATTTTACCTTGCAGCCAGATAACTTTCCTTCTGCTCAAACTAAAGTGGCTTACATCATGTCCTTATTGACGGGCTCAGCTTTGGATTGGGCTTCTCCACTCTGGGAGCATTCAGACCCTCTTCTGGATAATTATACTGAATTTATAACATTATTCAGGAGGATTTTTGATGAGCCAGGAAAAACAGTTTCGGCCTCATCCAGTATTATGACTTTAAAATAGGGAAACCGTCCTGTCAGCCAGTATGTTGTACAGTTTCAGATTTTGGCATCAAAGCTCAAATGGAATGAAGCCCTTACTTCAGCTTTTTGGCACAGACTTTCTGATTGATTAAAGGATGATTTGGTCACCCACGAGCTTCCAACTAATCTTGACAATATGATTTCTCTTTGCAATAAAATAGATCTATGATTTAGAGAACGCTAGGCTGAGAAGCATAGAACTGACCATTATAAGCCACCCCCACTACCCACTCCTACCCGCCTACCCGCCTACCTCCTTCTCCTACAGATGATGAGCTCATGCAGGTGAACCATACCCATCTCTCTAAAGAGGAATGACAGAGAAGAATTTTAAAAAACCTCTGCCTATAGTGTGGAGATTCGGGGCACCTGGTGGTCTCCTGTTTCCGTAAACCGGGAAATGCCCGATCCTAACTGGTCCTGGGGACATCAAGTTAGGAGTAATAAGTCCATCACCAAAATCTAAAGATTCTGTCCCTGATTCAGAGCCGTATGCTCTGCATCAGGGCGTTTTTTCTTTTTGGGAGCTGGCCTCCTAGCTGCTCGCTAAGCTGTTGGTGACCACCCACAGATTTTGCGAGCGGCCAGGTGATGGTTGCAACCATCGGGCTTGCGACGAGACCCTTGTGGTAGGGTCTAGTCTGCCGCAAGCCCCAGTGAGCTTCTGGCTCTAATAGAGCCAGAAGCTCACTACTGACATCACTCGTGATGTCAGTAGGGCCGCCCCCAAATGGCAGGAATTCCTTCGGGAATGCCTCCATTTGGCCAGCCACCCCACCGACCCACCTACCAAACGGGGTCAGCTGTCTATCAACATCGACAGCCACCCCTTTTGGATGCAAGCGCCGGAGCGAGTGATTTCTTGCTTGCTCCAAGGCTCACACGTGCGCACTGCCCGGCCATCGACCTGCTTGCGAGTGCTAAGCACTCGTGAGCGGGTCTGAATCAGGCCACCATGTCCTGATCTTAGCCGTAGATCTTAAGCCTAAACCTGCTTTTGTCACTACTTTGTTAGACTCTGGAGCAGCAGGAAACTTCGTGACCTCTAGTTTTGTTGACAAGCTACAAATTCCTTGTACATTTCTAGATCACTCTATCTCCCTGATCTCTGTATATGGATGACCTCTGGTAAATGTTACTGTCTCTAAGGAGACTCAGCCAGTCTTGGTTTGTATTGCAGCACTCCATTCTGAGCATCTTAAGTTCTTAGTGATACCCAAGGCTTCCCATGAAGTTATTCTAGGATTACCATGGTTACATCAGCACACCCCCAGGATTGACTGGTGCACTATGCAGGTTCTCTCATGGAGTACAAGTTGTCAGGAATCTTGTCTTCCCAAAGTACGACCTGTGAAGAAAATAGCATCATTAATACCTCCAGCAATTCCTAAAGAATATCAACCCTTCGCTGATGTGTTTTCTGAAAAACAAGCTAATCTCTTACCTCCTCCCAGAAAATGGGACTGCCCAGTCAATCTACTGCCTGTCAAGATACCTCCTCATGGTCATACTTCTCCTTTGTCCCTGCCAGAGACCAAAGCCATGTCGGAGTATATCCAGGAGAATCTGGAGAAAGGATTAATTCGACCTTCCACTTCTCCTGCTGGAGCAGGTTTCTTTTTTGTTGCTAATAAACATGGTGGGCTAAGACCATGTATAGACTACAGCGGCTTTAATGATATTACAGTTAAAAACAGATATCCACTTCCATTGATTACAGAACTATTTGATAGAGTCAAAGGATCTACCATATTCTCCAAGTTAGACTTATGAGGGGCCTATAATCTTATCCGTGCAGGAGATAAGTGGAAGACCACTTTCAATACAAGAGATGGACATGCCCTTTGGGTTGTGCAACCACCTGCTGTTTTCCAAGGTTTTGTCAATAAAATTTTCAGAGATCTGTTATACGTTTCCATTGTTGTGTATTTAGACAACATTTTGATTTTCTCTTCATCCCTAGAGGAACACCACAAACATGTAAAAGAAGCCCTGTCTCATCTGAGAAAGAACCATCTCTACTGTAAATTGGAAAAATGTGTCTTCAATGTTCCTAGTGTACCATTCCTTAGCTATATTATCTCCAGTTCCAGTCTAGAAATGGATCCTAAAAAAGTTCAGGCAATTCTGGATTGGTCTCGACCTCAGACATTGAAGGCTGTTCAGAGACTTCTCCGATTCGCCAACTATTATAGACATTTCATCAAGAGATTTTCATCTCTAATGGCTCTCATTACAGCTTTGACCCGCAAAAATCTCACCCCTGCTCTGTGGCCTCCTGAGGCAGAAACAACTTCTGAAGTAGGCTTTCATAACAGCTCCAGTCTTAAGACAACCTGACTTGGATAGACCCTTCCTGTTAGAAGTGGATCCATCTTCAGAGGCAGTGGGAGCTGTTCTTTCCCAACGATTTGAGGATAATCGCATCCATCTATGCATTTTTTTTCTTAGAAGTTCTCTCCAGCTGAGCAAACCAACGCCATAGGAGAACAAGAACTTTTAGCCATTAAATTGGCATTAAAGGAATGGCGATACCTTTTGGAAGGGGCTAAATTCCCCTTTACCATCTTCACTGATCATAGGAATCTTCTTTTCTTAAAAAAATATCCAGTGCGTGAGTCCTCGTCTGGCCCGATGGGCAATATTTTTTACTCGTTTCCAAATTACTTTGACTTTCCGCTCAGGAGCTCTCAACCAAAAGGCTGATGCTTTGTCAAGATCCCTATCCTGTGACAATTCTGAGATTCTACGTAGTACTCCAGTGTTAGAGTCAAAAGTATTTGCTGAAATACAACAACATCCTCCTACTGGGAATACTTTTGTGGCCCCGGAGTTAAGGAAGTAGCTACTTACATGGGCTCATTCTTCATGGTTCGCAGGTCACTCTGGCATTCGGAAGACTCTGGAGTTCCTAAGATCTTACTGATGGCCATCAATGAAAGTTGATGTAGTGGAGTTAATTTCTTCCTGTACCTTAAGTGCACAGCACAAGTCACCTCATCAATCTCCAGCTGGTGAATTTTTACCTCTACCCATTCCATCTCACCCATGGACATACCTCTCCATGGATTTTGTAAAAGATTTACCAAATTCTGACGGCTATACCACCATCTGGGTCATGATAGACTGATTTTCATAAATGGTTCACTATGTACCCTTGAAGAAATTAACTTCTGCATCGGATCTGGCTCATCTTTTTCTTCAACACATATTTCATCTCCATGGACTTCCTGCAGAGATTGTCTCGGATCGCAGTGTCCAATTTGTAGCGAAATTTTGGAGACCGCTCTGTTCTGTTTTACAATTGCAATTGAATTTCTCTACGGCCTCTCACCCGCAAAGTAATGGATCTACTGAGAAAGTAAACCAGGATTTCAAAACCTATTTATGAATCTTCATGTCCTCTTCCCAGAATAATTGGGTTGAATTTCTTCCCTGGGCTGAGTTTGCGCACAAAGATTCTTACCATTCCTCCACCAATCAAACTCCATTTTTTTAATGTGCACGGCCTTCACCCTCGAAACCCTGAATTCCAGAGTCTGCTTGTCTTTGATGTACCGGCTGTGGATGACAATGTACGGAGATTCGCCTCAATGTGGGCTCAAGTATGCACGAATTTGGAGCAGACCTCTTCACGTTACAAAATTCAGGTGGACAGGAAGTGAATGAAAGTGCCTCAAATGCAAATCAGGGATCAAGTTTGGCTTTCCACCCATAATTTGCACCTCAGAGTTCCATCAATGAAGTTCTCCTCCACAATTCATTGGACCCTTTTCCATTACTGAAGTAAATAATCCAGTTTCCTACCGTCTCCAACTTCCTATCTAAGAATTCCTAATTCCTTCCACATATCCCTACTCAAGCCATTGATCAACAAGTTTCTCAAAGTTCTTAAAGTTCCTCCCCGTGTCCAAACTGAGAGAGGTGTGGAGTTTGAAGTGTCCCAAGTCTTGTATTCCCGTGTCCAAAGTGGTCAGTTACAGTATCTTCTGGATTGGAGAGGCTATGGCCCAGAAGAACGCTGCTGGACTAAGGAGCTCATTCAGACCTGATCAAAAGATGCGGCCGCTCGCTAGCAAAAAGGGGCTGGATATTTAAATGAAGCACTCACACTGCGTCGCGTAAGGACACCTTCTATGTCTTAGCGAGCTACAGCCAAGTGCACTTGCAAGTGTTTAAAGACGCCCCTTTGCCACTCGCAACACACGTCATCTCCAAGAACTGTAGGATTAATCAGTAACCTCGAGAGCTATTGGAGCCGTTCGCAGCCCTTGAGGTTGCCTTTCCCCGCCACAAGCACTGCGATCATTGTGGGCTGAAATACATGCAGGTGATGTGTACAATGATGCTACTTTTCTAATTATGCACACCCTTTAAATGGCATTTTTGTGGCCTGACACGCCTGCGTCCACAACACCACTCCCCAACCATCCTCGGCCATCTGAGGAAATGGTGGGATGTTGCTGCAGGGCTGGATTGCTGGTGACTACATCACAGTCCCTGAGGCTTCATCCCTTTCACTCAGTTTCACAAAGCTGGGAAGCGATCAGCCTTCCAGGGCATCTTGTGGCTGGCTCTGAGGAAACTCCTCATTCAGCGTGCTGCCCCTGGGATCCTCTCGATCCTCCAGCAGTTCAGAGCCTCCTGTAATCCCCACTCCCATTGCATTTTCCTCTGATCCTGCTTCACTGCCCAGCTCAGGGCCCTTACCAGAGCTTAGGGGATAAGGGCCACATTGTATTTCCTTCTCCTCTGCCTCTTGCATTGGAACTTCAGCAATAATAGTTACAGTCTCTGAGCTATGGTCTGCTATGGGGTTGTTTTCTGATGCAGCAATCTGGCTTTGTTTGATCTGCTACATTTTCCAGCTGCATCTGTCCATCAGAAATGCACAGGACCCCAGCACCAGGATCCAACATATTCACAGACACATTGTAGTGGGAATAGATATCCTCTTCCAGGTTCTGCTCTACCAGAGTTAGTCTCTGATATCAGGGGCCTTTGTGAGTCCCAGAACTCTGGTGCCATATTATACTGGCACTCCTCATTTTCCAATTCAGTAAATGGGAACAGTTCTGATAATTATTCTGGGGTCAGTGGGGTGACTGGTTCTGCAACTTTGTCCATGGACATAAACTGCTGCAGGCGACGCACTTCCGCCTCCACTCTGAGACGCTGGTCCAGCCACCTCCGGGAATTCAGCTGTCCCTGTGCTACTGCTTCATCCTCAGCATCCTCAATACATTGTAGGAGACATTGCAGCTGCTCCGGGACACTGTTCAGGTCTCCTGGACTAAGGACCCATTTCATATACACACTGAAGGCATGGATTGGGTTATCCTGCTGATCATGCACCCATCGGATAAGAGTGTGGTGTGTAGCCTTTGGCGGGGATGTAGCTGTGGAGCGGCCATTTTGCACTTAGGTCCTCCAAACTCATTTTTGCTAATGGATTGCTGGATTCGGCTAGCAGCATTTCTCCTGTCACCCCATCTTGTAACCCTGCAGTGGACCCCTCGGTCAACCACCTGGGTGGCACCATCATCTCCTCTTACCTCTGTGTTCTCTTCACTGGTTCCTTCCCAGGAACCCCTCTAGCCAGTGCTAGCACTCGGGCCTCAGTGGCCTGGCTTCTCTGCCACATCTGGCACGTGGAGCTACTAACTTGAACTGTTTCCACTCCAACGTATCCAGCAGATTTTCTTCTACAGCATCACTTTTACTCTGCATGACCTCATCTATCAGGTTTTCCATTCTCTCCTCTGCAGTAGCTCCGGTTCAAGAGCGAGTCCACTGACACACTTCATCCCAATACTCCCGAATGGGCTGCATCTTTGTGGATGGACTTCTCAGGTCCCATTCCTCAGCCAGCTGACACCACGAGGATTCTTCATCCATGGCAGCCACTTTCCTGGGAGACTTTGGAACTTCCTTCCTTTTTTTGGGCCCTTCTTCCCCTTTCTTGGGGCCATTTTCCAAATGGACTGTGACAGTAGGGCCTCGGTCTGCGTCTCTTGCTGGACCCCCCTCACTGCAGCTTCCTTTCCTGGGACATGTAACCTCCTCCATTCCTTTGCTTGCAGGATATACCCCGCTGGACAAGCAGACACTCACATGGCAGTAGGGCTTTGGTCTGCATCACTTGCTGGACCCCCTCACTGCAGCTTCCATTTCTGGGACATGGCACAATCCTCCATTCCCTGGCTTGCAAGATATGTCATCATGGACAAGAAGCGGAATTTCGCCCTCTCTTAATGTCCTCACACATGTTCCTCTTTCACTACCTCTGAGCAACCCCTGCTAGGAATTATGGTGGTTTCTGGGTCCCTCCAAAGTGAGCTAATACTGGTCAGTCACTGACTATTGTTTTTCAGAGCCTGGTCGTACCACGATACGAACCCTAGCTCTCCTGCCTTCAGGCTGTGTGATCCCCACTGCTTGCCACCAAATGTGAGGATACCGGGTTATGCGTGCATTATTTTTGTTCATCGCCCTTCACTGCCATGCACAGTACTCTGGTAAATTTGTGTCCCTTTGAATCGCACAGGAATGACACAATAGCAAAGGTACAATGTTACATTTATTTTACATGGGACACACATAGTCATGTAAAAACAGCAACTACAAACTAAACTTTTAGGACCCCCCACACATCCCTAAAACAGAGGGCCCATTAGTGTTAGAAAGGGGACAGTTACTCCATCACTCATCTTTTCCATATACTCCATCATGCTTACCTGCCTTGGTTGGGGAGAGCAATGCTTGAGAGAGGCAGCTGTGTGACTCTACTCTTCTCAGGGAATTGGCTTCTCCATCCTTGACTTGCTGATTACAGCCACTTGGCCTGATTGTCCTCTACTCGAAAAGAGCAGGGCGCACCGGAAAGTCACCCGGTTCCAGCCGGCACACTAATCACGCACCTGTGACAGCTCCGGAGGGAGCATGTATGCGTTGGCTGCATATCTTCTGCCAGACCTTCTCCATAGAGCAAGTTCTGTGGACAGCAGACTGGCAGGATCTCCTGACTCCTGTACTGAACTCTGCCTAAGTCCTGCCACTCAAGCTAGTAACGCCACTCAACTTAGAATTTTCTTGAAAAGCCCCAGGTTTGGCATTGTAAAACCTCTCATTTCTTCTTCAGGGTCCATATGGGGTCCACAGGGTTGACCTTGGGGTATAGCTGGATCTGGATCCATGGGCACCACGCAGTTAAAGCTTTAGCTCCCAGGATGCACTGGGTTCATCCTCCTCTATACCCCAAGCCATAGGCACCTCAGTTTAAGTTGGTGCCCGGCCAGAGTTGGGTCACCGTTACCACAGGGGGCTGATTAGCAGCGCCATAGCTTATTTTTGAGTTTTTTAATTTTTATTTTATTTTAAAGACTCTTCAGAGCGGCAGTCTTGGATATCCAAACTGCTGCTCCTCCACCCTGCCGGCACCGCAACGCCAGTACAGATCTGGGGCTCACGGCGGGACCCCAGATTCTGTGCTATCCAGACTCTGCGGGCACTCAAGACTTCTGATCGACGGGGACAGGTAAGTTGTGAATTTCCACTTGCAGTGATCTGCATATAAATGCAGTCTGTTGCCTCCAGTCTCTGGGGACAGACCGGAGGTGCCAGCAGTGGTGGCATGCCCCCCCATATCCCGTGCATCTAATAGACCACCTGGGAACTATGCTGGCAGTGGGAGCCAGCATCCTGTGGTTTAATTGCTAGCCAGGGGAGGCAGCCTTCCCTGTTTAGTGGCTCTTACTCTCAGTTCAGCGTGCCTTTCCACTTGGGTCTGGCGTCGCTGAGCTGCTCTCCTTCAGCCACTCCTCCTCTGAGGTCTCCGGCGGCCATCTCACAGGCAGTGTAGATTTTTCAGGCATCACATGGACCGGTCCCCCTCTGTACCTCTCCCCTGGTAGGACAGTGTACATAACATTATAGCCCTCCCAGACACTGAATCTGGTCAGGTTGATTGTAGTGACAAGGTGCAGTGAGTATTACTTTCTGCATTGTATGTGACTTTTGCTAGCGCTGTCTGTGCTTTATTTCTAAATACCATCAGTCTATATCCCTTTCCTTCTCCTACAGCCCTGGCAGGTGTGTGTGGGAAGGGCTTTTCTCTGATCTCACTTATATAAATTCAAGTACTCTTGCAGGCGCTGTGTCGCTTCGGTCAATAAGGAGGATTTAGCACAGGATGGGCTGCGTGTGAGGTGCCATCAGTTGGCTGGTCTCTCCAACCCCCCAACTATGGGACAGGACCCTCCTTGGGTGGTGTTCTCTCAGGTGCTGGCCTCCATCACGGATCGCCTCACGGTCCCAGCTGTTCTTCCCCATATGAGGTTACCCCAACCAGCCATCCTCCCATCACAGTGTATACCACAATCATTGCAGTCTTCCCCTGGGCCTCAGACTGTTAGTCCATATACGGGGATATAAATATCTATATATATATATATATATATATACACAGTCTCCTCCGGTGACTCAGCAGTCTGTCATTCCCTTTCAGGGACTCCCTTAGGCAGGTCAACCACCTTGGGTGGATGTGTTCTCTAGTTCAGTCCAGAGTTTGGCGGCTTCATCTTCAGCCATTCAAACTATGTTATGGAGTGAAGAGCCAGAGAAGGCATCTAAACACCCTGTTATGTCATCCCAGTCTGCGCAACTGTCAGACTCGGATGTGTCCTCGGATGATGGGGAATTGCCTGAGGACTCTGACTCGGATCCCCCTGTCCGGGAAGTGGAAACTAAATCTTCTATTAATGTGCCGGCATTGGTAAGGGCGGTGCGATCCATTCTTGATATAGAGGATGATGCACCGGCCCCTAAATCCAAATACCCGAATTTCAAACAGGCAAAAGTGACTTCAGCAGTTTTTCCTCTCTCTGACCAGCTGACTGATCATATGGCGGAGGCCTGTCAGTCGCCTAGTAAGAGGTATCAGCCGCAGAAATGTTTAGCATCTAGTTATCCGTTTCCTGCAGGACATTGCAAAAAGTGGGAAACTCCGCCTGCGGTGGATTCTAATGTTACTCGCTTAATCAAGAGTGCTACCTTGCCCCTTGCCTTCCATTTCATCCCTAAAGGACCCCAGGGACAGGAAAGTGGAGACTTGTTTGAAAACAATCTATTCTCTATCGGGGGCTGTAGCCTGTACGTCCATGGATATCTCCTGGATGGCTAAAGCCATTGAGAGCTGGGCCAATGTGCTGGAAGATACCTTTCCTGAGGAAGCTCCTGAGGTTCAGAGAGCTTTAGTGGGACAGATGAGGGATTCCAATTCCTATATTGGCAAAGCGGCTTTGGATACCAGTCTTCTGACTTCCAGAGACTCGGCCGCAGCTGTGTCTGCCCGCCTTTCTTTGTGGTTATGTTCTTGGAGAGCAGATGCGGATTCCAAGAAGGGCCTGGAGGCCTTACCCTTCAATGGGAAGATATTATTTGGCCCAGACCTGGACAAAATTGTACCCTGGCAAAGTCTAAGTCAGCTTTTCTACCATCGGCAGTGGCACCTTCTAAGGCTAGGACCTCTGCATTTCGGTCCTTTCGTCCTCAAGGAAAGTCCAAGGGTCAGTCCTTCCTGAGGCAGTTGGTAACCAAGGCCACCCCTAAACCTAAGAAGCAAGCTTGGAGCGCTACACGTCCTACTTCCATGCTGGAGGATAAACCTTCTGCCTGATGGGATGGGCCTCCCTCTGGGGGATCCCAGAGTGGGAGGCCGACTTCAATTCACCCAGTGCTGGTGCAACACCACCACAGATGCTTGGGTACAAGAACTGGTCTCTCAGGGGTATGCCCTCTCCTTTTGTCACAGACCTCCCCACCAGTTCTTCTGCATGAATCCACCTCCGGATGAGACCAAGGCCTTGCAGATTCAGGGAGCCATAGAGTCCGTGCTGAAAGCAGGGGTCATTGTTCCCTTTCTGCTTTCTCAGCATGGGACGGGTTACTACTCTACTCTGTTTCTGGTTCAGAAACCCAATGGGTCTCATTGGCCAAATCTAAAGTCGCTAAACAAGTTCCTCAGAGTGCCCAAATTCAGGATGGAAACTTTGCATTCCATCTTTCTGGCTATGGAGCCTGGGGAATACATGGTCTCCCTGGATATCCAGGATGCCTACCTCCTTGTTCCTATAGTGCCTTCACACCAGCCGTATCTGCGGTTTGCTATACGACAGCACCACTTCCAGTTTCAGGCTCTGCCGTTTGGCTTCTCCATGGCTCAAAGGGTATTCACCAAAATTATGGCTGTCATGGCTGCCCATCTACAGAGCCAGGGTATACGGCTTCTGCCATATCTCGACGACATCATATTGCTGGCAAGCTCTCCAGAGGTACCTCTACAACATCTACACCTGACGATTGCTTGTCTGCAAGCGCACAGGTGGCTGATAAATTGGAAAAAGTCCTCCCTGATTCCATCACAAAGGATGGTTCATTTGGGAGCCCTTCTGGATTCTCATCAAAGGATCTTTCAGACCCCAGGAAAGATTTCCTCCCTACAACTGCTGGTGCGCAGTTGCCTGAAGAGTTGCCGGGTGTCTGTTCACTTGGCAATGAGGGTTCTAGGGTCCATGTGTCAGCGTTCAACATGGTGGAGTATGCCCAATTCCATTACAGGCCCCTGCAGGGGCTGATTTTATCCAAATGGAACAGGTTACCACACCGGATCAGGACTCAGATGCTGGTGTTGTCTCCGGAGGTGCGCCTGTCTCTACCTTGGTGGCTTCAGACATCTCATCTCACCAGGGGTCGCCCCTTTTGGATCCTGTACTGGGTTCTTCTCACAACAGATGCCAATCTCTGGGGTTGGGGTGCAGTGACAGGTCCACTTTCACTTCGGGGCCATTGGACAGTGGAAGAAGCAATTCTCCCGATCAACATTCTGGAACTTCGGGCCTTCCCGTTGTCAGGTCACACTCTTCAAGGAAAAGCTGTGCAAGTTCAGTCTGACAATGCCACCATGGTGGCATACATCAACAATCAAGCAGTCGAGCAGCAATAACAGAGGTGTCACGCATCCTGTCTTGGGTGGAGTGCCACCTTCCAGCCATCTCAGCAGTGTTCATTCCAGGAGTCCTCAATTGGGTGGTGGACTTCCTTAGCTGTCACGACGTGCATCCCGGGGAATGGTCGCTTCACCAAGAGGTGTTTTAACTACTCGTGGACAAGTGGGGACTGCCGGAGGTGGACTTCATGGCATCCCATCACAATCACAAGTTGCCCGTGTATGGGTCCAGAACAAGAGATGATGACCCAAGCCTGGTGGACACTCTGTCGATGAGATGGACCTTCCAGTTGGTGTATCTATTCCCTCCAATATCCCTACTTTCTTGGGTTCTTTGGAAATTCAAACAGGACGGTGGCACACTTCTGCCTGGTGGCTCTGGCTTGGCCCACACATCCTTGGTAATCAGATCTTTGAGGCAGAAAGAATGGAGCATCGATGTACAGACTCCAAAGTCCGGACCTGTTGTCTCAGGGTTCCTGCCTTGACAGTGTGGCTCTTGAGACATCCATCTTAAGGTCCCGGGGTTTCTCTAGCTCGGTTATCAGCACAATGCTGCAGGCGTGCAAACCTGCCTCCGCCAGGATTTACCACAGAGTGTGGCATACCTATTTTCAGTGGTGTGAGATGAGAAACTACAATCCTCAAGTGTTTCCTGTTTCTAGGATCTTGGCATTTCTTCAGTTTGGTTTGGACCTAGGATTACACCTAGCTTCTTTGAAAGTTCATGTGTCTGCACTATCTGTGTGGTTCCAGCGATGGATAGCTCCACTACCAGATATCCACACCTTTTTCCAGGGTGTTCTCAGGATTCAGCCTCCCTTTGTTCCCCCAGTGGCTCCTTGGGATTTGGTGAAAGTGCTTTGGGCCCTCAAGGGTCCTCCAGTCGAACCACTAGAGTTGGTGGAACTCAAGTGGTTGACGGTTGACTATTATTCTCCTGACGATTGCTTTGGCCTGAAGGATGTCAGAATTGGGGAGCTTTCCTGTCATCCTCACTTTCTGATATTTCACCAGGACAGGGCAGTGCTTCGCACTCGTCTGGGTTTTCTTCCTAAGGTGGTTTCCAAATTCCACATTAATCAGGAAATTGTTGTGCTGGCCTTTCAGTCACCTGACCTCTCTGCTGGTGAGGCCTTCTTGGATGTGGCCTGGTCTCTCCAAATTTATGTGGACCGGAATAGTTCCATTCAGAAGTCGGATTCCTTATTCGTCCCCTTTGGATTTCACAAGAGGGGTTGGCCTGCCAACAAACAAACTTTGTCTAGATGGCTTCATTTGGCTATTTCTGAGGCTTATACAGGAGGGCTTGCCTGTTCCAGCCTCTGTTAAGGCTCATTCTACTCGGTCTGTGAGCCCCTCATGGGCAGCTAGCTGTGGCACCTCGGCTGTTCAGCTGTGTAAGGCGGCCACGTGGTCTTCCATCAAGACCTTTCTGAGGTTCTATACTTTTGACACCTTTGCCTCTCAGGATGCTTTCTTTGGGTGCCGGATTCTCCTTTCAGCACATGAGCATCCCTGCCCTTAATTGGACTGCTCTGGGACATCCCCAAGGTCAACTCTGTGGACCCCCTATGGACCCTGAAGAAGAAAATGAGAGATATGGTAAGAACTTACCTTTGTTGTCTCTTTTTCTTTGAAGTCCATAGGGTCCACAGGGCACCCACCCTGGCACACCTGGCTTCATATGGGCTGTTTTGCTGGTCACCGGTTTTCCATCTCCCTTTCTGTGAGTATAGTTCTTGTGTGTTCCAGTCTTCCTTCTCTCTGTTTTTCCTCCTCCAGCCTTGGCTACTTACCAACTGAGGTACCTGTGGCTTGGGGGCAGGGTATAGAGGAGGATGGATCCAGTGCATCCTGGGAGCTAAAGCTTTAACTGCGTGGTGCCTGTGGATCCAGATCAGGCTATACCCCAAGGTCAACCCTGTGGACCCTATGGACTTCGAAGAAAGAGAGATAACAAAGGAAAGTTCTTACCATATCTCTCACTTTTCCCATGATTAGTTGACACCCATGAGCCCTGTTATTGGGTGGTTTGAATGCAGGGGCTGGCTACAGAGCAATTAGTGAGTCTTTTGTTCCCCACTCCCCCCTGTGGATTTCAGGTTCCAGGCAGTCCAGGCAAAGACCAGACTAGTACAAAGCAAACTTAATCATGTTGTAAAGGGGGATGGCTTCCCTGGGGCTACAGAAGGAGTCCCTGTTAACCCCGTGTTGTCATTTGTGATGTCAGAGGCCTTACAGCTGATTATAGCTTCCTGTCTTCAGCTTCGAGAGGGGGCTGTGTGTGGTATCAGCTTATCGATTTTCTGTAAGTAACCCAGCAGTACACAGTCACCTGGCTAGGTTTAGAGTTCTCTCAGGCACGACATTTCACTCGTCTACATCCATAAAGCACATATACACTGTTAAGGGGATGCAAGGACACTGGCCCTGATTCAGAGCCGGGTGCTCTGAAAAAGCTCTCGCTCTGAATCAGGATGTTTTTTTTTTGGAGCGGCCTCCACAGCTATCGCGAGTGGCCAGGATAGTGGTCATGATGGTCAAGACCGTCGCGACCATCGGGCTTGCGATGAGAACCTTGTGGTAGGGTCTCGTGGCCGAAAGCCCCAGATAGCTTATGGCTCTAATAGAGCCGGTAGCTCTCCCAATGACATCACTGGTGATGTCAGTGGGGCCGCCCACAAATGGCAGGTGTTTGCATGGGAATGCTCTGTTTGTGAAGCCACCCCCCTGCCTCGCCTACAATACGGGGCAAGCTGTCGATCAACATCGAAAGCCGCCCCTTTTGTAGTGAGCCACAGAGTGAGTGCTTTTTTGTTCTCGCTCTGGGGCTCACGCGTGCACACTGGGCCACCATCGACCCACTTGCGAGCACTATGCGCTTGCAAGCGGGCCTGAATTAGGCCCACTGTTCCCTAATGCAATACCTAAATATAAACATTCTAACATTACATATGTGTTATACATCTTGTGAGTAGCATTTAGATCTAGAAATATGATTCACTGACAGAGGCAAAGCCATCATAAGTTGTGAGCCATCACAAGAGGGACTATTTCCCACAGTAGGATTAACTGTTACAGACAGCAGTAACACAACATGTTCTGATTATCTGTCATGCCTGCCCTTATACACAGGAAAACAGAAAGGCTGAAAATAGTACATAATTTTGAGATGAACCAAGCTGCAGGGTTATAACAAGCTGAGGGGGGCACTTGGGTCATCACAGGGTGGCAGTGGTGCAGTCTCTAACATCCACAGATCTCTCAGGTAAATAAACAGAATGGTGCTTTACTGTCAGCATACTGTAGAAAGAATACAACAAATGCCTAGCCCCCATTCAGGGCACTGACTCACTTCTTTGACCTTTGGCAGCTAGTCTGCATCACAAAGTCTTTTTGCTTCTCTGCAGGTCTATCACAAGCTCCAGCCTGGCTTGGCTGCCACAGATACACAAAGCACAGCTCAGTCTTTGTGGCCTTCTCTGTCTCCTTCAGGTATAGGCTTTGGCTTCCTCAGCCTGCAGCTTAGCTGCTTCAATCTCACATATACAGTCTTGAGTTTTCGGTCCTCCCTGCCTCCTGCAAGTCTGGACTCTGGCCTCCAGGCACAATGGCCTCTGTAGCTGCCAGTCCTCCTTCAACTGATTCCACATGCAGCCTGACTAGGTCTGCCTCATTAGCCCTCACCTGATTTCTCTCCATAAGGCAGCAATTAGGTGAGCTAGCACCTGGCTTATCTTCCCTGTATGGGCAGATCTCTACAGCCCTACAAAGAATCTGCTGCTCATCAGCACCCTCTCTGGTAATCCTGTCACAGTATTTTTATTTAAACTGGTGCACAGTACACTATTTTACAATAATGGTGAAGTACTTTTCTTTTTTCTGTATTAAGAGCAAAAAGCAAAATAATTTGACGACTCAGATTTAACACACACACTCAAAAATAACCAGGGGCATATCTATAATGGTTGCAGGGTGTACAGTGCACCAGGGGGGGCCACACCACACACCCTGCACCCATATTTAGTTATAATTACCTTTTCCACAGTCTCCCTGTAAATTGCGCATGTGCAGAAAAGATGTCCCAGAGAAAAAGGCAAGGGAGCCAATTCCCCGGAAGCCCACGCATGCACAGTAATCTATTGCGCTGCCAGAGAGAAGGGTGCAAAACAGAGGCTGCACATGGGACCCCTTTCATAAATTGCCCTTAGCAATAGCACTGGTAACAATGGTAAGCGGGGCCAATGCCTGAGATGGTGATAACACTGTACAACAATGGTAAGCAGGGCCAATCCCTGAGATGGAGATAACACTGTACAACAATGGTAAGCGGGGCCAATGCCTGAGTTAGAGATAACACTGTACAACAATGGTAAGCGGGACCAATGCCTGAGATGGTGATAATACTGTACAACAATGGTAAGCGGGGCCAATGGCTGAGATGGCGATAACACTGTACAACACTGGTAAGCGTGTCCAATATCTGAGATGGTGATAATACTGTACAACAATGGTAAGTGGTGCCAGTGCCTGAGGTGGAGATAACACTGTACAACAATGGAAAGCGGGGCCAATACCTGAAATGGTGATAACACTTCAACAATGATAAGTGGGACCAATGCCTGATATGGAGATAACAATTTACAACAATGGTAAGCAGGGCCAGTACCTGAGATGGAGATAACACTGTTCAACAATGGTAAGTGGGGCCAATGCCTGAGATGGAGATAACAATGTACAACAATGGTAAGCGGGGCCAATGCCTGAGATGGAGATAACAATGTACAACAATGGTAAGCGGGGCCAGTGCCTGAGGTGGAGATAAAACTGTACAACAATGGAAAGCGGGGCCAATACCTGAAATGGTGATAACACTTCAACAATGATAAGGGGGACCAATGCCTGATATGGAGATAACACTGTACAACAAAGGTAAGCAGGGCCAGTGCCTGAGGTGGAGATAACACTGTACAACAATGGAAAGCGGGGCCAATGCCTGATATGAAGATAACACTGTACAACACTGGTAAGCGGTGGCAATACCTGAGATGGAGATAACACTGTACAATAATGGTAAGTGGGGCCAATACTTGAGATGGAGATAACACTACAACAATGGTAAGCGGAGCAAATGCCTGAGATGGCGATAACACTACAACAATGGTAATTGGGGCCAATGCCTGAGATGGTGATAACACTGTACAACAATGGTAAGTGGGGCCAATGCTTGAGATGACGATAACACTGTACAACACTGGTAAGCAGGGTCAGTGCCTGAGATGGAGATAACACTGTTCAACAATGGGAAGTGGGGCCAATGCCTGAGATGGAGATAACAATGTACAACAATGGTAAGCGGGGCCAATGCCTGAGATGGAGATAACAATGTACAACAATGGTAAGCAGGCCCAATGCCTGAGATGGAGATTACACTGTTCAACTATGGTAAGTGGGGCCAATGCCTGATATGGAGAAAACAATGTACAACAATGGTAAGCCGGACCAATGCCTGAGATGGTGATAACACTGTACAACACTGGTAAGTGGGGCCAATACCTGAAATGGTGATAACACTTCAACAATGGTAAGTGGGACCAACACCTGATATGGAGATAACACTGTACAACAATGGGAAGCTGGGCCAATGCCTGAGATGGTGATAACACTACAATAATGGTAAGTGGGGCCAATACCTGAGATGGAGATAACAATACAATAATGGTAAGAGGGGCAAATGCCTGAGATGGCGATAACACTACAACAATGGTAATTGGGGCCAATGGCTGAGAAGGCGATAAAACTGTACAACAATGGTAAGTGGGGACAATGCCTGAGATTGAGATAACACTACAACAATGGTAAGCAGCACCAATGCCTGTGATAGCGATAACACTGTACAGTACTGGAAAGCAGTGCCAATGTCTGAGATGGCGATAACACTACAACAATGGTAAGTGGGGCCAATACCTGAGATGGCAATAACACTACAACAATGGTAAGCGGGACGAATGCCTGAGATCTCAATAACACTGTACAACACTGGTAAGTGGGGCCAATGGCTGAGACTGTGATAACACTGTACAACAATGGTAAGCAGGGCCAATGCCTGAGATAGAGATAACACTGTACAACAATGGTAAGCGGGACCAATGCCTGAGATGGAGATAACACTGTACAACAATGGTAAGTGGGGCCAATACCTGAGATGGTGATAACACTATACCAATGGTAAGCAGGACCAATGCCTGAGATGGTGATAACACTGTACAACAATGGTTAGTGGGGCAAATACCTGAGATGGTGATAACACTGCAACAATGGTAAGCGGGACCAATGCCTGCGATGGAGCTAGCACTACAACAATGGTAAGTGGGGCCTATACCTGAGATGGAGATAATGCTGTACAGCACTGGTAAGTGGGACCAATGCCTGAGATGGTGATAACATTGTACAACAATGGTTAGTGGGTCCAATACCTGAGATGGAGTTAACAAGATACAACAATGGTAAGTGGGGTAAATGCCTGAGATGGCGATAACACTACAACAATGGTAAGCAGGGCCAATGCATGCGATGGTGATAACACTGTTCAACAATGGTAAGTGGGGCCAATGCCAGAGATGGAGATAATACTATACAACAATGGTAAGTGGGCCAATGCCTGAGATGGAGATAACACTGTACAACAATGGTAAGTGGGAGAAATGCCTGAGATGGAGATAAAACTGTAGAACAATGGGAAGCGGGGCCAATGCCTGAGATGGCGATAACACTGTTCAACAATGGTAAGTGGGGCCAATCCCTGAGATGGAGATAACACTGTACAACAATGGTAATTTGGGCCAATACCTGAGATAGAGATAACACTGTACAACACTGGAAAGCGGGACCAATGCCTGAGATGGCGATAACATTGTACAACAATGATAAGTGGGGCCAATGCCTGAGATGGCGTTAACACTGCACAACACCTGTAAGCGGGGCCAGTGCCTGAGATGGAGATAACACTACAATGGAAAGTGGGACCAATGCCTGAGATGGCGATAACACTGTACAGCACTGGTTAGTTTGGCCAATACCTTAGATGGTGATAATACTGTACAACAATGGTAAGCGGGGCCAATGCCTGAGATGTTGATAACACTGTACAACACTGGTAAGTCTGGCCAATACCTGAGATCGAGATAATACTGTACAACAATGGTAAGCGGGACCAATGCCTGAGATGGCGATAACACTGTACAACAAAGATAAGTGGGGCCAATGCCTGAGATGGCGATAACACTGCACAACACCTGTAAGCGGGGCCAGTGCCTGAGATGGTGATAACACAGTACAACACCGGTAAGCAGGGCCAGTGCCTGAGATGGAGATAACAATGTACAACAATGGTAAGTGGGGCCAATCCCTGAGATGGCGATAACACTACAACACTGGTAAGCTGGGCCAATGCCTGAGATGGAGATAACACTTCAACAATGGTTAGTGGGGCCAATGCCTGAGATGTAGATAACACTGTAGAACAATGGAAAGCGGGGCCAATGCCTGAGATGGAGATAACACTGTACAACACTGGTAAGCGGGGCCAATACCTGAGATGGCGATAACACTGTACAACAATGGTAAGCGGGGCCAATGCCTGAGTTAGAGATAACACTGTACAACAATGGTAAGCGGGACCAATGCCTGAGATGGTGATAATACTGTACAACAATGGTAAGCGGGGCCAATGGCTGAGATGGTGATAACACTGAACAACAATGGTAAGCGGAACCAATGCCTGACATTGTGATAACACTGTACAACAATGGTAAGCGGGACCAATGCCTGAGATGGCGATAACACTACAACAATGGTAAGCGGGGCCAATGGCTGAGATGGAGATAACACTACAACAATGGTAATTTGAGCAAATGGCAGAGATGGCGATAACACTGTACAACAATGGTAAGTGTGGCCAATGCCTGAGATGGAGATAACACTACAACAATGGTAAGTTGGACCAATGCCTAAGATGGAGATAACACTGTACAACAATGGTTTGTGGGGCCAAAACCTGAGATGGCAATAACACTACAACAATGGTAAGCGGGGCCAATGCCTGAGATGGTGATAATACTGTACAACAATGGTAAGCGGGGCCAATGGCTGAGATGGCGATAACACTGTACAACACTGGTATGTGTGTCCAATATCTGAGATGGTGATAACACTACAACAATGGTAATTGGGGCCAATGGCTGAGATGGCGATAACACTACAACAATGGTATGCGGTGCCAATACCTGAGATGGCGATAACACTACAACAATGGTATGCGGGGCCAATTCCTGAGATGGCGATAACACTAAAACAATTGTAAGCGGGACAAAAGCCTGAGATGGCGATAACACTGTACAACACTGGTAAGCGAGGCCAATGCCATGGATGGTGATAACACTGTACAACAATGGTAAGTGTGGCCATTGCCTGAGATAGAGATAACTCTGTACAACAATGGTAAGTGGGGCCAATACCTGAGATAGAGATAACACTGTACAACAATGGTAAGTGGGGCCAATACCTGAGATAGAGATAACACTGTACAACAATGGTAAGCAGGGCCAATGCCTAAGATGGAGATAACACTGTACAACAATCGTAAGCGGGGCCAATGCCTGAGATAGAGATAACACTGTACAACAATGGTAAGCGGGACCAATGCCTGAGATGGTGATAATACTGTAAACAATGGTAAGCGGGGCCAATAGCTGAGATGGCGATAACACTGTACAACACTGTTAAGCGTGTCCAATATCTGAGATGGCGATAACACTACAACAATGGTAATTTGGGCCAATGGCTGAGATGGCGATTACACTGTACAACAATGGTAAGCGGGACCAATGCCTGAGATGGTGATAATACTGTACAACAATGGTAAGCGGGGCCAGTGCCTGAGGAGGAGATAACACTGTACAACAATGGAAAGCAGGGCCAATACCTGAAATGGTGATAACACTTCAACAATGATAAGTGGGACCAATGCCTGATATGGAGATAACACTGTACAACAATGGTAAGCAGGGCCTGTGCCTGAGGTGGAGATAACACTGTACAACAATGGAAAGTGGGGCCAATGCCTGATCTGGAGATAACACTTTACAACACTGGTAAGTGGGGCCAATACCTGAGATGGAGATAATACTACAACAATGTTAAGCGGGGCAAATGCCTGAGATGACGATAACACTACAACAATTGTATTTGGGGCCAATGCTTGAGATGGAGATAACACTACAACAATGGTAAGCGGGGCCAATGCCTGAGATGGTGATAACACTGTACAACAATGGTAAGTGGGGCCAATGCTTGAGATGGAGATAACACTACAACAATGGTAAGCGGGGCCAATGCCTGAGATGGAGATAACACTGTACAACACTGGTAAGCCTGAGATGGAGATCACACTGTACAACAATGGTAAGCAGGGCCAATATCTGACATGCAGATAATACTGTACAACAATGGAAAGCGGGGCCAATGCCTGATATGGAGATAACACTGTACAACACTGGTAAGTGGGGCCAATGCCTGAGATGGAGATATCACTACAACAATGGTAAGTTGGACCAATGCCTAAGATGGAGATAACACTGTACAACAATGGTTAGTGGGGCCAATACCTGAGACGGCAATAACACTACAACAATGGTAAGCGGGGCCAATGCCTGAGATGGAGATAACAATGTACAACAATGGTAAGTGGGGCCAATACCTGAGATGGCGTTAACACTACAACAATGGTAAGCGGGGCCAATTCCTGAGATGGCGATAACACTAAAACAATTGTAAGCCGGACTAAAGCCTGAGATGGCGATAACACTGTACAACACTGGTAAGCGAGGCCAATGCCTTGGATGGTGATAACACTGTACAACAATGGAAAGTGTGGCCATTGCCTGAGATAGAGATAACACTGTACAACAAAGGTAAGTGTGGCCAATACCTGAGATAGAGATAACACCGTACAACAATGGTAAGCGGGGCCAATGCCTGAGATGGAGATAACACTGCATAAAAATGGTAAGCGGGACCAATGCCTGAGATAGAGATAATATTGTACAACAATGGTAAGTGGGGACAATGCCTGAGATAGAGATAAAACTGTACCACACTGGCAAGCGGGGCCAATACCTGAGATGGCAATAACACTGTACAACAATGGTAAGCAGGGCTAATACGTGAGATGGTGATAACACTGTACAACAATTGTAAGCGGGGCCAATATGTTAGATGTCGATAACACTGTACAACAATGTTAAGCGGGGCCAATGCCTGAGATGGCGATGACAATGCACAACAATGGTAGGTGGGGCCAATCCCTGAGATGGCGATAACACTACAACAATGGTAAGCTGGGCCAATGCCTGAGATGGAGATAACACTTCAACAATGGTTAGTGGGGCCAATGCCAGAGATGTAGATAACACTGTAGAACAATGGAAAGCGGGGCCAATGCGTGAGATGGAGATAACACTGTACAACACTGGTAAGCGGGTCCACTACCTGAGATGGCGATAACACTGTACAACAATGGTAACTGGGGCCAATACCTGATCTGGTGATAACACTGTACAACACTGGTAAGCGGGGCCAATACCAGAGATGGCAATAACACTGTACAACAATGGTAAGTGGGGCCAAAATCTGAGATGGCGATAACACTACAACAATCTTAAGCAGGGCCAATGCCTGAGATGGCGATAACACTACAACAATGGTAAGTGGGGCCAATACCTGAGATGGCGATAACACTACAACAATCTTAAGCAGGGCCAATGCCTGAGATGGATATAACACTGTACAACAATGGTAAGCGGGGCCAATGCCTTAGATGGAGATAACACTGTACAACAATGGTAAGAGGGACCAATGCCTAACATTGTGATAACACTGTACAACAATGGTGTGCAGGACCAATGCCTTAGATGGCGATAACACTGTATAACAATGGTAAGCGGGGCCAATGCCTGAGATGCTGATAACACTGTACAACTATGGTAAGAGGGGCCAATGCCTGAGACGGCAATAACACTGTACAACAATGGTAAGTGGGGCCAATGCCTGATATGGTGATTACACTGTTCAACTATGGTAAACGGTGCCAATACCTGAGATGGAGATAACACTGTACAATAATGGTAAGCGGGGCCAATGCCTTACATAGAGATAACACTGTATAACAATGGTAAGTGGGGCTAATACCTTAGATGGTGATAACACTATAACAATGGTAATTGGGGCCAATGCCTGAGATAGAGATAACACTGTACAACAAAGGTAAGTGGGGCAAATACTTGAAATGGTGATAACACTACAACAATGGCAAGTTGGGCCAATACCTGAGATGGAGATAATGCTGTACAATAATGGTAAGTGGGGCCAATGCCTGAGATGGTGATAACACTGTTCAACAATGGTAAGTGGGGCCAATCCCTGAGATGGAGATAACACTGTACAATAATGGTAATTTGGGTCAATACCTGAGATAGAGATAACACTGTACAACACTGGAAAGCGGGACCAATGCCTGAGATGGCGATAACATTGTACAACAATGATAAGTGGGGCCAATGCCTGAGATGGCGTTAACACTGCACAACACCTGTAAGCGGGGCCAGTGCCTGAGATGGAGATAACACTACAACAATGGAAAGTGGGACCAATGCCTGAGATGGCGATAACACTGTACAACACTGGTTAGTATGGCCAATACCTTAGATGGTGATAATACTGTACAACAATGGTAAGCGGGCCAATGCCTGAGATGGTGATAACACTGTACAATACTGGTAAGTCTGGCCAATACCTGAGATCGAGATAATACTGTACAACAATGGTAAGCGGGACCAATGCCTGAGATGGCGATAACACTGTACAACAAAGATAAGCGGGGCCAATGCGTGAGATGCCGATAACACTGCACAACAACCTGTAAGCGGGGCCAGTGCCTGAGATGGTGATAACACAGTACAACACCGATAAGCAGGGCCAGTGTCTGAGATGGCGATAACACTGAACAACAATGGTAAGCGGAACCAATGCCTGACATTGTGATAACACTGTACAACAATGGTAAGCGGGACCAATGCCTGAGATGGCGATAACACTACAACAATGGTAAGCGGGGCCAATGGCTGAGATGGAGATAACACTACAACAATGGTAATTTGAGCAAATGGCTGAGATGGCGATAACACTGTACAACAATGGTAAGTGTGGCCAATGCCAGAGATGGAGATAACACTACAACAATGGTAAGTTGGACCAATGCCTAAGATGGAGATAACACTGTACATCAATGGTTAGTGGGGCCAATACCTGAGATGGCAATAACACTACAACAATGGTAAGCGGGGCCAATGCCTGAGATGGAGATAACTGTACAACAATGGAAAGTGGGGCCAATACCTGAAATGGCGATAACACTACAACAATTGTAAGCGGGGCCAATTCCTGAGATGGCGATAACACTAAAACAATTGTAAGCAGGACAAAAGCCTGAGATGGCGATAACACTGTACAACACTGGTAAGCGAGGCCAATGCCTTGGATGGTTATAACACTGTACAACAATGGTAAGTGTGGCCATTGCCTGAGATAGAGATAGCACTGTACAACAATGGTAAGAGGGGCCAATACCTGAGATACAGATTACACTGTACAACAATGGTAAGTGGGGCCAATACCTGAGATAGAGATAACACTGTACAACAATGGTAAGCAGGGCCAATGCCTGAGATGGAGATAACACTGTACAACAATGGTAAGCGGGGCCAATGCCTGAGATAGAGATAACACTGTACAACAATGGTAAGCGGGACCAATGCCTGAGACGGTGATAATACTGTACAATAATGGTAAGCGGCGCCAATGGCGGAGATGGCGATAACACTGTACAATACTGGTAAGCGTGTCCAATATCTGAGATGGCGATAACACTACAACAATGGTAATTGGGGCCAATGGCTGAGATGGTGATAACACTACAACAATGGTAAGCGGGGCCAATACCTGAGATGGCGATAACACTACAATAATGGTAAGCGGGGCCAATTCCTGAGATGGCGATAACTAAAACAATTGTAAGTGGGACAAAAGCCTGAGATGGCGATAACACTGTACAACACTGGTAAGCGAGGCCAATGCCTTGGATGGTGATAACACTGTACAACAATGGTAAGTGTGGCCATTGCCTGAGATAGAGATAACACTGTTCAACAATGGTAAGTGGGGCCAACACCAGAGATAGAGATAACACTGTACAACAATGGTAAGTGGGGCCAATACCTGAGATAGAGATAACACTGTACAACAATGGTAAGCAGGGCCAATGCCTAAGATGGAGATAATACTGTACAACAATGGTAAGCGGGGCCAATGCCTGAGATAGAGATAACACTGTACAACAATGGTAAGCGGGTCCAATGCCTGAGATGGTGATAATACTGTGCAACAATGGTAAGCGGGGAGAATAGCTGAGATGGCGATAACACTGTACAACACTGTTAAGCATGTCCAATATCTGAGATGGCGATAACACTACAACAATGGTAATTGGGGCCAATGGCTGAGATGGCGATAACACTGTACAACAATGGTAAGCGGGACCAATGTCTGAGATGGTGATAATACTGTACAACAATGGTAAGCGGGGCCAGTGCCTGAGGTGGAGATAACACTGTACAACAATGGAAAGCAGGGCCAATACCTGAAATGGTGATAACACTTCATCAATGATAAGTGGGACCAATGCCTGATATGGAGATAACACTGTACAACAATGGTAAGCAGGGCCTGTGCCTGAGGTGGAGATAACACTGTACAACAATGGAAAGCGGGGCAATGCCTGATCTGGAGTTAACACTTTACAACACTGGTAAGTGGGGCCAATACCTGAGATGGAGATAACACTACAACAATGGTAAGCGGGGCAAATGCCTGAGATGAAGATAACACTACAACAATTGTAATTGGGGCCAATGCTTGAGATGGAGATAACACTACAACAATGGTAAGCAGGGCGAATGCCTGAGATGGTGATATCACTGTACAACAATGGTAAGTGGGGCCAATGCATGAGATGGAGATAACACTACAACAGTGGTAAGCGGGGCCAATGCCTGAGATGGAGATAACACTGTACAATACTGGTAAGCCTGAGATGGAGATCACACTATACAACACTGTTAAGCAGGGCCAATATCTGACATCCAGATAATACTGTACAACAATGGAAAGCGGGGCCAATGCCTGATATGGAAATAACACTGTACAACACTGGTAAGTGGGGCCAATGCCTGAGATGGAGATATCACTACAACAATGGTAAGTTGGACCAATGCCTAAGATGGAGATAACACTGTACAACAATGGTTAGTGGGGCCAATACCTGAGATGGTAATAACACTACAACAATGGTAAGCGGGGCCAATGCCTGAGATGGAGATAACAATGTACAACAATGGTAAGTGGGGCCAATACCTGAGATGGCGATAACACTACAACAATGGTAAGCGGGGCCAATTCCTGAGATGGCGATAACACTAAAACAATTGTAAGCGAGACTAAAGCCTGAGATGGCGATAACACTGTACAACACTGGTAAGCGGGGCCAATGCCTTGGATGGTGATAACACTGTACAACAATGGTAAGTGTGGCCATTGCCTGAGATAGAGATAACACTGTACAACAATGGTAAGTGTGGCCAATACCTGAGATAGAGATAACACTGTACAACAATGGTAAGCGGGGCCAATGCCTGAGATGGTGATAACACTGTACAACAATGGTAAGCGGGGCCAATGCCTGAGATGGTGATAACATTGTACAACAGTGGTAAGCAGGGCCAATGCCTGATATGGAGATAACACTGCATAAAAATGGTAAGCGGGACCAATGCCTGAGATAGAGATAATATTGTACAACAATGGTAAGTGGGGACAATGCCTGAGATAGAGATAACACTGTACCACACTGGCAAGCGGGGCCAATACCAGAGATGGCAATAACACTGTACAACAATGGTAAGCGGGGCCAATGCCTGAGATGGCGATAACAATGCACAACAATGGTAGGTGGGGCCAATCCCTGAGAAGGCGATAACACTACAACAATGGTAAGCAGGGCCAATGCCTGAGATTTAGATAACACTTCAACAATGGTTAGTGGGGCCAATGCCTGAGATGTAGATAACACTGTAGAACAATGGAAAGCGGGGCCAATGCCTGAGATAGAGATAACACTGTACAACACTGGTAAGCGGGGCCAATACCTGAGATGGCGATAACACTGTACAACAATGGTAACGGGCCAATACCTGATCTGGTGATAACACTGTACAACACTGGTAAGCGGGGCCAATACCAGAGATGGCGATAACACTGTACAACAATGGTAAGTGGGGCCAAATCCTGAGATGGCGATAACACTACAACAATCTTAAGCAGGGCCAATGCCTGAGATGGCGATAACACTACAACAATGGTAAGTGGGGCCAATACCTGAGATGGCAATAACACTACAACAATCTTAAGCAGGGCCAATGCCTGAGATGGAGATAACACTATAACAATGGTAATTGGGGCCAATGCCTGAGATAGAGATAACACTGTACAGCAAAGGTAAGTGGGGCAAATACCTGAAATGGTGATAACACTACAACAATGGTAAGTTGGGCCAATACCTGAGATGGAGATAATGCTGTCCAATAATGGTAAGTGGGGCCAATGCCTGAGATGGTGATAACACTACAACTATGGTAAGCGTGGCCAATGCCTGAGATGTAGATAACACTGTTCAACAATGGTAAGTGGGGCCAATACCTGAGATGGAGATAACACTGTACAACTATCGTAAGTTGGGCCAATACCTTAGATGGAGATGACACTGCACAACAATGGTAAGCGGGGCCAATGCCTGAGATGGCGATAACACTGTATAACAATGGTAAGCGGGGCCAATGCCTGAGATGCTGATAACACTGTACAACTATGGTAAGTGGGGCCAATGCCTGAGACGGCAATAACACTGTACAACAATGGTAAGTGGGGCCAATGCCTGATATGGTGATAACACTGTTCAACTATGGTAAGCGGGGCCAATGCCTGAGATGGTGATAACACTGTATAACAATGGTAAGTGGGGCAAATGCCTGATATGGTGATAACACTGTTCAACTATGGTAAGCGGGGCCAATGCCTGTGATGGTGATATCACTGTACAACAATGGTAAGTGGGGCCAATGCCTGAGATGGTGATAGCACTGTATAACAATTGCCTAAGATGGCAATGCTACTGCACACACTTGTAAACTTGTATTGTAACATTCGCTCGCTATTTTGTAAAGACGCCCCCTGGCCGCTCGCATCCTACGTCATCTCCGCTATTTATTTGATTAATCGAGTACAACGAAAGGCGTCTGAACTGCTCGCTGTGCTTGTGGTTGGATTTTCCTACTCAATCATGTGAACAGTTCAGTCTAAGAAACAACCAAGTGACGTGGTCGATGACACTGCTTTGTTAATTATGCACACCCTTAAAACGCCTGTTTTGACCGTTTGGCACACCTGCGTTCGCATCTCCACTCCCCGTTTTCAAGCACCTTCCCGTTACCACCCACAAACGCCTCATCCTGTCACTCAAATTAGCAGGCACTCGCTATTTTGCGAGCGCTCGATTTCCGAGCACAATGACTGGCTGGTGCATGCGCATTATGACCCATACGCATGCGCAGTTCTGCGAACATCGCTCGGAGCGAACGAGCGGCCTCTTACGAGCGGCTCTGAGTCAGACCCAGAGTATATACAGTATGTGTTATACAGAGTGTAGGGGAGAAGTCTGGGCCTGATTCAGACCCGGACGCAAGTGGCCGATCGCTCGTCCGCCATACGAGTGGAAATATTTAAATCCAATCGCTCACTCGTATGTTCTCTCGTACCTAACCTTCTGCCCCATATTCTCCCAACCCCTCCTCCAGCTAGCGAATGTACAAAATAGCGAACGTCCGTCTCCTCTTTGGTTGCATTGAGCGCTCGCACAAATCAATTCTGGAAGTGGCCCTGTCAGTTTCGATTGCCTGCTATTTCATTCTGCAAACATACTTGAATCGATTACTGGCAATCACTATATTAATTACCTTAATTGTTATTCACATGTTTGCAATCGTGGTTTTTTTGTCAATGTCAGTAAACTTTATTCTTGTTAGTGTGTGTCATTTCTTCCGCAGAATAAGTACGGTTTGACCAAGGGGATGGTTTTTCTAATGTAAAAGTTTGTTTGAATGCTACTAATGTTTTTCTTTTTTTTTTAAATGCAGATTTTCCATTTGTTTTTTTTCAATTTAAATGAGCTTACGCATGTCACTGCATCAAGCCTATCATAACTCACATCATATTTGTGAGGGTGTAGGTCACATGACTCATACACAACCGATAGAATTGTTCCTGTTAATTTACAAAGTACATTAGTCAATCAAAATTTTTCTAGGACCTTTATTAAAACTGGTTTGTGTAAAAAAAATCATTGCCATCATGAGAGCCAACGCTTTCTGTAGGCGGAAGCTAATGGTGCTAGTTGAGGTCATGGACGAGCGCATTACTGACCATCCGCTCCCCATCACCAATCTTCAAAAGCATAGGGCCTATGCATAGGTGCACCGCCACCTGCGTTCCCTCGGCTATCGCCGTAATATCGGCCAGTTGGAACGCAGGTGGTCAGATCTGAGGCGCCGATCACCACGCCTGCTGGCCTTTTTGTGGTGCCTGATTGGCCAAAGTAAGTGTTTCTGTGTCTGGTTTTTTTCTCATACCTGCGTGTGCTTGTTTACAGTATATCCCTGTTTTTATTATTTTATCCCAAAATTGAAAAAAAAAATTGTAATTAAAAATGTTTTTCTCCATCATTTAGGGGCAGAGTGGATAGTAAGACGGCGCCGATGTGTGGCTCATCCCCTATCCCCCACTCCTACCCAAACATCCCCTGCCCTCTCTTCCCCAAATTCCCCCTCCACCCCAGACCTTGCCATCCTTCAGTCCCCTCCATCTCCTCACCTGACCATCCCTCCAACTTCCCCCTCCCCTCAAAACCCACCTCACTTTTCCACACCCTCCACTCCCTCAGCCATAACCCCTCCTCCTTCACTTACCCACTGGCCCACCTCAGATGAGGAGGATTTCGTGGCTCCAGGCCCAGTCCGCAGTATGGCTGGTATGTTTACATTGTAAACTATGAGTTTTTCGGGGGGTTTTTTGTTTTTTATTGTGTAAATTATTTTGGTTGATGTTGTCCTTTTGCCTGTGCAGTTCAAAATAGTAAAGTAGTTCAAATGTTTTTTATATATATCTTTGTGAAACAATGTCAAGGATGTTTTCCGCTTACATATATGACACATGTCCAAATACTCCCACTTGTGTCTTTCTTGTTTACGGTACCAACAAATGTCTTAGTTTTGCTTAGGTTTAAGACATATTTTTTTTAGGTTATTGCTACTTTTTGGCCCCTTATTTTTTGAAAATCTTTTCGTTTGGCATTCCTTTTTTTTGGACATGTTTTTGTAACTGATGTTTTTTTTTTGGTATAGCCTGAATTTTTTGTGGATTTGAACATTCTAAATGAAGGTGTCATTTCAGTAACCCGCACATTTTTTTTCACCACAGAGGCCCAGAGGCATAACGAGGCCATTTCAGGAGGATTGGTGGAACTCCAGGGCCATGTAATTGGCATGCTGGTTGCCTTGGACCACCTTTTGGCGATCCTGCGCCAATAATTTTTTGTATTTGGACCAAAAAAAAAAGAAAAAATAATAAAGTTTATTTTGTTTTATTTAAATCTCATTCCTTGTCTGTAAATCTTAGATTGTTGAACCTTACATAAGTCTACTATTTGTCCCTGTGTTTTTAAGTAATGTCAATTTGTTTGTAGAAAGGTCAAGTATGTATGTAAGCTTGCACATTAAACACATAACAATACCAATAGGTTTTTAAACTTAACGTCAAAAATAGATTACCGTATATACTCGAGTCAAGTGTAGCGCTGACCGGATGGAGTTCGGTCAGCGCTACACACTGCCAAACACACAGCCGCCAGAGCCGGCAGCTGCGTGTTTGGTGTAATCAGCAGCCGCTGAGAGTCTGTCAGACTCTCAGCGGCTGCTGCTGCTCCCACTGCCGGAGCCATCTTCCGACTCCCGCAGTGGGTGATGGGAGACACGTCATCATGACGACATCTCTCCCATGCAAAGTGGCCGGAGGAGCGGGAGTTTAAGGTAAGTGTTTATTTTTTTTGTATTCTTTTCACGTCTCTCTCTACTAGGGGGGGGACTACAGGAGGCACTACCAGGGGGCAATGACTACAGGGGGCACTACCAGGGGGCATTATCATGGGGCACTACCAGGGGGCGATGACTACAGGGGGCACTACCAAGGGGCATTATCAGGGGGCGATTACTACGGGGGGCACTACCAGTGGGGGATTACTACAGGGGGCACTAAAAGGGGGGATTACTACTGGGGGTACTACCAGGGGGGGATTACTACTGGAGGCACTGAAAGGGGGGATTACCACTGGGGGCACTACCAGGGGGAATTACTACTGGGGGCACTACCAGCTGCTGCCATTTCCCACACTAGGCTTATACTCGAGTCAGTAAGTTTTCCCAGTTTTTTGGGGTAAAAGTAGGTACCTCGGCTTATATTCGGGTCGACTTATACTCGAGTATATACGGTAACTATTTTTGGGGGTAATGTAAAAATGAAAGCAACCTGCTTAGGCCTAGAATTGTAAACATACTGATTCAGCATAATACCTTTGGGGTTTGTTTTTAGCCACAAAGCAGGGTACAAAAGTTTAGAAATTAAGAAATTACAGTATTAGGCATTAAGCATGTTTGCATTTTTTGGAGCAGGTTTCACTTGTTTGTAATTTATGAAGGAAATGGTTGTTTAATGAAAAAAATAAATTTATTGCACACAAATAATAAACACCAAGTGAATTGTCAAAACAAAATCACACAGTTAAAACACACACAAAAGACCCAAAAATTCCAAAATCCCCCCCAAAAAAACAAAATCAAGAACTGTTTGAAGAAGTAGCATGCCAACATGAATCCTCAAATGAGGAGAAGAAATCATTGTTCCCGAATTTATATCCAATGTGTCCACATAAAGTCATTTGTGTTGATCAGGTAGTATGCATGGATTTTTATGGTCATTTTAGGGAATAAAACGAAAACAAAATTTAAAAAAAGTTAAAAGTGTACATTAAAATAATACATGTCTACATTGTGTCAATTAAATAACTTTGTGGAAATAATTACCTAAAAAATCTGGCAACAATTTGATTGCATATGGCCCCCCCACATACTGACCTCCGACCAACCTCGGGGGGGCCGTCCTCAGGCAAGGCATCCTCTGGCTGCATTGGGACACCACTCCTTATGGCGATGTTGTGAAATATCCCACACAGGACCACAATTTTGGAAACCATAGCTGGCAAATACATGAGGTCACCACCAGAGCGGTGGAGGCATCTGAATCGGCCGATACAGCGCTCCACCACCTGCCTGGTGGCTGTAAGTGCGGAATTATACCGACTTTGTGGCCCTGGTTTGGGAACCAAATAAGGAGTGAGCAGCCAGGGCGTGCAAGGGTAACCACTGTCTCCAGTGAAAATATAAAAAACAACATCAGGACCATTGTGTACCAAGCTTTGCATTGGTTTCAACAGAAGGTGTCAACTTACCCAGAAGCCACGCATCACCAGCTTGTAGGTTGTTTAATTTGTGCGAAATCCCTGATTGCTGGATGACGAAGGAATCATGTGCACTGCCTGGGAATTTGGCATTCAGGGACAGGATCTGGAGGGAGGCATCACATACCACCATTACATTCATCGAATTAAAGTGTTTTCGGTTCCTAAATATAGCCTCCAGCCTTGCTGGAGGCTGAAGTGGTATGTGAGTGCCATCCACAACCCTTATGATGTGTGGGATGCCAGCAATTTGGTAAAATTTATCCTTCACCACATTAAGGGAACCCATATCCAATGGCATTTTAATAAAATGATGGAGGTGTTTAAATAGTGCCTCCATCACTGCCCTCAGGATACTTGAAAAGGAAGATTGGGAGAATCCTGCGACTATTCTGATGGTGGTTTGAAAGGATCCTGAGGCACAAAAATGTAACACCGACATTAATTGCGTAAGTGGTGGTATTGCTGTAGGACTGTCAATTTGCCGTTCAAGATCACTCTCTATTAATGAGAGAGTGTCTATGATGATTTGTGGAGGAAGACGGTATCGCCTTAACACCTCATCATCTGGTATTCCAAAAAGGGTGACACGTGTTCTATATATCTGGGGCCTTGCACGCCTACGAGGCCTATGCCTGGGACGAAGTTGAGGTTGGTCAGGTTCTGGAACCATGGCCAAGAGAATACGACCAACATCAACCTGAAATGTTAAGCCAGGTAGTTATTGTTTTAGACAAATGTGTTAAGAAAAATACACTTATCTTTTCAAAGAAAACCAAAGATTCTTACAGGCCTGGGTCGTGTCATGTGAAAATCCACCTACATTTCAAAAGGAGAAAATAGTTTTAAGATTAAATTTAAAAAACTAGGAAATAAACCAAATATAGTTTTCTAAAATTTAGAGAAGGGAGCACACATTATTTTGCAAAATAGTACGCTACATTTAGACTTAAGACAGGATTTTACACAGAACAAGCACACATTACTTGGTCTTAGCATATGTTTCACTAACACATCTAATTTGTTAATTAATAAAACCAAAAACACTTACCAAAAACAGACAAATATCATAAAGTTATAAAAGGTCACTTGGGTTCCAGCCAAAATAACTTTAAAAAAACAAACAAACAAACAAACAATATAAAAATTTTGCCACAATTTATTAATAAATGTTTATGGGAATTATTGAAATACTTACTCAAAAATATAAATAAAAATAGCAACTAAAAATACGCAAAAATGCTAACTTAAACAAAGAAAGTAATAAAAAAAAACGTTCCTTCAAAAAAATTTAAAAAACTCCTTCACGTTCCACCAACCAAACAACAAACCACTCTACATGAAAATACCTCCGACAATCAAAAAATGCCACCTCGAATGGAGTCACACCAAGCCATAAATAGTCTACATTTTCCCGCTCAAATTAAGGACGGACAATAGGAGCGCACAATGAATGATGCGGCCGAATAATGCTGACGCATGTATAAAAACGTCACTGACTACCTAAATCGGTCTGCTACATTGCGAAAACACAATGAGTACAGAGCAGCAAAGTACTAGCCAAGAGGCGCCATGTAAGTCTTTGTTTTTTTATGGGAAAATGCCTGTTTAAAATTACATTTTGAAACATTTTACATTAAAAATGTTTAAACCATTTTAAATAAAAGGTGTGGAGGATGCCATGGAAGAGGCTGCTGGGCCTAGTAGGCAAATTAGGGCCAAAAAAAAAGGCAGCCACAATTCACAAGGAAGGAGATGGAGGTTTTGGTGCAAATGTGCAATGACAACCTGGCACAGGCACCAAGGAATATGGGTGCAACCTAGAGATGGAAACTGTGGGACGACATAGCCAGTGCTGTCAATGGTGTGGGTGAGTTTGAACGTTCAACCCGGGAGGTCAAACGCCGGTACGTCAAAACTACATTTGAATCAAAAATGGTTACAGGTCCAAATACTGCAGTAATAATACCAACTTTTTAACCAACAGATGGAGCGACTTCAAATATCGGCTTAAACAAAAAATGGCTGATAGGGCTAGGTATGCAGGGGGAACAGGTGGGGGTCCCACCCCTGTGTCACTTGAGCTCATAGATTTGGAGGAGCTGGCCCAAGGGTGTGTGCAGGATGAGGAGGTGTTTGGCGTGTCGAACATGGATACCGTATGCCAGACTTTGCAGCTCCTCATGTTGCCTCAGGTAAATGTTGTAATGTTAACAACTCAGAAATGTGTTTTGGAAAATATCTAGATTATAATTTTACTCTTTTCTCTTTTTTCTCACAGAGACACAGGCGGATGAGTCTGCTCCAGAGGTGAGCTTTGGCCGCAGAATTTCTTCTGGCTCTGCAGTGCAGGAAGCAGTAGATTCCGCTAGGGACCCTGTGGCAGACAGTCCAGGGCATTCCCCCTCGTAGGCAGTGGCCCTCCTCACTGACCTCAATGTTAAAACGGATCAGCACACCGAGATTCTGCTGAGGATGGACGCCAATCGCTACGGGTGGCGGACGCCCTGTAGGAAAGTGCTGCGGCCAACGTGACCATTGCTAAAGCCCTGGCGGAAAATACTGGGGCCAACGTGCAAATAGCAAATGCCCTGGAGCAGCTTGTTCACCAGCACATGTTGGAGCCGGCCTCCCTTCCTGCTGGAACATCAGGACCCTCCACCTCTGGCACAACAACAGCCATCCCTCCAAATCTGCCTAGCCCTATGCCTAGTCCAGAGGCCACAACATCTGCCTCTGGCCAGGCCAGCTGAAGGAGATCACGGACCCATTCAGGCTCCCTCCATCCCCCGTCCAAATGGCCTAAAAGGGGATGACAGCACTGGCTAATTTCCCTACAATCCATCTCTGTGTTTGCCCCATATTTAATCATGCCAAAAACCTCCCTCTCCTTTCTTGTGAAATGCCACTTATTTTGCTTGTGTGTGGCCAAAATCATTTGTAAATTTTTTGACCTTAAAATAAATATGTTTATGAAAAAAACAAAAAGCAAAAACAAAAATGGACACAATCATTTAATAAAATTATGTACAAAATCTGCAAAATTCTATTGTTGATTTATTCAAAAACTGGTTTAAAGGTAATCCCTCAAACAAACTTAAAAACAATACAATGGAAATAGAAACATTTAATTTTAAAAAAAAAAAACAAGGGTTAAAAACAATTTATGAGTTTTAATTAACACTTAGCAAAATACAAAAGGACGATTGGTTTCTTGGCCAAAACAAAAATATGAAAAAAAACAAACATGCGTACAATATTGTTTCCCTAAAAAAGAAACACTTACAAATATTTTAAAAGCCAACAAAAAAAAACATTTGTTAGCTAATTGATTATATGACCCAGAAATTAGCAGCTGAGTAGTTCTCCTGCGTTCGGTTTAAAGCTACTAAAAAAGGTCTATTTGCTAAAAACCTTACAAGCAGTTTAGCAATTAAAAGATGATTGTTTTTGTGGCCTCAATTGATAAATCGCTACACCATCGATGAGCCCAGGGAAGTACGAAGAGACCATTGTCATTGCGGTAGACTATACCAGACCACAAGCTGAGCGAGCAGTCTTAATGGAAATTGGATCAGACAGTGACGTATCACTTTTTCCATTCACATTTGGCGCTCGCATAAGATAATTTATATATGCCCAAAAACACCTCAACACGCCAGCGTTTTCCCATCTCAACCCCAGTCACCGCCCCAAAACGGACAGTTCTGTCAATCACATTCCACATGTCACTTCCTGTTCGCTGTGTATACGATCGACTGAAAAATCATCGCAATCAGACGTACGCACATGTGCACTGTTACACCGACGCATCGGCTCACTACGAACGAACGGTCACTTGCGAGCGCCTCTGAATCAGGGGCTCTGTCCTTTATTTGTGCTCTGTGCTGGTAATGTGACCGCAGTCACTGGGCACTAACCGGCCGTCTCCTCCCATAGCTCCTGCACTGGTCCGTACAGTGTGTCAGTATATCATACATGGTGAGTACAGAGTATATACAGTATGTGTTATACAGAGTGTGGGGGAGGAGTCTATCCTTTATTGGTGCTCTGTGCTGGGAATGTGAGTGCAGTCACTGGGCACTGACCGGCCATCTCCCTCCATAGCTCCTGCACTGGTCAGTATAGTGTGTGAGTATATTATACAGTGTGTGTACAGAGTATATACAGTATGTGTTATACAGAGTGCGGGGGAGGAGTCTGTCCTTTATTGCTGCTCTGTGCTGGGAATGTGAGTGCAGTCACTGGGCACTGACCGGACATCTCACCCCATAGCTCCTGCACTGGTCAATACTGTGTGTGAGTATATTATACAGTGTGTGTACAGAGTATATACAGTATGTGTTATACAGAGTGCGGGGGAGGAGTCTGTCCTTTATTGCTGCTCTGTGCTTGGAATGGGAGCGTAGTCACTGGGCACTGACCGGCCATCTCCCCCCATAGCTCCTGCACTGGTCAGTACTGTGTGTGATTATATTATACAGTGTGTGTACAGAGTATATACAGTATGTGTTATACAGAGTGCGGGGGAGTAGTCTGTCCTTTATTGCTGCTCTGTGCTGGGAATGTGAGCGCAGTCACTGGGCACTGACCGGCCATCTCCCTACATAGCTCCAGCTCTGGTCAGTACATTGTGTGAGTATATTATACAGTGTGTGTACAGAGTATATACAGTATGTGTTATACAGAGTGTGGGGGAGGAGTTTATCCTTTATTGCTGCTGTGTGTTGGGAATGTGAGCGCAGTCACTGGGCACTGACCTGCCATCTCCCTCCATAGCTCCTGCACTGGTCAGTACTGTGTGTGAGTATATTATACATGGTGAGTACAGAGTATATACAGTGTGTGTTATACAGAGTATGGGGGAGGAGTCTGTCCTTTATTGCTGCTCTGTGCTGGGAATGTGAGTGCAGTCACTGGGCACTGACCTGCCATCTCCCTCCATAGCTCCTGCACTGGACAGTACAGTGTGTGAGAATATTATACAGTGTGTGTACAGAGTATATACAGTATGTGTTATACAGAGTACGGGGGAGGAGTCTGTCCTTTATTGCTGCTCTGTGCTGGGAATGTGAGTGCAGTCACTGGGCACTGACCGACCATCTCCCCCCATAGCTCCTGCACTGGTCAGTACTGTGTGTGAGTATACAGCAGTATGTGCTATGAAGAGTATATGCAGTATGTGTTATACATAGTGCGGGGGAGGAGTCTGTCCTTTATTTGTGCTCTGTGCTGGGAATGGGAGAGCAGTCACTGGACACTGACCGGCCATCTCCCCCACAGCTCCTGCACTGGTCAGTATAGTGTGTGAGTATATTATACATGGTGAGTACAGAGTATATACAGTATGTGTTATACAGAGTGCGGGGGAGGAGTCTGTCCTTTATTTGTGCTCTGTGCTGGGAATGTGAGCGTAGTCACTGGGCACTGACCGGCCATCTCCCTCCTAAGCTCCTGCACTGGTCAGTACAGTGTGTGAGTATATTATACAGTGTGTGTACAGAGTATATACAGTATGTGTTATACAGAGTGTGGGGGAGGAGTCTGTCCTTTATTGCTGCTCTGTGCTGGGAATGTGAGCGTAGTCACTGGGCACTGACCGGCCATCTCCCTCCATAGCTCCTGCACTGGTCAATACAGAGTGTGAGTATATTATACAGTGTGGGTACAGAGTATATACAGTATGTGTTATACAGAGTGTGGTGCAGGAGTCTGTCCTTTATTGCTGCTCTGTGCTGGGCATGTGAGCACAGTCACTGGGCACTGACCGGCCATCTCCCCCCACAGCTACTGCACTGGTCAGTACTGTGTGTGAGTATATTATACATGGTGAGTACAGAGTATATACAGTATGTGTTATACAGAGTGTGGGGGAGGAGTCTATCCTTTATTGCTGCTCTGTGCTGGGAATGTGAGCGCAGTCACTGGGCACTGACCGGCCATCTCCCCCCATAGCTCCTGCACTGGACAGTACAGTGTGTGAGTATATTATACAGTGTGTGTACAGAGTATATACAGTATGTGTTATACAGAGTATGGGGGAGGAGTCTGTCCTTTATTACTGCTCTGTGCTGGGAATGGGAGAGCAGTCACTGGGCACTGACCTGCCATCTCCCTCCATAGCTCCTGCACTGGTCAGTACAGTGTGTGAGTATATTATACAGTGTGTGTACAGAGTATATACAGTATGTATTATACAGAGTGCGGGGGAGGAGTCTGTCCTTTATTGCTGCTCTGTGCTTGGAATGGGAGCGTAGTCACTGGGCACTGACCGGCCATCTCCCTCCATAGCTCCTGCACTGGTCAGTACATTGTGTGTGAGTATATTATACATGGTGAGTACAGAGTATATACAGTATGTGTTATACAGAGCACGGGGGAGGAGACTGTTCTTTATTGCTGCTCTGTGCTGGGAATGTGAGTGCAGTCACTGGGCACTGACCGGCCATCTCCCCCCACAGCTCCCGCACTGGTCAGTACTGTGTGTGAGTATATTATACAGTGTGTGTACAGAGTATATACAGTATGTGTTATACAGAGTGCAGGGGAGTAGTCTGTTCTTTATTGCTGCTCTGTGCTGGGAATGTGAGTGCAGTCACGGGGCACTGACCGGCCATCTCCCCCCACAGCTCCTGCTCTGGTCAGTACTGTGTGTGAGTATATTATACATGGTGAGTACAGAGTATATACAGTATGTGTTATACAGAGTACGGGGGAGGAGTCTGTCCTTTATTGCTGCTCTGTGCTGGGAATGTGAGCGCAGTCACTGGGCACTGACCGGCCATCTCCCTCAATAGCTCCTGCACTGGACAGTACAGTGTGTGAGTATATTACACAATGTGTGTACAGAGTATATACAGTATGTGTTATACAGAGTACGGGGGAGGAGTCTGTCCTTTATTGCTGCTCTGTGCTGGGAATGTGAGCGCAGTCACTGGGCACTGACCGGACATCTCACCGCTTAGCTCCTGCACTGGTCAGTACTGTGTGTGAGTATATTATACAGTGTGTGTACAGAGTATATACAGTATGTGTTATACAGAGTACGGGGGAGGAGTCTGTCCTTTATTACTGCTCTGTGCTAGGAATGTGAGAGCAGTCACTGGGCACTGACCGGCCATCTCCCTCCATAGCTCCTGCACTGGACAGTACAGTGTGTGAGTATATTATACAGTTTGTGTACAGAGTATATACAGTATGTGTTATACAGAGTGTGGGGGAGGAGTCTGTCCTTTATTGATGCTCTGTGCTTGGAATGTGAGCGCAGTCACTGGGCAATGACCGGCCATCTCCCTCCATAGCTCCTGCCCTGGACAGTACAGTGTGTGAGTATATTATACAGTGTGTGTACAGAGTATATACAGTATGTGTTATACAGAGTGCGGGGGAGGAGTCTGTCCTTTATTGCTACTCTGTGCTGGGAATGTGAGTGCAGTCACTGGGCACTGACCGGTCATCTCGCCCCACAGCTCCTGCACTGGTCAGTACTCTGTGTGAGTATACAGCAGTATGTGCTATGAAGAGTATATGCAGTTTGTGTTATACAGAGTGCAGGGGAGGAGTCTGTCCTTTATTTGTGCTTTGTGCTGGGAATGGGAGAGCAGTCACTGGGCACTGACCGGCCATCTCCCCCACAGCTCCTGCACTGGTCAGTATAGTGTGTGAGTATATTATACATGGTGAGTACAGAGTATATACAGTATGTGTTATACAGAGTGCGGGGGAGGAGTCTGTCCTTTATTTGTGTTCTGTGCTGGGAATGTGAGAGCAGTCACTGGGCACTGACCGGCCATCTCCCTCCTAAGCTCCTGCACTGGTCAGTACAGTGTGTGAGTATATTATACAGTGTGTGTACATAGTATATACAGTATGTGTTATACAGAGTGTGGTGGAGGAGTCTGTCCTTAATTGCTGCTCTGTGCTGGGAATGTGAGTGCAGTCACTGGGCACTGACCGGCCATCTCCCCCCACAGCTCCTGCACTGGTCAGTACTGTGTGTGAGTATATTATACATGGTGAGTACAGAGTATATACAGTATGTGTTATACAGAGTGCAGGGGAGGAGTCTGTCCTTTATTGCTGCTCTGTGCTGGGAATGTGAGAGCAGTCACTGGGCACTGACCGGCCATCTCCCTCCTAAGCTCCTGCACTGGTCAGTACAGTGTGTGATTATATTATACAGTGTGTGTACAGAGTATATACAGTATGTGTTATACAGAGTGTGGGGGAGGAGTCTGTCCTTTATTGCTGCTCTGTGCTGGGAATGTGAGCGTAGTCACTGGGCACTGACCGGCCATCTCCCTCCATAGCTCCTGCACTGGTCAATACAGAGTGTGAGTATATTATACAGTGTGGGTACAGAGTATATACAGTATGTGTTATACAGAGTGTGGTGGAGGAGTCTGTCCTTTATTGCTGCTCTGTGCTGGGAATGTGAGCGCAGTCACTGGGCACTGACCGGCCATCTCCCCCCACAGCTCCTGCACTGCTCAGTACTGTGTGTGAGTATATTATACATGGTGAGTACAGAGTATATACAGTATGTGTTATACAGAGTGCGGGGGAGGAGTCTGTCCTTTATTGCTGCTCTGTGCTGGGAATGTGAGAGCAGTCACTGGGCACTGACCGGCCATCTCCCTCCTAAGCTCCTGCACTGGTCAGTACAGTGTGTGAGTATATTATACAGTGTGTGTACAGAGTATATACAGTATGTGTTATATAGAGTGTGGGGGGGAGTCTGTCCTTTATTGATGCTCTGTGCTGGGAATGTGAGCGGTCACTGGGCACTGACCGGCCATCTCCCTCCATAGCTCCTGTACTGGACAGTACAGTGTGTAAGTATATTATACAGTGTGTGTACAGAGTATATACAGTATGTGTTATACAGAGTGTGGGGGAGGAGTCTATCCTTTATTGCTGCTCTGTGCTGGGAATGTGAGCGCAGTCACTGGGCACTGACCGGCCATCTCCCCCCATAGCTCCTGCACTGATCAGTACTGTGTGTGAGTATATTATACATGGTGAGTACAGAGTATATACAGTACGTGTTATACAGAGAACGGGGGAGGAGTCAGTCCATTATTGCTGCTCTGTGCTGGGAATGTGAGCGGTCACTGGGCACTGACCGGCCATCTCCCTCCATAGCTCCTGCACTGGACAGTACAGTGTGTAAGTATATTATACAGTGTGTGTACAGAGTATATACAGTATGTGTTATACAGAGTATGGGGGAGGAGTCTATCCTTTATTGCTGCTCTGTGCTGGGAATGTGAGCGCAGTCACTGGGCACTGACCGGCCATCTCCCCCCATAGCTCCTGCACTGATCAGTACAGTGTGTGAGTATAGTCTACATTGTGTGTACAGAGTATATACACAATAAGTGTTATACAGAGTGTGGGGGAGGAGTCTATCCTTTATTACTGCTCTGTGCTGGGAATGGGAGAGCAGTCACTGGGCACTGACCGGCCATCTCCCTCCATAGCTCCTGCACTGGTCAGTACATTGTGTGTGAGTATATTATACATGGTGAGTACAGAGTATATACAGTATGTGTTATACAGAGTACGGGGGAGGAGACTGTTCTTTATTGCTGCTCTGTGCTGGGAATGTGAGTGCAGTCACTGGGCACTGACCGGCCATCTCCCCCCACAGCTCCCGCAGTGGTCAGTACTGTGTGTGAGTATATTATACAGTGTGTGTACAGAGTATATACAGTATGTGTTATACAGAGTGCAGGGGAGTAGTCTGTCCTTTATTGCTGCTCTGTGCTTGGAATGTGAGTGCAGTCTCGGGGCACTGACCGGCCATCTCCCCCCACAGCTCCTGCACTGGTCAGTACTGTGTGTGAGTATATTATACATGGTGAGTACAGAGTATATACAGTATGTGTTATACAGAGTACGGGGGAGGAGTCTGTCCTTTATTGCTGCTCTGTGCTGGGAATGTGAGCGCAGTCACTGGGCACTGACCGGCCATCTCCCTCCATAGCTCCTGCACTGGACAGTACAGTGTGTGAGTATATTACACAATGTGTGTACAGAGTATATACAGTATGTGTTATACAGAGTACGGGGGAGGAGTCTGTCCTTTATTGCTGCTCTGTGCTGGGAATGTGAGCGCAGTCACTGGGCACTGACCGGCCATCTCCCCCAATAGCTCCTGCACTAGACAGTACAGTGTGTGAGTATAGTCTACATTGTGTGTAGAGAGTATATACACAGTATGTGTTATACAGAGTGTGGGGGAGGAGTCTGTCCTTTATTGCAGCTTTGTGATGGGAATGTGAGCACAGTCACTGGGCAATGACCGGCCATCTCCCTCCATAGCTCCTGCACTGGACAGTACAGTGTGTGAGTATATTATACAGTGTGTGTACAGAGTATATACAGTATGTATTATACAGAGTGTGGGGGAGGAGTCTGTCCTTTATTGCTGCTCTGTGCTGGGAATGTGAGTGCAGTCACTGGGCAATGACCGGCCATCTCCCTCCATAGCTCCTGCACTGGACAGTACAGTGTGTGAGTATATTATACAGTGTGTGTACAGAGTATATACAGTATGTGTTATACAGAGTGCGGGGGACGAGTCTCTCCTTTATTGCTGCTCTGTGCTGGGAATGTGAGTGCAGTCACTGGGCACTGACCGGTCATCTCGCCCCACAGCTCCTGCACTGGTCAGTACTGTGTGTGAGTATATTATACAGTGTGTTATACAGAGTATATACAGTATGTGTTATACAGAGTGTGGGGAGGAGTCTTTCCATTATTGCTGCCCTGTGCTAGGAATGCGAGTGGAATCATATGGGCACTGACCGGTCATCTCGCCCCACAGCTCCTGCACTGGTCAGTACTGTGTGTGAGTATATTATATAGTTTGTGTACGGAGTATATACAGTATGTGCTATACAGAGTGTGGGGGAGGAGTCTATCTTTTATTGCTGCCCTGTGCTAGGAATGCGAGTGGATTCACATGGGCACTGACCAGTCATCAACCCCCTTACTCCTGCACTGGTCAGTACAGTTTGTGTGTATATTATACAGTGTGGGTACAGAGAATATACACTATGTGTTACACAGAGTGCGGGGGAGTAGTCTGTCCTTTATTGATGCTCTGTGCTGGTAATGTGAGCGCAGTCACTGGGCACTGACCGGCCATCTCCCTCCATAGCTCCTGCACTGGTCAGTACAGTTTGAGAGTATACTGCAGTATAAGCTATGCAGAGTATATACAGCATGTGTTATACAGAGTGCGGGGGAGGAGTCTGTCCTTTATTTCTGCACTGTGCTGGGAATGTGAGCGTAGTCACTGGGCACTGACCGGACATCTCCCCCCATAGCTCCTGCACTGGTCAGTACTGTGTGTGAGTATATTATACAGTGTGTGTACAGAGTATATACACAGTATGTGTTATACAGAGTGCGGGGGAGGAGTCTGTCCTTTATTTGTGCTCTGTGCTGGGAATGGGAGAGCAGTCACTGGGCACTGACCGCACATCTCCCCCCATAGCTCCTGCAATGGTCAGTACAGTGTGTGAGTATATTATACAGTGTGTGTGCAGAGTATATACAGTATGTGTTATACAGAGTATGGGGGAGGAGTCTGTCCTTTATTGCTGCTCTGTGCCGGGAATGTGAGCGCAGTCACTGGGCACTGACCGGCCATCTCCCCCATAGCTCCTGCACTGGTCAGTACAGTGTGTGAGTATATTATACAGTGTGTGTACAGAGAATATATAGTATGTGTTATAGAGAGTGTGGGGGAGGAGTCTGTCCTTTATTGCTGCTCTGTGCTGGGAATGTGAGCGCAGTCACTGGGCACTGACCGGCCATCTCCCCCCATAGCTCCTGCACTGGTCAGTACTGTGTGTGAGTGTATTATACACGGTGAGTACAGAGTATATACAGTATGTGTTATACAGAGTACGGGGGAGGAGTCTGTCCTTTATTGCTGCTCTGTGCTGGGAATGTGAGCGCAGTCACTGGGCACTGACCGGCCATCTCCCTCCATATCTCCTGCACTGGTCAATACAGAGTGTGAGTATATTATACAGTGTGGGTACAGAGTATATACAGTATGTGTTATACAGAGTGTGGGGGAGGAGTCTATCCTTTATTGCTGCTGTGTGTTGGGAATGTGAGTGCAGTCACTGGGCACTGACCGGCCATCTCCCCCCATAGCTCCTGCACTGGTCAGTACTGTGTGTGAGTATATTATACATGGTGAGTACAGAGTATATACAGTATGTGTTATACAGAGTACGGGGGGAGGAGTCTGTCCTTTATTACTGCTCTGTGCTGGGAATGTGAGTGCAGTCACTGGGCACTGACCGGCCATCTCCCACCATAGCTCCTGCACTGGTCAGTACAGTGTGTGAGTATATTATACATGGTGAGTACAGAGTATATACAGTATGTGTTATACAGAGTACGGGGGATGAGTCTGTCCTTTATTGCTGCTCTGTGCTGGGAATGTGAGCGCAGTCACTGGGCACTGACAAGCCATCTCCCCCATAGCTCCTGCACTGGTCAGTACTGTGTGTGAGTATATTATACAGAATGTGCTATACAGAGAATATACAGGATGTGCTATACAGAGTGCAGGGGAGGAGTCTGTCCTTTGTTGCTGCTCTGTGCTGGGAATGTGAGCGCAGTCACTGGGCACTGACCGGCCATCTCCCCCCATAGCTCCTGCACTGGTCAATACAGAGAGTGAGTATATTATACAGTGTGGGTACAGAGTATATACAGTTTATGTTATACAGAGTGTGGGGGAGGAGTCTGTCCTTTATAGCTGCTCTGTGCAGGGAATGTGAGTGCTGTCACTGGGCACTGACCGGCCATCTCCCCCCATAGCTCCTGCACTGGTCAATACAGAGTGTGAGTATATTATACAGTGTGGGTACAGAGTATATACAGTATGTGTTATACAGAGTGTGGGGGAGGAGTCTGTCCTTTATTGCTGCTCTGTACTGGGATTGTGAGAGCAGTTACTGGGCACTGACCGGCCACCTCCCCCCACAGCTCCTGCACTGGTCAGTACAGTGTGTGAGTATATTATACATGATGAGTACAGAGTATATACAGTATGTGTTATACAGAGTACGGGGGAGGAGTCTGTCCTTTATTGCTGCTCTGTGCTGGGAATGTGAGCGCAGTCACTGGGCACTGACCAGCCATCTCCCCCATAGCTCCTGCACTGGTCAGGACTGTGTGTGAGTATATTATACATGGTGAGTACAGAGAATATACAGGATGTGCTATACAGAGTGCAGGGGAGGAGTCTGTCCTTTATTGCTGCTCTGTGCTGGGAATGTGAGCGCAGTCACTGGGCACTGACCAGCCATCTCCCCCATAGCTCCTGCACTGGTCAGGACTGTGTGTGAGTATATTATACATGGTGAGTACAGAGAATATACAGGATGTGCTATACAGAGTGCAGGGGAGGAGTCTGTCCTTTATTGCTGCTCTGTACTGGGATTGTGAGAGCAGTTACTGGGCACTGACCGGCCACCTCCCCCCACAGCTCCTGCACTGGTCAGTACAGTGTGTGAGTATATTATACATGATGAGTACAGAGAATATACAGGATGTGCTATACAGAGTGCAGGGGAGAAGTCTGTCCTTTATTGCTGCTCTGTGCTGGGAATGTGAGTGCAGTCACTGGGCAGTGACCGGCCATCTCCCCCCTTAGCTCCAGCACAGGTCAGTACAGTGTGTGAGTATATTATACAGTGTGTGTACAGAGTATATACAGTATGTGTTATACAGAGTGTGGGGGAGGAGTCTATCATTTATTGCTGCTGTGTGTTGGGAATGTGAGTGCAGTCACTGGGCACTGACCGGCCATCTCCCCCCACAGCTCCTGCACTGGTAAGTACTGAATTTGAGTATATTATACAGTGTGTGTACAGAGTATATACAGTATGTGTTATACAGAGTGTGGGGGAGGAGTCTGTCCTTTATAGCTGCTCTGTGCAGGGAATGTGAGTGCTGTCACTGGGCACTGACCGGCCACCTCCCCCCACAGCTCCTGCACTGGTAAGTACTGTGTGTGAGTATATTATACATGGTGAGTACAGAGTTTATACAGTATGTGTTATACAGAGTACGGGGGAGGAGTCTATCCTTTATTGCTGCCCTGTGCTAGGAATGCGAGTGGAATCACATGGGCACTGACCAGTCAGCAACCCCGTTACTCCTGCACTGGTCAGTACAGTTTGTGTGTATATTATTCAGTGTGGGTACAGAGAATATACAGTATGTGTTACACAGAGTGCGTGGGAGTAGTCTGTCCTTTATTGATGCTCTGTGCTGGTAATGTGAGCGCAGTCACTGGGCACGGATCGGCCTTCTCCCCCCATAGCTCCTGCACTGGTCAGTACAGTGTGTGAGTATATTATACAGTGTGTCTACAGAGTATATACAGTATGTGTTATACAGAGTGCGTGGTAGTAGTCTGTCCTTTATTGATGCTCTGTGCTGGTAATGTGAGCGCAGTCACTGGGCACTGATCGGCCTTCTCCCCCCATAGCTCCTGCACTGGTCAGTACAGTGTGTGAGTATATTATACAGTGTGTCTACAGAGTATATACAGTATGTGTTATACAGAGTGCGGGGGAGTAGTCTGTCCTTTATTGATGCTCTGTGCTGGTAATGTGAGCGCAGTCACTGGGCACTGATCGGCCTTCTCCCCCCATAGCTCCTGCACTGGTCAGTACAGTATGTGAGTATATTATACAGTGTGGGTACAGAGTATATACAGTATGTGTTATACAGAGTGTGGGGGAGGAGTCTGTCCTTTATTGCTGCTCTGTGCTGGGAATGTGAGCATAGTCACTGGGCACTGACCGGCCATCTCCCTCCATAGCTCCTGCACTGGTCAGTACACTGTGTAAGTATATTATATAGTGTATGTAAAGAGTATATACAGTATGTGTTATACAGAGTGTGGGGGAGGAGTCTGTCCTTTACTGCTGCTCTGTGCTGGGAATGTGAGAGCAGTCACTGGGCACTGAACGGCCATCTCCCCCATAGCTCCGGCACTGGTCAGTACAGTGTGTGAGTATATTATACAGTGTGTTATACAGAGTATATACAGTATGTGCTATACAGAGTGCGGGGGAGGAGTCTGTCCTTTATTGCTGCTCTGTGCTGGGAATGTTAGCGCAGTCACTTTGCAATGACCGGACATCTCCCCCCATAGCTCCTGCACTGGTCAGTACAGTGTGTGAGTATATTATACAGTGTGTGTACAGAGTATATACAGTATGTGTTATACAGAGTACGGGGGTGGAGTCTATCCTTTATTGCTGCTCTGTGCTGGGAATGTGAGAGCAGTCACTGGGCACTGACCGGCCATCTCCCTCCATAGCTCCTGCACTGGTCAGTACAGTTTGTGAGTATACCGCAGTATAAGCTATGCAGAGTATATACAGCATGTGTTATACAGAGTGCGGGGGAGGAGTCTGTCCTTTATTGCTGCACTGTGCTGGGAATGTGAGCGTAGTCACTGGGCACTGACCGGACATCTCCCCCCATAGCTCCAGCATTGGTCAGTACTGTGTGTGAGTATATTATACAGTGTGTGTACAGAGTATATACACAGTATGTGTTATACAGAGTGCAGGGGAGGAGTCTGTCCTTTATTTGTGCTCTGTGCTGGGAATGGGAGAGCAGTCACTGGGCACTGACTGGCCATCTCCCCCCACAGCTCCTGCACTGGTCAGTACTGTGTGTGAGTATATTATACAGTGTGTGTACAGAGTATATACAGTATGTGTTATACAGGGTACGGGGGCGGAGTCTGTCCTTTATTTCTGCTCTGTGCTGGGAATGTGAGCGCAGTCACTGGGCACTGACCGGCCATCTCCCCCCATAGCTCCTGCACTGGTCAGTACAGTGTGTGAGTATATTATACAGCGTGTGTACGGAGTATATACAGTACGTGTTATACAGAGTGTGGGGGAGGAGTCTGTCCTTTATTACTGCTCTGTGCTGGGAATGTGAGTGCAGTCACTGGGCACTGACCGGCCATCTCCCACCATAGCTCCTCCACTGGTCAGTACAGTGTGTGAGTATATTATACAGTGTGTGTACAGAGTATATACAGTATGTGTTATACAGAGTGTGGGGGAGGAGTCTGTCCTTTATTGCTGCTCTGTGCTGGGAATGTGAGCGCAGTCTTTGGGCACTGACCGGACATCTCCCCCCATAGCTCCTGCACTGGTCAGTACTGTGTGTGAGTATATTATACAGTGTGTGTACAGAGTTTATACAGTATGTGTTATACAGAGTGCGGGGGAGGAGTCTGTCCTATATTGCTGCTCTGTGCTGGTAATGGGAGCGTAGTCACTGGGCACTGACCGGCCATCTCCCCCCTTAGCTCCTGCCCTGGTCAGTACTGTGTGTGAGTATATTATACAGTGTGTGTACAGAGTTTATACAGTATGTGTTATACAGAGTGCGGGGGAGGAGTCTGTCCTTTATTGCTGCTCTGTGCTGGGAATGTGAGAGCAGTCACTGGGCACTGACCGGCCATCTCCCCCCATAGCTCCTGCACTGGTCAGTACAGAGTGTGAGAATATTATACAGTGTGGGTACAGACTATATACAGTATGTGTTATACAGAGAGTGGGGGAGGAGTCTGTCCTTTATTACTGCTCTGTGCTGGGAATGTGAGCGCAGTCACTGGGCACTGACCGCACATCTCCCCCTTAACTCCAGCACTGGTCAGTACAGTGTGTGAGTAAATTATACAGTATGTGTTATACAGAGAATATACAGGATGTGCTATACAGAGTACAGGGGAGGAGTCTGTCCTTTATTGCTGCTTTGTGCTGGGAATGTGAGTGCAGTCACTGGGCACTGACCGGCCATCACCCCCCATAGCTCATGCACTGGTCAGTACAGAGTGTGAGTATATTATACAGTGTATGTACAGAGTATATACAGTATGTGTTATACAGAGTGCGGGGGAGGAGTCTGTCCTTTATTGCTGCTCTGTGCTGGGAATATGAGCGCAGTCACTGGGCACTGACTGCACATCTCCCCCTTAACTCCAGCACTGGTCAGTACAGTGTGTGAGTATATTATACAGTATGTGTTATACAGAGAATATACAGGATGTGCTATACAGAGTGCAGGGGAGGAGTCTGTCCTTTATTGCTGCTTTGTGCTGGAAATGTGAGTGCAGTCACTGGGCACTGACCGGCCATCTCCCTCCATAGCTCCTGCACTGTTCAGTACAGTGTGTGAGTATATTATACAGTGTGTGTACAGAGTATATATAGTATGTGTTATACAGAGTGTGGGGGAGGAGTCTATCCTTTATTGCTGCTGTGTGTTGGGAATGTGAGTGCAGTCACTGGGCACTGACCGGCCATCTCCCCCATAGCTCCTTCACTGGTCAGTACTGTATGTGAGTATATTATACATGGTGAGTACAGAGTATATATAGTATGTGTTATACAGAGTGCAGGGGAGGAGTCTGTCCTTTATTGCTGCTCTGTGCTGGGAATGTGAGCGCAGTCACTGGGCACTGGCCGGCCATCTCCCTCCATAGCTCCTGCACTGGACAGTACAGTGTGTGAGTATATTATACAGTGTGTGTACAGAGTATATACAGTATGTGTTATACAGAGTACGGGGGAGGAGTCTGTCCTTTATTGCTGCTCTGTGCTGGGAATGTGAGAGCATTCACTGGGCACTGACCGGCCATCTCCCCCCATAGCTCCTGCACTGGTCAATACAGAGTGTGAGTATATTATACAGTGTGGGTACAGAGTATATACAGTATGTGTTATACAGAGTGTGGGGGAGGAGTCTGTCCTTTATTGCTGCTCTGTACTGGGATTGTGAGAGCAGTTACTGGGCACTGACCGGCCACCTCCCCCCACAGCTCCTGCACTGGTCAGTACAGTGTGTGAGTATATTATACATGGTGAGTACAGAGTATATACAGTATGTGTTATACAGAGTACGGGGGAGGAGTCTGTCCTTTATTGCTGCTCTGTGCTGGGAATGTGAGCGCAGTCACTGGGCACTGGCCAGCCATCTCCCCCATAGCTCCTGCACTGGTCAGTACTGTGTGTGAGTATATTATACAGTATGTGCTATACAGAGAATATACAGGATGTGCTATACAGAGTGCAGGGGAGGAGTCAGTCCTTTATTGCTGCTTTGTGCTGGGAATGTGAGTGCAGTCACTGGGCACTGTCCGGCCATCTCCCCCCATAGCTCCTGCACTGGTCAGTACAGTGTGTGAGAATATTATACAGAATGTGCTATACAGGGAATATACAGGATGTGCTATACAGAGTGCAGGGGAGAAGTCTGTCCTTTATTGCTGCTCTGTGCTGGGAATGTGAGTGCAGTCACTGGGCAGTGACCGGCCATCTCCCCCCTTAGCTCCTGCACAGGTCAGTACAGTGTGTGAGTATATTATACAGTGTGTGTACAGAGTATATACAGTATGTGTTATACAGAGTGTGGGGGAGGAGTCTATCCTTTATTGCTGCTGTGTGTTGGGAATGTGAGTGCAGTCACTGGGCACTGACCGGCCATCTCCCCCCGTAGCTCCTGCACTGGTCAGTACTGTGTGTGAGTATATTATACATGGTGAGTACAGAGTATATACAGTATGTGTTATACAGAGTACGGGGGAGGAGTCTGTCCATTATTACTGCTCTGTGCTGGGAATGTGAGTGCAGTCACTGGGCACTGACCGGCCATCTCCCACCATAGCTCCTGCACTGGTCAGTACAGTGTGTGAGTATATTATACATGGTGAGTACAGAGTATATACAGTATGTGTTATACAGAGAACGGGGGAGGAGTCTGTCCTTTATTGCTGCTCTGTGCTGGGAATGTGAGTGCAGTCACTGGGCACTGACAAGCCATCTCCCCCATAGCTCCTGCACTGGTCAGTACTGTGTGTGAGTATATTATACAGAATGTGCTATACAGAGAATATACAGGATGTGCTATACAGAGTGCAGGGGAGGAGTCTGTCCTTTGTTGCTGCTCTGTGCTGGGAATGTGAGCGCAGTCACTGGGCACTGACCGGCCATCTCCCTCCATAGCTCCTGCACTGGACAGTACAGTGTGTGAGTATATTATACAGTTTGTGTACAGAGTATATACAGTATGTGTTATACAGAGTACGGGGGAGGAGTCTGTCCTTTATTGCTGCTCTGTGCTGGGAATGTGAGAGCAGTCACTGGGCACTGACCGGCCATCTCCCCCCATAGCTCCTGCACTGGTCAATACAGAGTGTGAGTATATTATACAGTGTGGGTACAGAGTATATACAGTTTGTGTTATACAGAGTGAGGGGGAGGAGTCTGTCCTTTATTGCTGCTCTGTGCTGGGAATGTGAGAGCAGTTACTGGGCACTGACCGGCCACCTCCCTCCACAGCTCCTGCACTGGTCAGTACAGTGTGTGAGTATATTATACAGTGTGGGTACAGAGTATATACAGTATGTGTTATACAGAGTACGGGGGAGGAGTCTGTCCTTTATTGCTGCTCTGTGCTGGGAATGTGAGCGCAGTCACTGGGCAGTGACCGGCCATCTCCCTCCATAGCTCCTGCACTGGACAGTACAGTGTGTGAGTATATTATACAGTGTGTGTACAGAGTATATACAGTATGTGTTATACAGAGTGCGGGGGAGGAGTCTATCCTTTATTGCTGCTCTGTGCTGGGAATGTGAGCGCAGTCACTGGGCACTGACCGGCCATCTCCCCCCATAGCTCCTGCACTGGTCAGTACAGTGTGTGAGTATAGTCTACAGTGTGTGTACAGAGTATATACACAGTATGTGTTATACAGAGTGAGGGGGAGGAGTCTGTCCTTTATTACTGCTCTGTGCTGGGAATGTGAGTGCAGTCACTGGGCACTGACCGGCCATCTCCTACCATAGCTCCTGCACTGGTCAGTACAGTGTGTGAGTATATTATACATGGTGAGTACAGAGTATATACAGTATGTGTTATACAGAGTACGGGGGAGGAGTCTGTCCTTTATTGCTGCTCTGTGCTGGGAATGTGAGCGTAGTCACTGGGCACTGACAAGCCATCTCCCCCATAGCTCCTGCACTGGTCAGTACTGTGTGTGAGTATATTATACAGAATGTGCTATACAGAGAATATACAGGATGTGCTATACAGAGTGCAGGGGAGGAGTCTGTCCTTTGTTGCTGCTCTGTGCTGGGAATGTGAGCGCAGTCACTGGGCACTGACCGGCCATCTCCCTCCATAGCTCCTGCACTGGACAATACAGAGTGTGAGTATATTATACAGTGTGGGTACAGAATATATACAGTTTGTGTTATACAGAGTGAGGGGGAGGAGTCTGTCCTTTATTGCTGCTATGTGCTGTGAATGTGAGAGCAGTTACTGGGCACTTACCGGCCACCTCCCCCCACAGCTCCTGCACTGGTAAGTACTGTGTGTGAGTATATTATACAGTGTATGTACAGAGTATATACAGTATGTGTTATACAGAGTACGGGGGAGGAGTCTGTCCTTTATTGCTGCTCTGTGCTGGGAATGTGAGCGCAGTCACTGGGCACTGACCGGCCATCTCCCTCCATAGCTCCTGCACTGGACAGTACAGTGTGTGAGTATATTATACAGTGTGTGTACAGAGTATATACAGTATGTGTTATACAGAGTGCGGGGGAGGAGTCTATCCTTTATTGCTGCTCTGTGCTGGGAATGTGAGCGCAGTCACTGGGCACTGACCGGCCATCTCCCCCCATAGCTCCAGCACTGGTCAGTACAGTGTGTGAGTATAGTCTACAGTGTGTGTACAGAGTATATACACAGTATGTGTTATACAGAGTGAGGGGGAGGAGTCTGTCCTTTATTACTGCTCTGTGCTGGGAATGGGAGAGCAGTCACTGGGCACTGACCTGCAATCTCCCCCCATAGCTCCTGCACTGGTCAGTACTGAATGTGAGTATATTATACTGTGTGTGTACAGAGTATATACAGTATTTGTTATACAGAGTGTGGGGGAGGAGTCTGTCCTTTATAGCTGCTCTGTGCAGGGAATGTGAGTGCTGTCACTGGGCAATGACCGGCCATCTCCCCCCACAGCTCCTGCACTGGTCAGTTCTGTGTGTGAGTATATTATACATGGTGAGTACAGAGTATATACAGTATGTGTTATACAGAGTACGGGGAGGAGTCTGTCCTTTATTGCTGCTCTGTGCTGGGAATGTGTTTGCAGTCACTGGGCACTGACCGGCCATCTCCCCCCACAGCTCCTGCACTGGTCAGTACTGTGTGTGTATATTATACATGGTGAGAACAGAGTATATACAGTATGTGTTATACAGAGTACGGGGAGAAGTCTGTCCTTGATTGCTGCTCTGTGCTGGGAATGTGAGCGCAGTCACTGTGCACTGACCGGCCGTCTCCCTCCATAGCTCCTGCACTGGACAGTACAGTGTGTGAGTATATTATACAGTGTGTGTACAGAGTATATACAGTATGTGTTATATAGAGTGAGGGGGAGGAGTCTGTCCTTTATTGCTGCTGTGTGTTGGGAATGTGAGTGCAGTCACTGGGCACTGACCGGCCATCTCCCCCCATAGCTCCTGCACTGGACAGTACAGTGTGTGAGTATATTATACAGTGTGTGTACAGAGTATATACAGTATGTGTTATACTGAGTGCGGGGGAGGAGTCTGTCCTTTATTGCTGCTCTGTGCTGGGAATGTGAGCGTAGTCACTGGGCACTGACCAGCCATCTCCCCCCATAGCTCCAGCACTGGTCAGGACAGTATATGAGTATATTATATAGTATGTGTACAGAGTATATACAGTATGTGCTATACAGAGTGTGGGGGAGGAGTCTATCCTTTATTGCTGCCCTGTGCTAGGAATGCGAGTGGAATCACATGGGCACTGACCAGTCATCAACCCCCTTACTCCTGCACTGGTCAGTACAGTTTGTGTGTATATTATACAGTGTGGGTACAGAGTATATACAGTATGTGTTACACAGAGTGCGGGGGAGGACTCAGTGCTTTACTGCTGCTCTGTGTTGGGAATGTTAGTAGAATCACTGGGAACTGACCGGCCATCTCACTCCATAGCTCCTGCATTGGTCAGTACAGTGTGTGAGTATATTATACAGTGTGTCTACAGAGTATATACAGTATGTGTTATACAGAGTGCGGGGGAGTAGTCTGTCCTTTATTGATGCTCTGTGCTGGTAATGTGAGCGCAGTCACTGGGCACTGATCGGCCTTCTCCCCCCATAGCTCCTGCACTGGTCAGTACAGTGTGTGAGTATATTATACAGTGTGGATACAGAGTATATACAGTATGTGTTATACAGAGTGTGGGGGAGGAGTCTGTTCTTTATTGCTGCTCTGTGCTGGGAATGTGAGCGCAGTCACTGGGCACTGACCGGCCATCTTACTCTATAGCTCCTGCACTGGTCAGTACAGTGTGTGAGTATATTATACAGTGTGTCTACAGAGTATATACAGTATGTGTTATACAGAGTGTTGGGTAGTAGTCTGTCCTTTATTGATGCTCTGTGCTGGTAATGTGAGCGCAGTCACTGGGCACTGATCGGCCTTCTCCCCCCATAGCTCCTGCACTGGTCAGTACAGTATGTGAGTATATTATACAGTGTGGGTACAGAGTATATACAGTATGTGTTATACAGAGTGTGGGGGAGGAGTCTGTCCTTTATTGCTGCTCTGTGCTGGGAATGTGAGCATAGTCACTGGGCACTGACCGGCCATCTCCCTCCATAGCTCCTGCACTGGTCAGTACACTGTGTAAGTATATTATATAGTGTATGTAAAGAGTATATACAGTATGTGTTATACAGAGTGTGGGGGAGGAGTCTGTCCTTTACTGCTGCTCTGTGCTGGGAATGTGAGAGCAGTCACCGGGCACTGAACGGCCATCTCCCCCATAGCTCCGGCACTGGTCAGTACAGTGTGTGAGTATATTATACAGTGTGTTATACAGAGTATATACAGTATGTGCTATACAGAGTGCGGGGGAGGAGTCTGTCCTTTATTGCTGCTCTGTGCTGGGAATGTTAGCGCAGTCACTTTGCAATGACCGGACATCTCCCCCCATAGCTCCTGCACTGGTCAGTACAGTGTGTGAGTATATTATACAGTGTGTGTACAGAGTATATACAGTATGTGTTATACAGAGTACGGGGGTGGAGTCTATCCTTTATTGCTGCTCTGTGCTGGGAATGTGAGAGCAGTCACTGGGCACTGACCGGCCATCTCCCTCCATAGCTCCTGCACTGGTCAGTACAGTTTGTGAGTATACCGCAGTATAAGCTATGCAGAGTATATACAGCATGTGTTATACAGAGTGCGGGGGAGGAGTCTGTCCTTTATTGCTGCACTGTGCTGGGAATGTGAGCGTAGTCACTGGGCACTGACCGGACATCTCCCCCCATAGCTCCAGCATTGGTCAGTACTGTGTGTGAGTATATTATACAGTGTGTGTACAGAGTATATACACAGTATGTGTTATACAGAGTGCAGGGGAGGAGTCTGTCCTTTATTTGTGCTCTGTGCTGGGAATGGGAGAGCAGTCACTGGGCACTGACTGGCCATCTCCCCCCACAGCTCCTGCACTGGTCAGTACTGTGTGTGAGTATATTATACAGTGTGTGTACAGAGTATATACAGTATGTGTTATACAGGGTACGGGGGCGGAGTCTGTCCTTTATTTCTGCTCTGTGCTGGGAATGTGAGCGCAGTCACTGGGCACTGACCGGCCATCTCCCCCCATAGCTCCTGCACTGGTCAGTACAGTGTGTGAGTATATTATACAGCGTGTGTACGGAGTATATACAGTACGTGTTATACAGAGTGCGGGGGAGGAGTCTGTCCTTTATTACTGCTCTGTGCTGGGAATGTGAGTGCAGTCACTGGGCACTGACCGGCCATCTCCCACCATAGCTCCTCCACTGGTCAGTACAGTGTGTGAGTATATTATACAGTGTGTGTACAGAGTATATACAGTATGTGTTATACAGAGTGCGGGGGAGGAGTCTGTCCTTTATTGCTGCTCTGTGCTGGGAATGTGAGCGCAGTCTTTGGGCACTGATCAGGACATCTCCCCCCATAGCTCCTGCACTGGTCAGTACTGTGTGTGAGTATATTATACAGTGTGTGTACAGAGTTTATACAGTATGTGTTATACAGAGTGCGGGGGAGGAGTCTGTCCTTTATTGCTGCTCTGTGCTGGTAATGGGAGCGTAGTCACTGGGCACTGACCGGCCATCTCCCCCCTTAGCTCCTGCCCTGGTCAGTACTGTGTGTGAGTATATTATACAGTGTGTGTACAGAATATATACAGTATGTGTTATACAGAGTGCGGGGGAGGAGTCTGTCCTTTATTGCTGCTCTGTGCTGGGAATGTGAGAGCAGTCACTGGGCACTGACCGGCCATCTCCCCCCATAGCTCCTGCACTGGTCAGTACAGAGTGTGAGAATATTATACAGTGTGGGTACAGACTATATACAGTATGTGTTATACAGAGTGTGGGGGAGGAGTCTGTCCTTTATTACTGCTCTGTGCTGGGAATGTGAGCGCAGTCACTGGGCACTGACCGCACATCTCCCCCTTAACTCCAGCACTGGTCAGTACAGTGTGTGAGTAAATTATACAGTATGTGTTATACAGAGAATATACAGGATGTGCTATACAGAGTACAGGGGAGGAGTCTGTCCTTTATTGCTGCTTTGTGCTGGGAATGTGAGTGCAGTCACTGGGCACTGACCGGCCATCACCCCCCATAGCTCATGCACTGGTCAGTACAGAGTGTGAGTATATTATACAATGTATGTACAGAGTATATACAGTATGTGTTATACAGAGTGCGGGGGAGGAGTCTGTCCTTTATTGCTGCTCTGTGCTGGGAATGTGAGCGCAGTCACTGGGCACTGACTGCACATCTCCCCCTTAACTCCAGCACTGGTCAGTACAGTGTGTGAGTATATTATACAGTATGTGTTATACAGAGAATATACAGGATGTGCTATACAGAGTGCAGGGGAGGAGTCTGTCCTTTATTGCTGCTTTGTGCTGGAAATGTGAGTGCAGTCACTGGGCAGTGACCGGCCATCTCCCCCCTTAGCTCCTGCACTGTTCAGTACAGTGTGTGAGTATATTATACAGTGTGTGTACAGAGTATATATAGTATGTGTTATACAGAGTGTGGGGGAGGAGTCTATCCTTTATTGCTGCTGTGTGTTGGGAATGTGAGTGCAGTCACTGGGCACTGACCGGCCATCTCCCCCATAGCTCCTTCACTGGTCAGTACTGTATGTGAGTATATTATACATGGTGAGTACAGAGTATATACAGTATGTGTTATACAGAGTACGGGGGAGGAGTCTGTCCTTTATTGCTGCTCTGTGCTGGGAATGTGAGCGCAGTCACTGGGCACTGGCCGGCCATCTCCCTCCATAGCTCCTGCACTGGACAGTACAGTGTGTGAGTATATTATACAGTGTGTGTACAGAGTATATACAGTATGTGTTATACAGAGTACGGGGGAGGAGTCTGTCCTTTATTGCTGCTCTGTGCTGGGAATGTGAGAGCATTCACTGGGCACTGACCGGCCATCTCCCCCCATAGCTCCTGCACTGGTCAATACAGAGTGTGAGTATATTATACAGTGTGGGTACAGAGTATATACAGTATGTGTTATACAGAGTGTGGGGGAGGAGTCTGTCCTTTATTGCTGCTCTGTACTGGGATTGTGAGAGCAGTTACTGGGCACTGACCGGCCACCTCCCCCCACAGCTCCTGCACTGGTCAGTACAGTGTGTGAGTATATTATACATGGTGAGTACAGAGTATATACAGTATGTGTTATACAGAGTACGGGGGAGGAGTCTGTCCTTTATTGCTGCTCTGTGCTGGGAATGTGAGCGCAGTCACTGGGCACTGGCCAGCCATCTCCCCCATAGCTCCTGCACTAGTCAGTACTGTGTGTGAGTATATTATACAGTATGTGCTATACAGAGAATATACAGGATGTGCTATACAGAGTGCAGGGGAGGAGTCAGTCCTTTATTGCTGCTTTGTGCTGGGAATGTGAGTGCAGTCACTGGGCACTGTCCGGCCATCTCCCCCCATAGCTCCTGCACTGGTCAGTACAGTGTGTGAGAATATTATACAGTATGTGCTATACAGGGAATATACAGGATGTGCTATACAGAGTGCAGGGGAGAAGTCTGTCCTTTATTGCTACTCTGTGCTGGGAATGTGAGTGCAGTCACTGGGCAGTGACCGGCCATCTCCCCCCTTAGCTCCTGCACAGGTCATTACAGTGTGTGAGTATATTATACATGGTGAGTACAGAGTATATACAGTATGTGTTATACAGAGTACGGGGGAGGAGTCTGTCCTTTATTACTGCTCTGTGCTGGGAATGTGAGTGCAGTCACTGGGCACTGACCGTCCATCTCCCCCATAGCTCCTGCACTGGTCAGTACTGTGTGTGAGTATATTATACAGAATGTGCTATACAGAGTATATACAGTATGTGTTATACAGAGTGTGGGGGAGGAGTCTATCCTTTATTGCTGCTGTGTGTTGGGAATGTGAGTGCAGTCACTGGGCACTGACCGGCCATCTCCCCCCATAGCTCCTGCACTGGTCAGTACTGTGTGTGAGTAAATTATACATGGTGAGTACAGAGTATATACAGTATGTGTTATACAGAGTACGGGGGAGGAGTCTGTCCTTTATTACTGCTCTGTGCTGGGAATGTGAGTGCAGTCACTGGGCACTGACCGTCCATCTCCCCCATAGCTCCTGCACTGGTCAGTACTGTGTGTGAGTATATTATACAGAATGTGCTATACAGAGAATATACAGGATGTGCTATACAGAGTGCAGGGGAGGAGTCTGTCCTTTGTTGCTGCTCTGTGCTGGGAATGTGAGCGCAGTCACTGGGCACTGACCAGCCATCTCCCTCCATAGCTCCTGCACTGGACAGAACAGTGTGTGAGTATATTATACAGTTTGTGTACAGAGTATATACAGTATGTGTTATACAGAGTACGGGGGAGGAGTCTGTCCTTTATTGCTGCTCTGTGCTGGGAATGTGAGAGCAGTCACTGGGCACTGACCGGCCATCTCCCCCCATAGCTCCTGCACTGGTCAATACAGAGTGTGAGTATATTATACAGTGTGTGTACAGAGTATATACAGTATGTGTTATACAGAGTGAGGGGGAGGAGTCTGTCCTTTATTGCTGCTCTGTGCTGGGAATGTGAGAGCAGTTACTGGGCACTGACCAGCCATCTCCCCCATAGCTCCTGCACTGGTCAGTACTGTATGTGAGTATGTTATACATGGTGAGTACAGAGTATATACAGTATGTGTTATACAGAGTATGGGGGAGGAGTCTGTCCTTTATTGCTGCTCTGTGCTGGGAATGTGAGCGCAGTCACTGGGCACTGGCCGGCCATCTCCCTCCATAGCTCCTGCACTGGACAGTACAGTGTGTGAGTATATTATACAGTGTGTGTACAGAGTATATACAGTATGTGTTATACAGAGTACGGGGGAGGAGTCTGTCCTTTATTGCTGCTCTGTGCTGGGAATGTGAGCGCAGTCACTGGGCACTGACCGGCCATCTCCCCCCATAGCTCCTGCACTGGTCAATACAGAGTGTGAGTATATTATACAGTGTGGGTACAGAGTATATACAGTATGTGTTATACAGAGTGTGGGGGAGGAGTCTGTCCTTTATTGCTGCTCTGTACTGGGATTGTGAGAGCAGTTACTGGGCACTGACCGGCCACCTCCCCCCACAGCTCCTGCACTGGTCAGTACAGTGTGTGAGTATATTATACATGGTGAGTACAGAGTATATACAGTATGTGTTATACAGAGTACGGGGGAGGAGTCTGTCCTTTATTGCTGCTCTGTGCTGGGAATGTGAGTGCAGTCACTGGGCACTGACCAGCCATCTCCCCCATAGCTCCTGCACTGGTCAGGACTGTGTGTGAGTATATTATACAGTATGTGCTATACAGAGAATATACAGGATGTGCTATACAGAGTGCAGGGGAGGAGTCTGTCCTTTATTGCTGCTCTGTGCTGGGAATGTGAGTGCAGTCACTGGGCACTCTCCGGCCATCTCCCCCCATATCTCCTGCACTGGTCAGTACAGTGTGTGAGTATATTATACAGTGTGTTATACAGAGTGTGGGGGAGGAGTCTATCCTTTATTGCTGCTGTGTGTTGGGAATGTGAGTGCAGTCACTGGGCACTGACCGGCCATCTCCCCCCATAGCTCCTGCACTGGTCAGTACTGTGTGTGAGTATATTATACATGGTGAGTACAGAGTATATACAGTATGTGTTATACAGAGTACGGGGGATGAGTCTGTCCTTTGTTGCTGCTCTGTGCTGGGAATGTGAGCGCAGTCACTGGGCACTGACCAGCCATCTCCCCCCATAGCTCCTGCACTGGTCAATACAGAGAGTGAGTATATTATACAGTGTGGGTACAGAGTATATACAGTTTGTGTTATATAGAGTGAGGGGGAGGAGTCTGTCCTTTATTGCTGCTCTGTGCTGGGAATGTGAGAGCAGTTACTGGGCACTGACCGGCCACCTCCCCCCACAGCTCCTGCACTGGTAAGTACTGTGTGTGAGAATATTATACATGGTGAGTACAGAGTATATACAGTATGTGTTATACAGAGTACGGGGGAGGAGTCTGTCCTTTATTGCTGCTCTGTGCTGGGAATGTGAGCGCAGTCACTGGGCACTGACCGGCCGTCTCCCTCCATAGCTCCTGCACTGGACAGTACAGTGTGTGAGTATATTATACAGTGTGTGTACAGAGTATATACAGTATGTGTTATACTGAGTGCGGGGGAGGAGTCTGTCCTTTATTGCTGCTCTGTGCTGGGAATGAGAGTGCAGTCACTGGGCACTGACCAGTCATCTCCCCCCACAGCTCCTGCACTGGTCATTACTGTGTGTGAGTATATTATACAGTGTTGTACAGAGTATATACACTATGTTCTATACAGAGTGCGGGGGAGGAGTCTGTCCTTTATTGCTGCTCTGTGCTGGGAATGTGAGTGTAGTCACTGGGCACTGACCAGCCATCTCCCCCCATAGCTCCAGCACTGGTCAGGACAGTATATGAGTATATTATATAGTATGTGTACAGAGTATATACAGTATGTGCTATACAGAGTGTGGGGGAGGAGTCTATCCTTTATTGCTGCCCTGTGCTAGGAATGCGAGTGGAATCACATGGGCACTGGCCAGTCATCAACCCCCTTACTCCTGCACTGGTCAGTACAGTTTGTGTGTATATTATACAGTGTGGGTACAGAGTATATACAGTATGTGTTACACAGAGTGCGGGGGAGGACTCAGTGCTTTATTGCTGCTCTGTGTTGGGAATGTTAGTAGAATCACTGGGAACTGACCGGCCATCTCACTCCATAGCTCCTGCATTGGTCAGTACAGTGTGTGAGTATATTATACAGTGTGTCTACAGAGTATATACAGTATGTGTTATACAGAGTGCGGGGGAGTAGTCTGTCCTTTATTGATGCTCTGTGCTGGTAATGTGAGCGCAGTCACTGGGCACTGATCGGCCTTCTCCCCCCATAGCTCCTGCACTGGTCAGTACAGTGTGTGAGTATATTATACAGTGTGGATACAGAGTATATACAGTATGTGTTATACAGAGTGTGGGGGAGGAGTCTGTTCTTTATTGCTGCTCTGTGCTGGGAATGTGAGCGCAGTCACTGGGCACTGACCGGCCATCTCCCCCCACAGCTCCCGCAGTGGTCAGTACTGTGTGTGAGTATATTATACAGTGTGTGTACAGAGTATATACAGTATGTGTTATACAGAGTGCAGGGGAGTAGTCTGTCCTTTATTGCTGCTCTGTGCTTGGAATGTGAGTGCAGTCTCGGGGCACTGACCGGCCATCTCCCCCCACAGCTCCTGCACTGGTCAGTACTGTGTGTGAGTATATTATACATGGTGAGTACAGAGTATATACAGTATGTGTTATACAGAGTACGGGGGAGGAGTCTGTCCTTTATTGCTGCTCTGTGCTGGGAATGTGAGCGCAGTCACTGGGCACTGACCGGCCATCTCCCTCCATAGCTCCTGCACTGGACAGTACAGTGTGTGAGTATATTACACAATGTGTGTACAGAGTATATACAGTATGTGTTATACAGAGTACGGGGGAGGAGTCTGTCCTTTATTGCTGCTCTGTGCTGGGAATGTGAGCGCAGTCACTGGGCACTGACCGGCCATCTCACCCAATAGCTCCTGCACTAGACAGTACAGTGTGTGAGTATAGTCTACATTGTGTGTAGAGAGTATATACACAGTATGTGTTATACAGAGTGTGGGGGAGGAGTCTGTCCTTTATTGCAGCTTTGTGATGGGAATGTGAGCACAGTCACTGGGCAATGACCGGCCATCTCCCTCCATAGCTCCTGCACTGGACAGTACAGTGTGTGAGTATATTATACAGTGTGTGTACAGAGTATATACAGTATGTATTATACAGAGTGTGGGGGAGGAGTCTGTCCTTTATTGCTGCTCTGTGCTGGGAATGTGAGTGCAGTCACTGGGCAATGACCGGCCATCTCCCTCCATAGCTCCTGCACTGGACAGTACAGTGTGTGAGTATATTATACAGTGTGTGTACAGAGTATATACAGTATGTGTTATACAGAGTGCGGGGGACGAGTCTCTCCTTTATTGCTGCTCTGTGCTGGGAATGTGAGTGCAGTCACTGGGCACTGACCGGTCATCTCGCCCCACAGCTCCTGCACTGGTCAGTACTGTGTGTGAGTATATTATACAGTGTGTTATACAGAGTATATACAGTATGTGTTATACAGAGTGTGGGGAGGAGTCTTTCCATTATTGCTGCCCTGTGCTAGGAATGCGAGTGGAATCATATGGGCACTGACCGGTCATCTCGCCCCACAGCTCCTGCACTGGTCAGTACTGTGTGTGAGTATATTATATAGTTTGTGTACGGAGTATATACAGTATGTGCTATACAGAGTGTGGGGGAGGAGTCTATCTTTTATTGCTGCCCTGTGCTAGGAATGCGAGTGGATTCACATGGGCACTGACCAGTCATCAACCCCCTTACTCCTGCACTGGTCAGTACAGTTTGTGTGTATATTATACAGTGTGGGTACAGAGAATATACACTATGTGTTACACAGAGTGCAGGGGAGGAGTCTGTCCTTTATTTCTGCACTGTGCTGGGAATGTGAGCGTAGTCACTGGGCACTGACCGGACATCTCCCCCCATAGCTCCTGCACTGGTCAGTACTGTGTGTGAGTATATTATACAGTGTGTGTACAGAGTATATACACAGTATGTGTTATACAGAGTGCGGGGGAGGAGTCTGTCCTTTATTTGTGCTCTGTGCTGGGAATGGGAGAGCAGTCACTGGGCACTGACCGCACATCTCCCCCCATAGCTCCTGCAATGGTCAGTACAGTGTGTGAGTATATTATACAGTGTGTGTGCAGAGTATATACAGTATGTGTTATACAGAGTATGGGGGAGGAGTCTGTCCTTTATTGCTGCTCTGTGCCGGGAATGTGAGCGCAGTCACTGGGCACTGACCGGCCATCTCCCCCATAGCTCCTGCACTGGTCAGTACAGTGTGTGAGTATATTATACAGTGTGTGTACAGAGAATATACAGTATGTGTTATAGAGAGTGTGGGGGAGGAGTCTGTCCTTTATTGCTGCTGTGTGTTGGAAATGTGAGTGCAGTAAACTGGGCACTGACCGGCCATCTCCCCCCATAGCTCCTGCACTGGTCAGTACTGTGTGTGAGTATATTATACAGTATGTGCTATACAGAGAATATACAGGATGTGCTATACAGAGTGCAGGGGAGGAGTCTGTCCTTTATTGCTGCTTTGTGCTGGGAATGTGAGTGCAGTAAACTGGGCACTGACCGGCCATCTCCCCCCATAGCTCCTGCACTGGTCAGTACTGTGTGTGAGTGTATTATACACGGTGAGTACAGAGTATATACAGTATGTGTTATACAGAGTACGGGGGAGGAGTCTGTCCTTTATTGCTGCTCTGTGCTGGGAATGTGAGCGCAGTCACTGGGCACTGACCGGCCATCTCCCTCCATATCTCCTGCACTGGTCAATACAGAGTGTGAGTATATTATACAGTGTGGGTACAGAGTATATACAGTATGTGTTATACAGAGTGTGGGGGAGGAGTCTATCCTTTATTGCTGCTGTGTGTTGGGAATGTGAGTGCAGTCACTGGGCACTGACCGGCCATCTCCCCCCATAGCTCCTGCACTGGTCAGTACTGTGTGTGAGTATATTATACATGGTGAGTACAGAGTATATACAGTATGTGTTATACAGAGTACGGGGGGAGGAGTCTGTCCTTTATTACTGCTCTGTGCTGGGAATGTGAGTGCAGTCACTGGGCACTGACCGGCCATCTCCCACCATAGCTCCTGCACTGGTCAGTACAGTGTGTGAGTATATTATACATGGTGAGTACAGAGTATATACAGTATGTGTTATACAGAGTACGGGGGATGAGTCTGTCCTTTATTGCTGCTCTGTGCTGGGAATGTGAGCGCAGTCACTGGGCACTGACAAGCCATCTCCCCCATAGCTCCTGCACTGGTCAGTACTGTGTGTGAGTATATTATACAGAATGTGCTATACAGAGAATATACAGGATGTGCTATACAGAGTGCAGGGGAGGAGTCTGTCCTTTGTTGCTGCTCTGTGCTGGGAATGTGAGCGCAGTCACTGGGCACTGACCGGCCATCTCCCCCCATAGCTCCTGCACTGGTCAATACAGAGAGTGAGTATATTATACAGTGTGGGTACAGAGTATATACAGTTTATGTTATACAGAGTGTGGGGGAGGAGTCTGTCCTTTATAGCTGCTCTGTGCAGGGAATGTGAGTGCTGTCACTGGGCACTGACCGGCCATCTCCCCCCATAGCTCCTGCACTGGTCAATACAGAGTGTGAGTATATTATACAGTGTGGGTACAGAGTATATACAGTATGTGTTATACAGAGTGTGGGGGAGGAGTCTGTCCTTTATTGCTGCTCTGTACTGGGATTGTGAGAGCAGTTACTGGGCACTGACCGGCCACCTCCCCCCACAGCTCCTGCACTGGTCAGTACAGTGTGTGAGTATATTATACATGATGAGTACAGAGTATATACAGTATGTGTTATACAGAGTACGGGGGAGGAGTCTGTCCTTTATTGCTGCTCTGTGCTGGGAATGTGAGCGCAGTCACTGGGCACTGACCAGCCATCTCCCCCATAGCTCCTGCACTGGTCAGGACTGTGTGTGAGTATATTATACATGGTGAGTACAGAGAATATACAGGATGTGCTATACAGAGTGCAGGGGAGGAGTCTGTCCTTTATTGCTGCTCTGTGCTGGGAATGTGAGCGCAGTCACTGGGCACTGACCAGCCATCTCCCCCATAGCTCCTGCACTGGTCAGGACTGTGTGTGAGTATATTATACATGGTGAGTACAGAGAATATACAGGATGTGCTATACAGAGTGCAGGGGAGGAGTCTGTCCTTTATTGCTGCTCTGTACTGGGATTGTGAGAGCAGTTACTGGGCACTGACCGGCCACCTCCCCCCACAGCTCCTGCACTGGTCAGTACAGTGTGTGAGTATATTATACATGATGAGTACAGAGAATATACAGGATGTGCTATACAGAGTGCAGGGGAGAAGTCTGTCCTTTATTTGTGCTCTGTGCTGGGAATGTGAGTGCAGTCACTGGGCAGTGACCGGCCATCTCCCCCCTTAGCTCCAGCACAGGTCAGTACAGTGTGTGAGTATATTATACAGTGTGTGTACAGAGTATATACAGTATGTGTTATACAGAGTGTGGGGGAGGAGTCTATCATTTATTGCTGCTGTGTGTTGGGAATGTGAGTGCAGTCACTGGGCACTGACCGGCCATCTCCCCCCACAGTTCCTGCACTGGTAAGTACTGAATTTGAGTATATTATACAGTGTGTGTACAGAGTATATACAGTATGTGTTATACAGAGTGTGGGGGAGGAGTCTGTCCTTTATAGCTGCTCTGTGCAGGGAATGTGAGTGCTGTCACTGGGCACTGACCGGCCACCTCCCCCCACAGCTCCTGCACTGGTAAGTACTGTGTGTGAGTATATTATACATGGTGAGTACAGAGTTTATACAGTATGTGTTATACAGAGTACGGGGGAGGAGTCTACCCTTTATTGCTGCCCTGTGCTAGGAATGCGAGTGGAATCACATGGGCACTGACCAGTCAGCAACCCCGTTACTCCTGCACTGGTCAGTACAGTTTGTGTGTATATTATTCAGTGTGGGTACAGAGAATATACAGTATGTGTTACACAGAGTGCGTGGGAGTAGTCTGTCCTTTATTGATGCTCTGTGCTGGTAATGTGAGCGCAGTCACTGGGCACGGATCGGCCTTCTCCCCCCATAGCTCCTGCACTGGTCAGTACAGTGTGTGAGTATATTATACAGTGTGTCTACAGAGTATATACAGTATGTGTTATACAGAGTGCGTGGTAGTAGTCTGTCCTTTATTGATGCTCTGTGCTGGTAATGTGAGCGCAGTCACTGGGCACTGATCGGCCTTCTCCCCCCATAGCTCCTGCACTGGTCAGTACAGTGTGTGAGTATATTATACAGTGTGTCTACAGAGTATATACAGTATGTGTTATACAGAGTGCGGGGGAGTAGTCTGTCCTTTATTGATGCTCTGTGCTGGTAATGTGAGCGCAGTCACTGGGCACTGATCGGCCTTCTCCCCCCATAGCTCCTGCACTGGTCAGTACAGTATGTGAGTATATTATACAGTGTGGGTACAGAGTATATACAGTATGTGTTATACAGAGTGTGGGGGAGGAGTCTGTCCTTTATTGCTGCTCTGTGCTGGGAATGTGAGCATAGTCACTGGGCACTGACCGGCCATCTCCCTCCATAGCTCCTGCACTGGTCAGTACACTGTGTAAGTATATTATATAGTGTATGTAAAGAGTATATACAGTATGTGTTATACAGAGTGTGGGGGAGGAGTCTGTCCTTTACTGCTGCTCTGTGCTGGGAATGTGAGAGCAGTCACTGGGCACTGAACGGCCATCTCCCCCATAGCTCCGGCACTGGTCAGTACAGTGTGTGAGTATATTATACAGTGTGTTATACAGAGTATATACAGTATGTGCTATACAGAGTGCGGGGGAGGAGTCTGTCCTTTATTGCTGCTCTGTGCTGGGAATGTTAGCGCAGTCACTTTGCAATGACCGGACATCTCCCCCCATAGCTCCTGCACTGGTCAGTACAGTGTGTGAGTATATTATACAGTGTGTGTACAGAGTATATACAGTATGTGTTATACAGAGTACGGGGGTGGAGTCTATCCTTTATTGCTGCTCTGTGCTGGGAATGTGAGAGCAGTCACTGGGCACTGACCGGCCATCTCCCTCCATAGCTCCTGCACTGGTCAGTACAGTTTGTGAGTATACCGCAGTATAAGCTATGCAGAGTATATACAGCATGTGTTATACAGAGTGCGGGGGAGGAGTCTGTCCTTTATTGCTGCACTGTGCTGGGAATGTGAGCGTAGTCACTGGGCACTGACCGGACATCTCCCCCCATAGCTCCAGCATTGGTCAGTACTGTGTGTGAGTATATTATACAGTGTGTGTACAGAGTATATACACAGTATGTGTTATACAGAGTGCAGGGGAGGAGTCTGTCCTTTATTTGTGCTCTGTGCTGGGAATGGGAGAGCAGTCACTGGGCACTGACTGGCCATCTCCCCCCACAGCTCCTGCACTGGTCAGTACTGTGTGTGAGTATATTATACAGTGTGTGTACAGAGTATATACAGTATGTGTTATACAGGGTACGGGGGCGGAGTCTGTCCTTTATTTCTGCTCTGTGCTGGGAATGTGAGCGCAGTCACTGGGCACTGACCGGCCATCTCCCCCCATAGCTCCTGCACTGGTCAGTACAGTGTGTGAGTATATTATACAGCGTGTGTACGGAGTATATACAGTACGTGTTATACAGAGTGTGGGGGAGGAGTCTGTCCTTTATTACTGCTCTGTGCTGGGAATGTGAGTGCAGTCACTGGGCACTGACCGGCCATCTCCCACCATAGCTCCTCCACTGGTCAGTACAGTGTGTGAGTATATTATACAGTGTGTGTACAGAGTATATACAGTATGTGTTATACAGAGTGTGGGGGAGGAGTCTGTCCTTTATTGCTGCTCTGTGCTGGGAATGTGAGCGCAGTCTTTGGGCACTGACCGGACATCTCCCCCCATAGCTCCTGCACTGGTCAGTACTGTGTGTGAGTATATTATACAGTGTGTGTACAGAGTTTATACAGTATGTGTTATACAGAGTGCGGGGGAGGAGTCTGTCCTATATTGCTGCTCTGTGCTGGTAATGGGAGCGTAGTCACTGGGCACTGACCGGCCATCTCCCCCCTTAGCTCCTGCCCTGGTCAGTACTGTGTGTGAGTATATTATACAGTGTGTGTACAGAGTTTATACAGTATGTGTTATACAGAGTGCGGGGGAGGAGTCTGTCCTTTATTGCTGCTCTGTGCTGGGAATGTGAGAGCAGTCACTGGGCACTGACCGGCCATCTCCCCCCATAGCTCCTGCACTGGTCAGTACAGAGTGTGAGAATATTATACAGTGTGGGTACAGACTATATACAGTATGTGTTATACAGAGAGTGGGGGAGGAGTCTGTCCTTTATTACTGCTCTGTGCTGGGAATGTGAGCGCAGTCACTGGGCACTGACCGCACATCTCCCCCTTAACTCCAGCACTGGTCAGTACAGTGTGTGAGTAAATTATACAGTATGTGTTATACAGAGAATATACAGGATGTGCTATACAGAGTACAGGGGAGGAGTCTGTCCTTTATTGCTGCTTTGTGCTGGGAATGTGAGTGCAGTCACTGGGCACTGACCGGCCATCACCCCCCATAGCTCATGCACTGGTCAGTACAGAGTGTGAGTATATTATACAGTGTATGTACAGAGTATATACAGTATGTGTTATACAGAGTGCGGGGGAGGAGTCTGTCCTTTATTGCTGCTCTGTGCTGGGAATATGAGCGCAGTCACTGGGCACTGACTGCACATCTCCCCCTTAACTCCAGCACTGGTCAGTACAGTGTGTGAGTATATTATACAGTATGTGTTATACAGAGAATATACAGGATGTGCTATACAGAGTGCAGGGGAGGAGTCTGTCCTTTATTGCTGCTTTGTGCTGGAAATGTGAGTGCAGTCACTGGGCACTGACCGGCCATCTCCCTCCATAGCTCCTGCACTGTTCAGTACAGTGTGTGAGTATATTATACAGTGTGTGTACAGAGTATATATAGTATGTGTTATACAGAGTGTGGGGGAGGAGTCTATCCTTTATTGCTGCTGTGTGTTGGGAATGTGAGTGCAGTCACTGGGCACTGACCGGCCATCTCCCCCATAGCTCCTTCACTGGTCAGTACTGTATGTGAGTATATTATACATGGTGAGTACAGAGTATATACAGTATGTGTTATACAGAGTACGGGGGAGGAGTCTGTCCTTTATTGCTGCTCTGTGCTGGGAATGTGAGCGCAGTCACTGGGCACTGGCCGGCCATCTCCCTCCATAGCTCCTGCACTGGACAGTACAGTGTGTGAGTATATTATACAGTGTGTGTACAGAGTATATACAGTATGTGTTATACAGAGTACGGGGGAGGAGTCTGTCCTTTATTGCTGCTCTGTGCTGGGAATGTGAGAGCATTCACTGGGCACTGACCGGCCATCTCCCCCCATAGCTCCTGCACTGGTCAATACAGAGTGTGAGTATATTATACAGTGTGGGTACAGAGTATATACAGTATGTGTTATACAGAGTGTGGGGGAGGAGTCTGTCCTTTATTGCTGCTCTGTACTGGGATTGTGAGAGCAGTTACTGGGCACTGACCGGCCACCTCCCCCCACAGCTCCTGCACTGGTCAGTACAGTGTGTGAGTATATTATACATGGTGAGTACAGAGTATATACAGTATGTGTTATACAGAGTACGGGGGAGGAGTCTGTCCTTTATTGCTGCTCTGTGCTGGGAATGTGAGCGCAGTCACTGGGCACTGGCCAGCCATCTCCCCCATAGCTCCTGCACTGGTCAGTACTGTGTGTGAGTATATTATACAGTATGTGCTATACAGAGAATATACAGGATGTGCTATACAGAGTGCAGGGGAGGAGTCAGTCCTTTATTGCTGCTTTGTGCTGGGAATGTGAGTGCAGTCACTGGGCACTGTCCGGCCATCTCCCTCCATAGCTCCTGCACTGGTCAGTACAGTGTGTGAGAATATTATACAGAATGTGCTATACAGGGAATATACAGGATGTGCTATACAGAGTGCAGGGGAGAAGTCTGTCCTTTATTGCTGCTCTGTGCTGGGAATGTGAGTGCAGTCACTGGGCAGTGACCGGCCATCTCCCCCCTTAGCTCCTGCACAGGTCAGTACAGTGTGTGAGTATATTATACAGTGTGTGTACAGAGTATATACAGTATGTGTTATACAGAGTGTGGGGGAGGAGTCTATCCTTTATTGCTGCTGTGTGTTGGGAATGTGAGTGCAGTCACTGGGCACTGACCGGCCATCTCCCCCCGTAGCTCCTGCACTGGTCAGTACTGTGTGTGAGTATATTATACATGGTGAGTACAGAGTATATACAGTATGTGTTATACAGAGTACGGGGGAGGAGTCTGTCCATTATTACTGCTCTGTGCTGGGAATGTGAGTGCAGTCACTGGGCACTGACCGGCCATCTCCCACCATAGCTCCTGCACTGGTCAGTACAGTGTGTGAGTATATTATACATGGTGAGTACAGAGTATATACAGTATGTGTTATACAGAGAACGGGGGAGGAGTCTGTCCTTTATTGCTGCTCTGTGCTGGGAATGTGAGTGCAGTCACTGGGCACTGACAAGCCATCTCCCCCATAGCTCCTGCACTGGTCAGTACTGTGTGTGAGTATATTATACAGAATGTGCTATACAGAGAATATACAGGATGTGCTATACAGAGTGCAGGGGAGGAGTCTGTCCTTTGTTGCTGCTCTGTGCTGGGAATGTGAGCGCAGTCACTGGGCACTGACCGGCCATCTCCCTCCATAGCTCCTGCACTGGACAGTACAGTGTGTGAGTATATTATACAGTTTGTGTACAGAGTATATACAGTATGTGTTATACAGAGTACGGGGGAGGAGTCTGTCCTTTATTGCTGCTCTGTGCTGGGAATGTGAGAGCAGTCACTGGGCACTGACCGGCCATCTCCCCCCATAGCTCCTGCACTGGTCAATACAGAGTGTGAGTATATTATACAGTGTGGGTACAGAGTATATACAGTTTGTGTTATACAGAGTGAGGGGGAGGAGTCTGTCCTTTATTGCTGCTCTGTGCTGGGAATGTGAGAGCAGTTACTGGGCACTGACCGGCCACCTCCCTCCACAGCTCCTGCACTGGTCAGTACAGTGTGTGAGTATATTATACAGTGTGGGTACAGAGTATATACAGTATGTGTTATACAGAGTACGGGGGAGGAGTCTGTCCTTTATTGCTGCTCTGTGCTGGGAATGTGAGCGCAGTCACTGGGCAGTGACCGGCCATCTCCCTCCATAGCTCCTGCACTGGACAGTACAGTGTGTGAGTATATTATACAGTGTGTGTACAGAGTATATACAGTATGTGTTATACAGAGTGCGGGGGAGGAGTCTATCCTTTATTGCTGCTCTGTGCTGGGAATGTGAGCGCAGTCACTGGGCACTGACCGGCCATCTCCCCCCATAGCTCCTGCACTGGTCAGTACAGTGTGTGAGTATAGTCTACAGTGTGTGTACAGAGTATATACACAGTATGTGTTATACAGAGTGAGGGGGAGGAGTTGTCCTTTATTACTGCTCTGTGCTGGGAATGTGAGTGCAGTCACTGGGCACTGACCGGCCATCTCCCACCATAGCTCCTGCACTGGTCAGTACAGTGTGTGAGTATATTATACATGGTGAGTACAGAGTATATACAGTATGTGTTATACAGAGTACGGGGGAGGAGTCTGTCCTTTATTGCTGCTCTGTGCTGGGAATGTGAGCGTAGTCACTGGGCACTGACAAGCCATCTCCCCCATAGCTCCTGCACTGGTCAGTACTGTGTGTGAGTATATTATACAGAATGTGCTATACAGAGAATATACAGGATGTGCTATACAGAGTGCAGGGGAGGAGTCTGTCCTTTGTTGCTGCTCTGTGCTGGGAATGTGAGCGCAGTCACTGGGCACTGACCGGCCATCTCCCTCCATAGCTCCTGCACTGGACAATACAGAGTGTGAGTATATTATACAGTGTGGGTACAGAATATATACAGTTTGTGTTATACAGTCACTGGGCACTGACCGGCCATCTCCCCCCATAGCTCCTGCACTGGTCAATACAGAGTGTGAGTATATTATACAGTGTGGGTACAGAGTATATACAGTTTGTGTTATACAGAGTGAGGGGGAGGAGTCTGTCCTTTATTGCTGCTATGTGCTGTGAATGTGAGAGCAGTTACTGGGCACTTACCGGCCACCTCCCCCCACAGCTCCTGCACTGGTAAGTACTGTGTGTGAGTATATTATACAGTGTATGTACAGAGTATATACAGTATGTGTTATACAGAGTACGGGGGAGGAGTCTGTCCTTTATTGCTGCTCTGTGCTGGGAATGTGAGCGCAGTCACTGGGCACTGACCGGCCATCTCCCTCCATAGCTCCTGCACTGGACAGTACAGTGTGTGAGTATATTATACAGTGTGTGTACAGAGTATATACAGTATGTGTTATACAGAGTGCGGGGGAGGAGTCTATCCTTTATTGCTGCTCTGTGCTGGGAATGTGAGCGCAGTCACTGGGCACTGACCGGCCATCTCCCCCCATAGCTCCAGCACTGGTCAGTACAGTGTGTGAGTATAGTCTACAGTGTGTGTACAGAGTATATACACAGTATGTGTTATACAGAGTGAGGGGGAGGAGTCTGTCCTTTATTACTGCTCTGTGCTGGGAATGGGAGAGCAGTCACTGGGCACTGACCTGCAATCTCCCCCCATAGCTCCTGCACTGGTCAGTACTGAATGTGAGTATATTATACTGTGTGTGTACAGAGTATATACAGTATTTGTTATACAGAGTGTGGGGGAGGAGTCTGTCCTTTATAGCTGCTCTGTGCAGGGAATGTGAGTGCTGTCACTGGGCAATGACCGGCCATCTCCCCCCACAGCTCCTGCACTGGTCAGTTCTGTGTGTGAGTATATTATACATGGTGAGTACAGAGTATATACAGTATGTGTTATACAGAGTACGGGGAGGAGTCTGTCCTTTATTGCTGCTCTGTGCTGGGAATGTGTTTGCAGTCACTGGGCACTGACCGGCCATCTCCCCCCACAGCTCCTGCACTGGTCAGTACTGTGTGTGTATATTATACATGGTGAGAACAGAGTATATACAGTATGTGTTATACAGAGTACGGGGAGAAGTCTGTCCTTGATTGCTGCTCTGTGCTGGGAATGTGAGCGCAGTCACTGTGCACTGACCGGCCGTCTCCCTCCATAGCTCCTGCACTGGACAGTACAGTGTGTGAGTATATTATACAGTGTGTGTACAGAGTATATACAGTATGTGTTATATAGAGTGAGGGGGAGGAGTCTGTCCTTTATTGCTGCTGTGTGTTGGGAATGTGAGTGCAGTCACTGGGCACTGACCGGCCATCTCCCCCCATAGCTCCTGCACTGGACAGTACAGTGTGTGAGTATATTATACAGTGTGTGTACAGAGTATATACAGTATGTGTTATACTGAGTGCGGGGGAGGAGTCTGTCCTTTATTGCTGCTCTGTGCTGGGAATGTGAGCGTAGTCACTGGGCACTGACCAGCCATCTCCCCCCATAGCTCCAGCACTGGTCAGGACAGTATATGAGTATATTATATAGTATGTGTACAGAGTATATACAGTATGTGCTATACAGAGTGTGGGGGAGGAGTCTATCCTTTATTGCTGCCCTGTGCTAGGAATGCGAGTGGAATCACATGGGCACTGACCAGTCATCAACCCCCTTACTCCTGCACTGGTCAGTACAGTTTGTGTGTATATTATACAGTGTGGGTACAGAGTATATACAGTATGTGTTACACAGAGTGCGGGGGAGGACTCAGTGCTTTACTGCTGCTCTGTGTTGGGAATGTTAGTAGAATCACTGGGAACTGACCGGCCATCTCACTCCATAGCTCCTGCATTGGTCAGTACAGTGTGTGAGTATATTATACAGTGTGTCTACAGAGTATATACAGTATGTGTTATACAGAGTGCGGGGGAGTAGTCTGTCCTTTATTGATGCTCTGTGCTGGTAATGTGAGCGCAGTCACTGGGCACTGATCGGCCTTCTCCCCCCATAGCTCCTGCACTGGTCAGTACAGTGTGTGAGTATATTATACAGTGTGGATACAGAGTATATACAGTATGTGTTATACAGAGTGTGGGGGAGGAGTCTGTTCTTTATTGCTGCTCTGTGCTGGGAATGTGAGCGCAGTCACTGGGCACTGACCGGCCATCTTACTCTATAGCTCCTGCACTGGTCAGTACAGTGTGTGAGTATATTATACAGTGTGTCTACAGAGTATATACAGTATGTGTTATACAGAGTGTTGGGTAGTAGTCTGTCCTTTATTGATGCTCTGTGCTGGTAATGTGAGCGCAGTCACTGGGCACTGATCGGCCTTCTCCCCCCATAGCTCCTGCACTGGTCAGTACAGTATGTGAGTATATTATACAGTGTGGGTACAGAGTATATACAGTATGTGTTATACAGAGTGTGGGGGAGGAGTCTGTCCTTTATTGCTGCTCTGTGCTGGGAATGTGAGCATAGTCACTGGGCACTGACCGGCCATCTCCCTCCATAGCTCCTGCACTGGTCAGTACACTGTGTAAGTATATTATATAGTGTATGTAAAGAGTATATACAGTATGTGTTATACAGAGTGTGGGGGAGGAGTCTGTCCTTTACTGCTGCTCTGTGCTGGGAATGTGAGAGCAGTCACCGGGCACTGAACGGCCATCTCCCCCATAGCTCCGGCACTGGTCAGTACAGTGTGTGAGTATATTATACAGTGTGTTATACAGAGTATATACAGTATGTGCTATACAGAGTGCGGGGGAGGAGTCTGTCCTTTATTGCTGCTCTGTGCTGGGAATGTTAGCGCAGTCACTTTGCAATGACCGGACATCTCCCCCCATAGCTCCTGCACTGGTCAGTACAGTGTGTGAGTATATTATACAGTGTGTGTACAGAGTATATACAGTATGTGTTATACAGAGTACGGGGGTGGAGTCTATCCTTTATTGCTGCTCTGTGCTGGGAATGTGAGAGCAGTCACTGGGCACTGACCGGCCATCTCCCTCCATAGCTCCTGCACTGGTCAGTACAGTTTGTGAGTATACCGCAGTATAAGCTATGCAGAGTATATACAGCATGTGTTATACAGAGTGCGGGGGAGGAGTCTGTCCTTTATTGCTGCACTGTGCTGGGAATGTGAGCGTAGTCACTGGGCACTGACCGGACATCTCCCCCCATAGCTCCAGCATTGGTCAGTACTGTGTGTGAGTATATTATACAGTGTGTGTACAGAGTATATACACAGTATGTGTTATACAGAGTGCAGGGGAGGAGTCTGTCCTTTATTTGTGCTCTGTGCTGGGAATGGGAGAGCAGTCACTGGGCACTGACTGGCCATCTCCCCCCACAGCTCCTGCACTGGTCAGTACTGTGTGTGAGTATATTATACAGTGTGTGTACAGAGTATATACAGTATGTGTTATACAGGGTACGGGGGCGGAGTCTGTCCTTTATTTCTGCTCTGTGCTGGGAATGTGAGCGCAGTCACTGGGCACTGACCGGCCATCTCCCCCCATAGCTCCTGCACTGGTCAGTACAGTGTGTGAGTATATTATACAGCGTGTGTACGGAGTATATACAGTACGTGTTATACAGAGTGCGGGGGAGGAGTCTGTCCTTTATTACTGCTCTGTGCTGGGAATGTGAGTGCAGTCACTGGGCACTGACCGGCCATCTCCCACCATAGCTCCTCCACTGGTCAGTACAGTGTGTGAGTATATTATACAGTGTGTGTACAGAGTATATACAGTATGTGTTATACAGAGTGCGGGGGAGGAGTCTGTCCTTTATTGCTGCTCTGTGCTGGGAATGTGAGCGCAGTCTTTGGGCACTGATCAGGACATCTCCCCCCATAGCTCCTGCACTGGTCAGTACTGTGTGTGAGTATATTATACAGTGTGTGTACAGAGTTTATACAGTATGTGTTATACAGAGTGCGGGGGAGGAGTCTGTCCTTTATTGCTGCTCTGTGCTGGTAATGGGAGCGTAGTCACTGGGCACTGACCGGCCATCTCCCCCCTTAGCTCCTGCCCTGGTCAGTACTGTGTGTGAGTATATTATACAGTGTGTGTACAGAATATATACAGTATGTGTTATACAGAGTGCGGGGGAGGAGTCTGTCCTTTATTGCTGCTCTGTGCTGGGAATGTGAGAGCAGTCACTGGGCACTGACCGGCCATCTCCCCCCATAGCTCCTGCACTGGTCAGTACAGAGTGTGAGAATATTATACAGTGTGGGTACAGACTATATACAGTATGTGTTATACAGAGTGTGGGGGAGGAGTCTGTCCTTTATTACTGCTCTGTGCTGGGAATGTGAGCGCAGTCACTGGGCACTGACCGCACATCTCCCCCTTAACTCCAGCACTGGTCAGTACAGTGTGTGAGTAAATTATACAGTATGTGTTATACAGAGAATATACAGGATGTGCTATACAGAGTACAGGGGAGGAGTCTGTCCTTTATTGCTGCTTTGTGCTGGGAATGTGAGTGCAGTCACTGGGCACTGACCGGCCATCACCCCCCATAGCTCATGCACTGGTCAGTACAGAGTGTGAGTATATTATACAATGTATGTACAGAGTATATACAGTATGTGTTATACAGAGTGCGGGGGAGGAGTCTGTCCTTTATTGCTGCTCTGTGCTGGGAATGTGAGCGCAGTCACTGGGCACTGACTGCACATCTCCCCCTTAACTCCAGCACTGGTCAGTACAGTGTGTGAGTATATTATACAGTATGTGTTATACAGAGAATATACAGGATGTGCTATACAGAGTGCAGGGGAGGAGTCTGTCCTTTATTGCTGCTTTGTGCTGGAAATGTGAGTGCAGTCACTGGGCAGTGACCGGCCATCTCCCCCCTTAGCTCCTGCACTGTTCAGTACAGTGTGTGAGTATATTATACAGTGTGTGTACAGAGTATATATAGTATGTGTTATACAGAGTTTGGGGGAGGAGTCTATCCTTTATTGCTGCTGTGTGTTGGGAATGTGAGTGCAGTCACTGGGCACTGACCGGCCATCTCCCCCATAGCTCCTTCACTGGTCAGTACTGTATGTGAGTATATTATACATGGTGAGTACAGAGTATATACAGTATGTGTTATACAGAGTACGGGGGAGGAGTCTGTCCTTTATTGCTGCTCTGTGCTGGGAATGTGAGCGCAGTCACTGGGCACTGGCCGGCCATCTCCCTCCATAGCTCCTGCACTGGACAGTACAGTGTGTGAGTATATTATACAGTGTGTGTACAGAGTATATACAGTATGTGTTATACAGAGTACGGGGGAGGAGTCTGTCCTTTATTGCTGCTCTGTGCTGGGAATGTGAGAGCATTCACTGGGCACTGACCGGCCATCTCCCCCCATAGCTCCTGCACTGGTCAATACAGAGTGTGAGTATATTATACAGTGTGGGTACAGAGTATATACAGTATGTGTTATACAGAGTGTGGGGGAGGAGTCTGTCCTTTATTGCTGCTCTGTACTGGGATTGTGAGAGCAGTTACTGGGCACTGACCGGCCACCTCCCCCCACAGCTCCTGCACTGGTCAGTACAGTGTGTGAGTATATTATACATGGTGAGTACAGAGTATATACAGTATGTGTTATACAGAGTACGGGGGAGGAGTCTGTCCTTTATTGCTGCTCTGTGCTGGGAATGTGAGCGCAGTCACTGGGCACTGGCCAGCCATCTCCCCCATAGCTCCTGCACTAGTCAGTACTGTGTGTGAGTATATTATACAGTATGTGCTATACAGAGAATATACAGGATGTGCTATACAGAGTGCAGGGGAGGAGTCAGTCCTTTATTGCTGCTTTGTGCTGGGAATGTGAGTGCAGTCACTGGGCACTGTCCGGCCATCTCCCCCCATAGCTCCTGCACTGGTCAGTACAGTGTGTGAGAATATTATACAGTATGTGCTATACAGGGAATATACAGGATGTGCTATACAGAGTGCAGGGGAGAAGTCTGTCCTTTATTGCTACTCTGTGCTGGGAATGTGAGTGCAGTCACTGGGCAGTGACCGGCCATCTCCCCCCTTAGCTCCTGCACAGGTCATTACAGTGTGTGAGTATATTATACATGGTGAGTACAGAGTATATACAGTATGTGTTATACAGAGTACGGGGGAGGAGTCTGTCCTTTATTACTGCTCTGTGCTGGGAATGTGAGTGCAGTCACTGGGCACTGACCGTCCATCTCCCCCATAGCTCCTGCACTGGTCAGTACTGTGTGTGAGTATATTATACAGAATGTGCTATACAGAGTATATACAGTATGTGTTATACAGAGTGTGGGGGAGGAGTCTATCCTTTATTGCTGCTGTGTGTTGGGAATGTGAGTGCAGTCACTGGGCACTGACCGGCCATCTCCCCCCATAGCTCCTGCACTGGTCAGTACTGTGTGTGAGTAAATTATACATGGTGAGTACAGAGTATATACAGTATGTGTTATACAGAGTACGGGGGAGGAGTCTGTCCTTTATTACTGCTCTGTGCTGGGAATGTGAGTGCAGTCACTGGGCACTGACCGTCCATCTCCCCCATAGCTCCTGCACTGGTCAGTACTGTGTGTGAGTATATTATACAGAATGTGCTATACAGAGAATATACAGGATGTGCTATACAGAGTGCAGGGGAGGAGTCTGTCCTTTGTTGCTGCTCTGTGCTGGGAATGTGAGCGCAGTCACTGGGCACTGACCAGCCATCTCCCTCCATAGCTCCTGCACTGGACAGAACAGTGTGTGAGTATATTATACAGTTTGTGTACAGAGTATATACAGTATGTGTTATACAGAGTACGGGGGAGGAGTCTGTCCTTTATTGCTGCTCTGTGCTGGGAATGTGAGAGCAGTCACTGGGCACTGACCGGCCATCTCCCCCCATAGCTCCTGCACTGGTCAATACAGAGTGTGAGTATATTATACAGTGTGTGTACAGAGTATATACAGTATGTGTTATACAGAGTGAGGGGGAGGAGTCTGTCCTTTATTGCTGCTCTGTGCTGGGAATGTGAGAGCAGTTACTGGGCACTGACCAGCCATCTCCCCCATAGCTCCTGCACTGGTCAGTACTGTATGTGAGTATGTTATACATGGTGAGTACAGAGTATATACAGTATGTGTTATACAGAGTATGGGGGAGGAGTCTGTCCTTTATTGCTGCTCTGTGCTGGGAATGTGAGCGCAGTCACTGGGCACTGGCCGGCCATCTCCCTCCATAGCTCCTGCACTGGACAGTACAGTGTGTGAGTATATTATACAGTGTGTGTACAGAGTATATACAGTATGTGTTATACAGAGTACGGGGGAGGAGTCTGTCCTTTATTGCTGCTCTGTGCTGGGAATGTGAGCGCAGTCACTGGGCACTGACCGGCCATCTCCCCCCATAGCTCCTGCACTGGTCAATACAGAGTGTGAGTATATTATACAGTGTGGGTACAGAGTATATACAGTATGTGTTATACAGAGTGTGGGGGAGGAGTCTGTCCTTTATTGCTGCTCTGTACTGGGATTGTGAGAGCAGTTACTGGGCACTGACCGGCCACCTCCCCCCACAGCTCCTGCACTGGTCAGTACAGTGTGTGAGTATATTATACATGGTGAGTACAGAGTATATACAGTATGTGTTATACAGAGTACGGGGGAGGAGTCTGTCCTTTATTGCTGCTCTGTGCTGGGAATGTGAGTGCAGTCACTGGGCACTGACCAGCCATCTCCCCCATAGCTCCTGCACTGGTCAGGACTGTGTGTGAGTATATTATACAGTATGTGCTATACAGAGAATATACAGGATGTGCTATACAGAGTGCAGGGGAGGAGTCTGTCCTTTATTGCTGCTTTGTGCTGGGAATGTGAGTGCAGTCACTGGGCACTGTCCGGCCATCTCCCCCCATATCTCCTGCACTGGTCAGAACAGTGTGTGAGAATATTATACAGTATGTGCTATACAGAGAATATACAGGATGTGCTATACAGAGTGCAGGGGAGAAGTCTGTCCTTTATTGCTGCTCTGTGCTGGGAATGTGAGTGCAGTCACTGGGCAGTGACCGGCCATCTCCCCCCTTAGCTCCAGCACAGGTCAGTACAGTGTGTGAGTATATTATACAGTGTGTGTACAGAGTATATACAGTATGTGTTATACAGAGTGTGGGGGAGGAGTCTATCCTTTATTGCTGCTGTGTGTTGGGAATGTGAGTGCAGTCACTGGGCACTGACCGGCCATCTCCCCCCATAGCTCCTGCACTGGTCAGTACTGTGTGTGAGTATATTATACATGGTGAGTACAGAGTATATACAGTATGTGTTATACAGAGTACGGGGGATGAGTCTGTCCTTTGTTGCTGCTCTGTGCTGGGAATGTGAGCGCAGTCACTGGGCACTGACCGGCCATCTCCCCCCATAGCTCCTGCACTGGTCAATACAGAGAGTGAGTATATTATACAGTGTGGGTACAGAGTATATACAGTTTGTGTTATATAGAGTGAGGGGGAGGAGTCTGTCCTTTATTGCTGCTCTGTGCTGGGAATGTGAGAGCAGTTACTGGGCACTGACCGGCCACCTCCCCCCACAGCTCCTGCACTGGTAAGTACTGTGTGTGAGAATATTATACATGGTGAGTACAGAGTATATACAGTATGTGTTATACAGAGTACGGGGGAGGAGTCTGTCCTTTATTGCTGCTCTGTGCTGGGAATGTGAGCGCAGTCACTGGGCACTGACCGGCCGTCTCCCTCCATAGCTCCTGCACTGGACAGTACAGTGTGTGAGTATATTATACAGTGTGTGTACAGAGTATATACAGTATGTGTTATACTGAGTGCGGGGGAGGAGTCTGTCCTTTATTGCTGCTCTGTGCTGGGAATGAGAGTGCAGTCACTGGGCACTGACCAGTCATCTCCCCCCACAGCTCCTGCACTGGTCATTACTGTGTGTGAGTATATTATACAGTGTTGTACAAAGTATATACACTATGTTCTATACAGAGTGCGGGGGAGGAGTCTGTCCTTTATTGCTGCTCTGTGCTGGGAATGTGAGTGTAGTCACTGGGCACTGACCAGCCATCTCCCCCCATAGCTCCAGCACTGGTCAGGACAGTATATGAGTATATTATATAGTATGTGTACAGAGTATATACAGTATGTGCTATACAGAGTGTGGGGGAGGAGTCTATCCTTTATTGCTGCCCTGTGCTAGGAATGCGAGTGGAATCACATGGGCACTGGCCAGTCATCAACCCCCTTACTCCTGCACTGGTCAGTACAGTTTGTGTGTATATTATACAGTGTGGGTACAGAGTATATACAGTATGTGTTACACAGAGTGCGGGGGAGGACTCAGTGCTTTATTGCTGCTCTGTGTTGGGAATGTTAGTAGAATCACTGGGAACTGACCGGCCATCTCACTCCATAGCTCCTGCATTGGTCAGTACAGTGTGTGAGTATATTATACAGTGTGTCTACAGAGTATATACAGTATGTGTTATACAGAGTGCGGGGGAGTAGTCTGTCCTTTATTGATGCTCTGTGCTGGTAATGTGAGCGCAGTCACTGGGCACTGATCGGCCTTCTCCCCCCATAGCTCCTGCACTGGTCAGTACAGTGTGTGAGTATATTATACAGTGTGGATACAGAGTATATACAGTATGTGTTATACAGAGTGTGGGGGAGGAGTCTGTTCTTTATTGCTGCTCTGTGCTGGGAATGTGAGCGCAGTCACTGGGCACTGACCGGCCATCTCACTCTATAGCTCCTGCACTGGTCAGTACAGTGTGTGAGTATATTATACAGTGTGTCTACAGAGTATATACAGTATGTGTTATACAGAGTGTTGGGTAGTAGTCTGTCCTTTATTGATGCTCTGTGCTGGTAATGTGAGCGCAGTCACTGGGCACTGATCGGCCTTCTCCCCCCATAGCTCCTGCACTGGTCAGTACAGTATGTGAGTATATTATACAGTGTGGGTACAGAGTATATACAGTATGTGTTATACAGAGTGTGGGGGAGGAGTCTGTCCTTTATTGCTGCTCTGTGCTGGGAATGTGAGCATAGTCACTGGGCACTGACCGGCCATCTCCCTCCATAGCTCCTGCACTGGTCAGTACCCTGTGTAAGTATATTATATAGTGTATGTAAAGAGTATATACAGTATGTGTTATACAGAGTGTGGGGGAGGAGTCTGTCCTTTACTGCTGCTCTGTGTTGGGAATGTGAGAGCAGTCACTGGGCACTGAACGGCCATCTCCCCCATAGCTCCGGCACTGGTCAGTACAGTGTGTGAGTATATTATACAGTGTGTTATACAGAGTATATACAGTATGTGCTATACAGAGTGCGGGGGAGGAGTCTGTCCTTTATTGCTGCTCTGTGCTGGGAATGTTAGCGCAGTCACTTTGCAATGACCGGACATCTCCCCCATAGCTCCTGCACTGGTCAGTACAGTGTGTGAGTATATTATACAGTGTGTGTACAGAGTATATACAGTATGTGTTATACAGAGTACGGGGGTGGAGTCTATCATTTATTGCTGCTCTGTGCTGGGAATGTGAGAGCAGTCACTGGGCACTGACCGGCCATCTCCCTCCATAGCTCCTGCACTGGTCAGTACAGTTTGTGAGTATACCGCAGTATAAGCTATGCAGAGTATATACAGCATGTGTTATACAGAGTACGGGGGAGGAGTCTGTCCTTTATTGCTGCTCTGTGCTGGGAATGTGAGCGCAGTCACTGGGCACTGACCGGCCACCTCCCCCCACAGCTCCTGCACTGGTCAGTACAGTGTGTGAGTATATTATACATGGTGAGTACAGAGTATATACAGTATGTGTTATACAGAGTACGGGGGAGGAGTCTGTCCTTTATTGCTGCTCTGTGCTGGGAATGTGAGTGCAGTCACTGGGCACTGACCAGCCATCTCCCCCCATAGCTCCTGCACTGGTCAGGACTGTGTGTGAGTATATTATACAGTATGTGCTATACAGAGAATATACAGGATGTGCTATACAGAGTGCAGGGGAGGAGTCTGTCCTTTATTGCTGCTTTGTGCTGGGAATGTGAGTGCAGTCACTGGGCACTGTCCGGCCATCTCCCCCCATATCTCCTGCACTGGTCAGAACAGTGTGTGCGAATATTATACAGTATGTGCTATACAGAGAATATACAGGATGTGCTATACAGAGTGCAGGGGAGAAGTCTGTCCTTTATTGCTGCTCTGTGCTGGGAATGTGAGTGCAGTCACTGGGCAGTGACCGGCCATCTCCCCCCTTAGCTCCAGCACAGGTCAGTACAGTGTGTGAGTATATTATACAGTGTGTGTACATAGTATATACAGTATGTGTTATACAGAGTGTGGGGGAGGAGTCTATCCTTTATTGCTGCTGTGTGTTGGGAATGTGAGTGCAGTCACTGGGCACTGACCGGCCATCTCCCCCCATAGCTCCTGCACTGGTCAGTACTGTGTGTGAGTATATTATACATGGTGAGTACAGAGTATATACAGTATGTGTTATACAGAGTACGGGGGATGAGTCTGTCCTTTATTGCTGCTCTGTGCTGGGAATGTGAGTGCAGTCACTGGGCACTGACCGGCCATCTCCCCCCATAGCTCCTGCACTGGTCAATACAGAGAGTGAGTATATTATACAGTGTGGGTACAGAGTATATACAGTTTGTGTTATATAGAGTGAGGGGGAGTAGTCTGTCCTTTATTGCTGCTCTGTGCTGGGAATGTGAGCGCAGTCACTGGGCACTGACCGGCCGTCTCCCTCCATAGCTCCTGCACTGGACAGTACAGTGTGTGAGTATATTATACAGTGTGTGTACAGAGTATATACAGTATGTGTTATACTGAGTGCGGGGGAGGAGTCTGTCCTTTATTGCTGCTCTGTGCTGGGAATGAGAGTGCAGTCACTGGGCACTGACCAGCCATCTCCCCCCATAGCTCCAGCACTGGTCATGACAGTATATGAGTATATTATATAGTATGTGTACAGAGTATATACAGTATGTGCTATACAGAGTGTGGGGGAGGAGTCTATCCTTTATTGCTGCCCTGTGCTAGGAATGCGAGTGGAATCACATGGGCACTGACCAGTCATCAACCCCCTTACTCCTGCACTGGTCAGTACAGTGTGTGAGTATATTATACAGTGTGGATACAGAGTATATACAGTATGTGTTATACAGAGTGTGGGGGAGGAGTCTGTTCTTTATTGCTGCTCTGTGCTGGGAATGTGAGCGCAGTCACTGGGCACTGACCGGCCATCTCACTCTATAGCTCCTGCACTGGTCAGTACAGTGTGTGAGTATATTATACAGTGTGTCTACAGAGTATATACAGTATGTGTTATACAGAGTGTTGGGTAGTAGTCTGTCCTTTATTGATGCTCTGTGCTGGTAATGTGAGCGCAGTCACTGGGCACTGATCGGCCTTCTCCCCCCATAGCTCCTGCACTGGTCAGTACAGTATGTGAGTATATTATACAGTGTGGGTACAAAGTATATACAGTATGTGTTATACAGAGTGTGGGGGAGGAGTCTGTCCTTTATTGCTGCTCTGTGCTGGGAATGTGAGCATAGTCACTGGGCACTGACCGGCCATCTCCCTCCATAGCTCCTGCACTGGTCAGTACACTGTGTAAGTATATTATATAGTGTATGTAAAGAGTATATACAGTATGTGTTATACAGAGTGTGGGGGAGGAGTCTGTCCTTTACTGCTGCTCTGTGTTGGGAATGTGAGAGCAGTCACTGGGCACTGAACGGCCATCTCCCCCATAGCTCCGGCACTGGTCAGTACAGTGTGTGAGTATATTATACAGTGTGTTATACAGAGTATATACAGTATGTGCTATACAGAGTGCGGGGGAGGAGTCTGTCCTTTATTGCTGCTCTGTGCTGGGAATGTTAGCGCAGTCACTTTGCAATGACCGGACATCTCCCCCCATAGCTCCTGCACTGGTCAGTACAGTGTGTGAGTATATTATACAGTGTGTGTACAGAGTATATACAGTATGTGTTATACAGAGTACGGGGGTGGAGTCTATCCTTTATTGCTGCTCTGTGCTGGGAATGTGAGAGCAGTCACTGGGCACTGACCGGCCATCTCCCTCCATAGCTCCTGCACTGGTCAGTACAGTTTGTGAGTATACCGCAGTATAAGCTATGCAGAGTATATACAGCATGTGTTATACAGAGTGCGGGGGAGGAGTCTGTCCTTTATTGCTGCACTGTGCTGGGAATGTGAGCGTAGTCACTGGGCACTGACTGGACATCTCCCCCCATAGCTCCAGCATTGGTCAGTACTGTGTGTGAGTATATTATACAGTGTGTGTACAGAGTATATACACAGTATGTGTTATACAGAGTGCAGGGGAGGAGTCTGTCCTTTATTTGTGCTCTGTGCTGGGAATGGGAGAGCAGTCACTGGGCACTGACTGGCCATCTCCCCCCACAGCTCCTGCACTGGTCAGTACTGTGTGTGAGTATATTATACAGTGTGTGTACAGAGTATATACAGTATGTGTTATACAGGGTACGGGGGCGGAGTCTGTCCTTTATTTCTGCTCTGTGCTGGGAATGTGAGCGCAGTCACTGGGCACTGACCGGCCATCTCCCCCCATAGCTCCTGCACTGGTCAGTACAGTGTGTGAGTATATTATACAGCGTGTGTACGGAGTATATACAGTACGTGTTATACAGAGTGCGGGGGAGGAGTCTGTCCTTTATTACTGCTCTGTGCTGGGAATGTGAGTGCAGTCACTGGGCACTGACCGGCCATCTCCCACCATAGCTCCTCCACTGGTCAGTACAGTGTGTGAGTATATTATACAGTGTGTGTACAGAGTATATACAGTATGTGTTATACAGAGTGCGGGGGAGGAGTCTGTCCTTTATTGCTGCTCTGTGCTGGGAATGTGAGCGCAGTCTTTGGGCACTGATCAGGACATCTCCCCCCATAGCTCCTGCACTGGTCAGTACTGTGTGTGAGTATATTATACAGTGTGTGTACAGAGTTTATACAGTATGTGTTATACAGAGTGCGGGGGAGGAGTCTGTCCTTTATTGCTGCTCTGTGCTGGTAATGGGAGCGTAGTCACTGGGCACTGACCGGCCATCTCCCCCCTTAGCTCCTGCCCTGGTCATTACTGTGTGTGAGTATATTATACAGTGTGTGTACAGAATATATACAGTATGTGTTATACAGAGTGCGGGGGAGGAGTCTGTCCTTTATTGCTGCTCTGTGCTGGGAATGTGAGAGCAGTCACTGGGCACTGACCGGCCATCTCCCCCCATAGCTCCTGCACTGGTCAGTACAGAGTGTGAGAATATTATACAGTGTGGGTACAGACTATATACAGTATGTGTTATACAGAGTGTGGGGGAGGAGTCTGTCCTTTATTACTGCTCTGTGCTGGGAATGTGAGCGCAGTCACTGGGCACTGACCGCACATCTCCCCCTTAACTCCAGCACTGGTCAGTACAGTGTGTGAGTAAATTATACAGTATGTGTTATACAGAGAATATACAGGATGTGCTATACAGAGTACAGGGGAGGAGTCTGTCCTTTATTGCTGCTTTGTGCTGGGAATGTGAGTGCAGTCACTGGGCACTGACCGGCCATCACCCCCCATAGCTCATGCACTGGTCAGTACAGAGTGTGAGTATATTATACAGTGTATGTACAGAGTATATACAGTATGTGTTATACAGAGTGCGGGGGAGGAGTCTGTCCTTTATTGCTGCTCTGTGCTGGGAATGTGAGCGCAGTCACTGGGCACTGACTGCACATCTCCCCCTTAACTCCAGCACTGGTCAGTACAGTGTGTGAGTATATTATACAGTGTGGGTACAGAGTATATACAGTATGTGTTATACAGAGTGTGGGGGAGGAGTCTGTCCTTTATTGCTGCTCTGTACTGGGATTGTGAGAGCAGTTACTGGGCACTGACCGGCCACCTCCCCCCACAGCTCCTGCACTGGTCAGTACAGTGTGTGAGTATATTATACATGGTGAGTACAGAGTATATACAGTATGTGTTATACAGAGTACGGGGGAGGAGTCTGTCCTTTATTGCTGCTCTGTGCTGGGAATGTGAGCGCAGTCACTGGGCACTGACCAGCCATCTCCCCCATAGCTCCTGCACTGGTCAGGACTGTGTGTGAGTATATTATACAGTATGTGCTATACAGAGAATATACAGGATGTGCTATACAGAGTGCAGGGGAGGAGTCTGTCCTTTATTGCTGCTTTGTGCTGGGAATGTGAGTGCAGTCACTGGGCACTGTCCGGCCATCTCCCCCCATATCTCCTGCGCTGGTCAGAACAGTGTGTGAGAATATTATACAGTATGTGCTATACAGAGAATATACAGGATGTGCTATACAGAGTGCAGGGGAGAAGTCTGTCCTTTATTGCTGCTCTGTGCTGGGAATGTGAGTGCAGTCACTGGGCAGTGACCGGCCATCTCCCCCCTTAGCTCCAGCACAGGTCAGTACAGTGTGTGAGTATATTATACAGTGTGTGTACAGAGTATATACAGTATGTGTTATACAGAGTGTGGAGGAGGAGTCTATCCTTTATTGCTGCTGTGTGTTGGGAATGTGAGTGCAGTCACTGGGCACTGACCGGCCATCTCCCCCCATAGCTCCTGCACTGGTAAGTACTGTGTGTGAGTATATTATACAGTGTGTGTACAGAGTATATACAGTATGTGTTATACAGAGTGTGGGGGAGGAGTCTGTCCTTTATTGCTGCTCTGTGCTGGGAATGTGAGCGCAGTCACTGGGCACTGACCGGCCATCTCCCTCCATAGCTCCTGCACTGGACAGTACAGTGTGTGAGTATATTATACAGTGTGTGTACAGAGTATATACAGTATGTGTTATACAGAGTGCGGGGGAGGAGTCTATCCTTTATTGCTGCTCTGTGCTGGGAATGTGAGCGCAGTCACTGGGCACTGACCGGCCATCTCCCCCCATAGCTCCTGCACTGGTCAGTACAGTGTGTGAATATAGTCTACAGTGTGTGTACAGAGTATATACACAGTATGTTATACAGAGTGAGGGGGAGGAGTCTGTCCTTTATTACTGCTCTGTGCTGGGAATGGGAGAGCAGTCACTGGGCACTGACCTGCAATCTCCCCCCACAGCTCCTGCACTGGTCAGTACTGAATGTGAGTATATTATACAGTGTGTGTACAGAGTATATACAGTATGTGTTATACAGAGTGTGGGGGAGGAGTCTGTCCTTTATAGCTGCTCTGTGCAGGGAATGTGAGTGCTGTCACTGGGCACTGACCGGCCACCTCCCCCCACAGCTCCTGCACTGGTAAGTACTGTGTGTGAGTATATTATACATGGTGAGTACAGAGTTTATACAGTATGTGTTATACAGAGTACGGGGGAGGAGTCTATCCTTTATTGCTGCCCTGTGCTAGGAATGCGAGTGGAATCACATGGGCACTGACCAGTCAGCAACCCCGTTACTCCTGCACTGGTCAGTACAGTTTGTGTGTATATTATTCAGTGTGGGTACAGAGAATATACAGTATGTGTTACACAGAGTGCGGGGGAGGACTCAGTGCTTTATTGCTGCTCTGTGCTGGGAATGTTAGTGGAATCACTGGGAACTGACTGGCCATCTCACTCCATAGCTCCTGCATTGGTCAGTACAGTGTGTGAGTATATTATACAGTGTGTCTACAGAGTATATACAGTATGTGTTATACAGAGTGCGTGGGAGTAGTCTGTCCTTTATTGATGCTCTGTGCTGGTAATGTGAGCGCAGTCACTGGGCACTGATCGGCCTTCTCCCCCCATAGCTCCTGCACTGGTCAGTACAGTGTGTGAGTATATTATACAGTGTGTCTACAGAGTATATACAGTATGTGTTATACAGAGTGCGGGGGAGTAGTCTGTCCTTTATTGATGCTCTGTGCTGGTAATGTGAGCGCAGTCACTGGGCACTGATTGGCCTTCTCCCCCCATAGCTCCTGCACTGGTCAGTACAGTATGTGAGTATATTATACAGTGTGGGTACAGAGTATATACAGTATGTGTTATACAGAGTGTGGGGGAGGAGTCTGTCCTTTATTGCTGCTCTGTGCTGGGAATGTGAGCATAGTCACTGGGCACTGACCGGCCATCTCCCTCCATAGCTCCTGCACTGGTCAGTACACTGTGTAAGTATATTATATAGTGTATGTAAAGAGTATATACAGTATGTGTTATACAGAGTGTGGGGGAGGAGTCTGTCCTTTACTGCTGCTCTGTGCTGGGAATGTGAGAGCAGTCACTGGGCACTGAACGGCCATCTCCCCCATAGCTCCGGCACTGGTCAGTACAGTGTGTGAGTATATTATACAGTGTGTTATACAGAGTATATACAGTATGTGCTATACAGAGTGCGGGGGAGGAGTCTGTCCTTTATTGCTGCTCTGTGCTGGGAATGTTAGCGCAGTCACTTTGCAATGACCGGCCATCTCCCCCCTTAGCTCCTGCACTGTTCAGTACAGTGTGTGAGTATATTATACAGTGTGTGTACAGAGTATATATAGTATGTGTTATACAGAGTGTGGGGGAGGAGTCTATCCTTTATTGCTGCTGTGTGTTGGGAATGTGAGTGCAGTCACTGGGCACTGACCGGCCATCTCCCCCATAGCTCCTTCACTGGTCAGTACTGTATGTGAGTATATTATACATGGTGAGTACAGAGTATATACAGTATGTGTTATACAGAGTACGGGGGAGGAGTCTGTCCTTTATTGCTGCTCTGTGCTGGGAATGTGAGCGCAGTCACTGGGCACTGGCCGGCCATCTCCCTCCATAGCTCCTGCACTGGACAGTACAGTGTGTGAGTATATTATACAGTGTGTGTACAGAGTATATACAGTATGTGTTATACAGAGTACGGGGGAGGAGTCTGTCCTTTATTGCTGCTCTGTGCTGGGAATGTGAGAGCATTCACTGGGCACTGACCGGCCATCTCCCCCCATAGCTCCTGCACTGGTCAATACAGAGTGTGAGTATATTATACAGTGTGGGTACAGAGTATATACAGTATGTGTTATACAGAGTGTGGGGGAGGAGTCTGTCCTTTATTGCTGCTCTGTACTGGGATTGTGAGAGCAGTTACTGGGCACTGACCGGCCACCTCCCCCCACAGCTCCTGCACTGGTCAGTACAGTGTGTGAGTATATTATACATGGTGAGTACAGAGTATATACAGTATGTGTTATACAGAGTACGGGGGAGGAGTCTGTCCTTTATTGCTGCTCTGTGCTGGGAATGTGAGCGCAGTCACTGGGCACTGACCAGCCATCTCCCCCATAGCTCCTGCACTGGTCTGGACTGTGTGTGAGTATATTATACAGTATGTGCTATACAGAGAATATACAGGATGTGCTATACAGAGTGCAGGGGAGGAGTCTGTCCTTTATTGCTGCTTTGTGCTGGGAATGTGAGTGCAGTCACTGGGCACTGTCCGGCCATCTCCCCCCATATCTCCTGCACTGGTCAGAACAGTGTGTGAGAATATTATACAGTATGTGCTATACAGAGAATATACAGGATGTGCTATACAGAGTGCAGGGGAGAAGTCTGTCCTTTATTGCTGCTCTGTGCTGGGAATGTGAGTGCAGTCACTGGGCAGTGACCGGCCATCTCCCCCCTTAGCTCCAGCACAGGTCAGTACTGTGTGTGAGTATATTATACAGTGTGTGTACAGAGTATATACAGTATGTGTTATACAGAGTGTGGGGGAGGAGTCTATCCTTTATTGCTGCTGTGTGTTGGGAATGTGAGTGCAGTCACTGGGCACTGACCGGCCATCTCCCCCCATAGCTCCTGCACTGGTCAGTACTGTGTGTGAGTATATTATACATGGTGAGTACAGAGTATATACAGTATGTGTTATACAGAGTACGGGGGAGGAGTCTGTCCTTTATTACTGCTCTGTGCTGGGAATGTGAGTGCAGTCACTGGGCACTGACCGGCCATCTCCCACCATAGCTCCTGCACTGGTCAGTACAGTGTGTGAGTATATTATACATGGTGAGTACAGAGTATATACAGTATGTGTTATACAGAGTACGGGGGATGAGTCTGTCCTTTATTGCTGCTCTGTGCTGGGAATGTGAGCGCAGTCACTGGGCACTGACAAGCCATCTCCCCCATAGCTCCTGCACTGGTCAGTACTGTGTGTGAGTATATTATACAGAATGTGCTATACAGAGTATATACAGTATGTGTTATACAGAGTACGGGGGAGGAGTCTGTCCTTTGTTGCTGCTCTGTGCTGGGAATGTGAGTGCAGTCACTGGGCACTGACCGGCCATCTCCCCCCATAGCTCCTGCACTGGTCAATACAGAGAGTGAGTATATTATACAGTGTGGGTACAGAGTATATACAGTTTGTGTTATACAGAGTGAGGGGGAGGAGTCTGTCCTTTATTGCTGCTCTGTGCTGGGAATGTGAGAGCAGTTACTGGGCACTGACCGGCCACCTCCCCCCACAGCTCCTGCACTGGTAAGTACAGTGTGTGAGTATATTATACAGTGTGTGTACAGAGTATATACAGTATGTGTTATACAGAGTGCGGGGGAGGAGTCTATCCTTTATTGCTGCTCTGTGCTGGGAATGTGAGCGCAGTCACTGGGCACTGACCGGCCATCTCCCCCCATAGCTCCTGCACTGGTCAGTACAGTGTGTGAATATAGTCTACAGTGTGTGTACAGAGTATATACACAGTATGTGTTATACAGAGTGAGGGAGAGGAGTCTGTCCTTTATTACTGCTCTGTGCTGGGAATGGGAGAGCAGTCACTGGGCACTGACCTGCAATCTCCCCCCACAGCTCCTGCACTGGTCGGTACACTGTGTAAGTATATTATATAGTGTATGTAAAGAGTATATACAGTATGTGTTATACAGAGTGTGGGGGAGGAGTCTGTCCTTTACTGCTGCTCTGTGTTGGGAATGTGAGAGCAGTCACTGGGCACTGAACGGCCATCTCCCCCATAGCTCCGGCACTGGTCAGTACAGTGTGTGAGTATATTATACAGTGTGTTATACAGAGTATATACAGTATGTGCTATACAGAGTGCGGGGGAGGAGTCTGTCCTTTATTGCTGCTCTGTGCTGGGAATGTTAGCGCAGTCACTTTGCAATGACCGGACATCTCCCCCCATAGCTCCTGCACTGGTCAGTACAGTGTGTGAGTATATTATACAGTGTGTGTACAGAGTATATACAGTATGTGTTATACAGAGTACGGGGGTGGAGTCTATACTTTATTGATGCTCTGTGCTGGTAATGTGAGCGCAGTCACTGGGCACTGATCGGCCTTCTCCCCCCATAGCTCCTGCACTGGTCAGTACAGTGTGTGAGTATATTATACAGTGTGTCTACAGAGTATATACAGTATGTGTTATACAGAGTGCGGGGGAGTAGTCTGTCCTTTATTGATGCTCTGTGCTGGTAATGTGAGCGCAGTCACTGGGCACTGATTGGCCTTCTCCCCCCATAGCTCCTGCACTGGTCAGTACAGTATGTGAGTATATTATACAGTGTGGGTACAGAGTATATACAGTATGTGTTATACAGAGTGTGGGGGAGGAGTCTGTCCTTTATTGCTGCTCTGTGCTGGGAATGTGAGCATAGTCACTGGGCACTGACCGGCCATCTCCCTCCATAGCTCCTGCACTGGTCAGTACACTGTGTAAGTATATTATATAGTGTATGTAAAGAGTATATACAGTATGTGTTATACAGAGTGTGGGGGAGGAGTCTGTCCTTTACTGCTGCTCTGTGCTGGGAATGTGAGAGCAGTCACTGGGCACTGAACGGCCATCTCCCCCATAGCTCCGGCACTGGTCAGTACAGTGTGTGAGTATATTATACAGTGTGTTATACAGAGTATATACAGTATGTGCTATACAGAGTGCGGGGGAGGAGTCTGTCCTTTATTGCTGCTCTGTGCTGGGAATGTTAGCGCAGTCACTTTGCAATGACCGGCCATCTCCCCCCTTAGCTCCTGCACTGTTCAGTACAGTGTGTGAGTATATTATACAGTGTGTGTACAGAGTATATACAGTATGTGTTATACAGAGTACGGGGGTGGAGTCTATCCTTTATTGCTGCTCTGTGCTGGGAATGTGAGAGCAGTCACTGGGCACTGACCGGCCATCTCCCTCCATAGCTCCTGCACTGGTCAGTACAGTTTGTGAGTATACCGCAGTATAAGCTATGCAGAGTATATACAGCATGTGTTATACAGAGTGCGGGGGAGGAGTCTGTCCTTTATTGCTGCACTGTGCTGGGAATGTGAGTGTAGTCACTGGGCACTGACTGGACATCTCCCCCCATAGCTCCAGCATTGGTCAGTACTGTGTGTGAGTATATTATACAGTGTGTGTACAGAGTATATACACAGTATGTGTTATACAGAGTGCAGGGGAGGAGTCTGTCCTTTATTTGTGCTCTGTGCTGGGAATGGGAGAGCAGTCACTGGGCACTGACTGGCCATCTCCCCCCACAGCTCCTGCACTGGTCAGTACTGTGTGTGAGTATATTATACAGTGTGTGTACAGAGTATATACAGTATGTGTTATACAGGGTACGGGGGCGGAGTCTGTCCTTTATTTCTGCTCTGTGCTGGGAATGTGAGCGCAGTCACTGGGCACTGACCGGCCATCTCCCCCCATAGCTCCTGCACTGGTCAGTACAGTGTGTGAGTATATTATACAGCGTGTGTACGGAGTATATACAGTACGTGTTATACAGAGTGCGGGGGAGGAGTCTGTCCTTTATTACTGCTCTGTGCTGGGAATGTGAGTGCAGTCACTGGGCACTGACCGGCCATCTCCCACCATAGCTCCTCCACTGGTCAGTACAGTGTGTGAGTATATTATACAGTGTGTGTACAGAGTATATACAGTATGTGTTATACAGAGTGCGGGGGAGGAGTCTGTCCTTTATTGCTGCTCTGTGCTGGGAATGTGAGCGCAGTCTTTGGGCACTGATCAGGACATCTCCCCCCATAGCTCCTGCACTGGTCAGTACTGTGTGTGAGTATATTATACAGTGTGTGTACAGAGTTTATACAGTATGTGTTATACAGAGTGCGGGGGAGGAGTCTGTCCTTTATTGCTGCTCTGTGCTGGTAATGGGAGCGTAGTCACTGGGCACTGACCGGCCATCTCCCCCCTTAGCTCCTGCCCTGGTCAGTACTGTGTGTGAGTATATTATACAGTGTGTGTACAGAATATATACAGTATGTGTTATACAGAGTGCGGGGGAGGAGTCTGTCCTTTATTGCTGCTCTGTGCTGGGAATGTGAGAGCAGTCACTGGGCACTGACCGGCCATCTCCCCCCATAGCTCCTGCACTGGTCAGTACAGAGTGTGAGAATATTATACAGTGTGGGTACAGACTATATACAGTATGTGTTATACAGAGTGTGGGGGAGGAGTCTGTCCTTTATTACTGCTCTGTGCTGGGAATGTGAGCGCAGTCACTGGGCACTGACCGCACATCTCCCCCTTAACTCCAGCACTGGTCAGTACAGTGTGTGAGTAAATTATACAGTATGTGTTATACAGAGAATATACAGGATGTGCTATACAGAGTACAGGGGAGGAGTCTGTCCTTTATTGCTGCTTTGTGCTGGGAATGTGAGTGCAGTCACTGGGCACTGACCGGCCATCACCCCCCATAGCTCATGCACTGGTCAGTACAGAGTGTGAGTATATTATACAGTGTATGTACAGAGTATATACAGTATGTGTTATACAGAGTGCGGGGGAGGAGTCTGTCCTTTATTGCTGCTCTGTGCTGGGAATGTGAGCGCAGTCACTGGGCACTGACTGCACATCTCCCCCTTAACTCCAGCACTGGTCAGTACAGTGTGTGAGTATATTATACAGTGTGGGTACAGAGTATATACAGTATGTGTTATACAGAGTGTGGGGGAGGAGTCTGTCCTTTATTGCTGCTCTGTACTGGGATTGTGAGAGCAGTTACTGGGCACTGACCGGCCACCTCCCCCCACAGCTCCTGCACTGGTCAGTACAGTGTGTGAGTATATTATACATGGTGAGTACAGAGTATATACAGTATGTGTTATACAGAGTACGGGGGAGGAGTCTGTCCTTTATTGCTGCTCTGTGCTGGGAATGTGAGCGCAGTCACTGGGCACTGACCAGCCATCTCCCCCATAGCTCCTGCACTGGTCAGGACTGTGTGTGAGTATATTATACAGTATGTGCTATACAGAGAATATACAGGATGTGCTATACAGAGTGCAGGGGAGGAGTCTGTCCTTTATTGCTGCTTTGTGCTGGGAATGTGAGTGCAGTCACTGGGCACTGTCCGGCCATCTCCCCCCATATCTCCTGCACTGGTCAGAACAGTGTGTGAGAATATTATACAGTATGTGCTATACAGAGAATATACAGGATGTGCTATACAGAGTGCAGGGGAGAAGTCTGTCCTTGATTGCTGCTCTGTGCTGGGAATGTGAGTGCAGTCACTGGGCAGTGACCGGCCATCTCCCCCCTTAGCTCCAGCACAGGTCAGTACAGTGTGTGAGTATATTATACAGTGTGTGTACAGAGTATATACAGTATGTGTTATACAGAGTGTGGGGGAGGAGTCTATCCTTTATTGCTGCTGTGTGTTGGGAATGTGAGTGCAGTCACTGGGCACTGACCGGCCATCTCCCCCCATAGCTCCTGCACTGGTAAGTACTGTGTGTGAGTATATTATACAGTGTGTGTACAGAGTATATACAGTATGTGTTATACAGAGTGTGGGGGAGGAGTCTGTCCTTTATTGCTGCTCTGTGCTGGGAATGTGAGCGCAGTCACTGGGCACTGACCGGCCATCTCCCTCCATAGCTCCTGCACTGGACAGTACAGTGTGTGAGTATATTATACAGTGTGTGTACAGAGTATATACAGTATGTGTTATACAGAGTGCGGGGGAGGAGTCTATCCTTTATTGCTGCTCTGTGCTGGGAATGTGAGCGCAGTCACTGGGCACTGACCGGCCATCTCCCCCCATAGCTCCTGCACTGGTCAGTACAGTGTGTGAATATAGTCTACAGTGTGTGTACAGAGTATATACACAGTATGTGTTATACAGAGTGAGGGGGAGGAGTCTGTCCTTTATTACTGCTCTGTGCTGGGAATGGGAGAGCAGTCACTGGGCACTGACCTGCAATCTCCCCCCACAGCTCCTGCACTGGTCAGTACTGAATGTGAGTATATTATACAGTGTGTGTACAGAGTATATACAGTATGTGTTATACAGAGTGTGGGGGAGGAGTCTGTCCTTTATAGCTGCTCTGTGCAGGGAATGTGAGTGCTGTCACTGGGCACTGACCGGCCACCTCCCCCCACAGCTCCTGCACTGGTAAGTACTGTGTGTGAGTATATTATACATGGTGAGTACAGAGTTTATACAGTATGTGTTATACAGAGTACGGGGGAGGAGTCTATCCTTTATTGCTGCCCTGTGCTAGGAATGCGAGTGGAATCACATGGGCACTGACCAGTCAGCAACCCCGTTACTCCTGCACTGGTCAGTACAGTTTGTGTGTATATTATTCAGTGTGGGTACAGAGAATATACAGTATGTGTTACACAGAGTGCGGGGGAGGACTCAGTGCTTTATTGCTGCTCTGTGCTGGGAATGTTAGTGGAATCACTGGGAACTGACTGGCCATCTCACTCCATAGCTCCTGCATTGGTCAGTACAGTGTGTGAGTATATTATACAGTGTGTCTACAGAGTATATACAGTATGTGTTATACAGAGTGCGTGGGAGTAGTCTGTCCTTTATTGATGCTCTGTGCTGGTAATGTGAGCGCAGTCACTGGGCACTGATCGGCCTTCTCCCCCCATAGCTCCTGCACTGGTCTGTACAGTGTGTGAGTATATTATACAGTGTGTCTACAGAGTATATACAGTATGTGTTATACAGAGTGCGGGGGAGTAGTCTGTCCTTTATTGATGCTCTGTGCTGGTAATGTGAGCGCAGTCACTGGGCACTGATTGGCCTTCTCCCCCCATAGCTCCTGCACTGGTCAGTACAGTATGTGAGTATATTATACAGTGTGGGTACAGAGTATATACAGTATGTGTTATACAGAGTGTGGGGGAGGAGTCTGTCCTTTATTGCTGCTCTGTGCTGTGAATGTGAGCATAGTCACTGGGCACTGACCGGCCATCTCCCTCCATAGCTCCTGCACTGGTCAGTACACTGTGTAAGTATATTATATAGTGTATGTAAAGAGTATATACAGTATGTGTTATACAGAGTGTGGGGGAGGAGTCTGTCCTTTACTGCTGCTCTGTGCTGGGAATGTGAGAGCAGTCACTGGGCACTGAACGGCCATCTCCCCCATAGCTCCGGCACTGGTCAGTACAGTGTGTGAGTATATTATACAGTGTGTTATACAGAGTATATACAGTATGTGCTATACAGAGTGCGGGGGAGGAGTCTGTCCTTTATTGCTGCTCTGTGCTGGGAATGTTAGCGCAGTCACTTTGCAATGACCGGACATCTCCCCCCATAGCTCCTGCACTGGTCAGTACAGTGTGTGAGTATATTATACAGTGTGTGTACAGAGTATATACAGTATGTGTTATACAGAGTACGGGGGTGGAGTCTATCCTTTATTGCTGCTCTGTGCTGGGAATGTGAGAGCAGTCACTGGGCACTGACCGGCCATCTCCCTCCATAGCTCCTGCACTGGTCAGTACAGTTTGTGAGTATACCGCAGTATAAGCTATGCAGAGTATATACAGCATGTGTTATACAGAGTGCGGGGGAGGAGTCTGTCCTTTATTGCTGCACTGTGCTGGGAATGTGAGCGTAGTCACTGGGCACTGACCGGACATCTCCCCCCATAGCTCCAGCATTGGTCAGTACTGTGTGTGAGTATATTATACAGTGTGTGTACAGAGTATATACACAGTATGTGTTATACAGAGTGCAGGGGAGGAGTCTGTCCTTTATTTGTGCTCTGTGCTGGGAATGGGAGAGCAGTCACTGGGCACTGACTGGCCATCTCCCCCCACAGCTCCTTCACTGGTCAGTACTGTGTGTGAGTATATTATACAGTGTGTGTACAGAGTATATACAGTATGTGTTATACAGGGTACGGGGGCGGAGTCTGTCCTTTATTTCTGCTCTGTGCTGGGAATGTGAGCGCAGTCACTGGGCACTGACCGGCCATCTCCCCCCATAGCTCCTGCACTGGTCAGTACAGTGTGTGAGTATATTATACAGCGTGTGTACGGAGTATATACAGTACGTGTTATACAGAGTGCGGGGGAGGAGTCTGTCCTTTATTACTGCTCTGTGCTGGGAATGTGAGTGCAGTCACTGGGCACTGACCGGCCATCTCCCACCATAGCTCCTCCACTGGTCAGTTCAGTGTGTGAGTATATTATACAGTGTGTGTACAGAGTATATACAGTATGTGTTATACAGAGTGCGGGGGAGGAGTCTGTCCTTTATTGCTGCTCTGTGCTGGGAATGTGAGCGCAGTCTTTGGGCACTGACCGGACATCTCCCCCCATAGCTCCTGCACTGGTCAGTACTGTGTGTGAGTATATTATACAGTGTGTGTACAGAGTTTATACAGTATGTGTTATACAGAGTGCGGGGGAGGAGTCTGTCCTTTATTGCTGCTCTGTGCTGGTAATGGGAGCGTAGTCACTGGGCACTGACCGGCCATCTCCCCCCTTAGCTCCTGCCCTGGTCAGTACTGTGTGTGAGTATATTATACAGTGTGTGTACAGAATATATACAGTATGTGTTATACAGAGTGCGGGGGAGGAGTCTGTCCTTTATTGCTGCTCTGTGCTGGGAATGTGAGAGCAGTCACTGGGCACTGACCGGCCATCTCCCCCCATAGCTCCTGCACTGGTCAGTACAGAGTGTGAGAATATTATACAGTGTGGGTACAGACTATATACAGTATGTGTTATACAGAGTGTGGGGGAGGAGTCTGTCCTTTATTACTGCTCTGTGCTGGGAATGTGAGCGCAGTCACTGGGCACTGACCGCACATCTCCCCCTTAACTCCAGCACTGGTCAGTACAGTGTGTGAGTAAATTATACAGTATGTGTTATACAGAGAATATACAGGATGTGCTATAAAGAGTACAGGGGAGGAGTCTGTCCTTTATTGCTGCTTTGTGCTGGGAATGTGAGTGCAGTCACTGGGCACTGACCGGCCATCACCCCCCATAGCTCATGCACTGGTCAGTACAGAGTGTGAGTATATTATACAGTGTATGTACAGAGTATATACAGTATGTGTTATACAGAGTGCGGGGGAGGAGTCTGTCCTTTATTGCTGCTCTGTGCTGGGAATGTGAGCGCAGTCACTGGGCACTGACTGCACATCTCCCCCTTAACTCCAGCACTGGTCAGTACAGTGTGTGAGTATATTATACAGTGTGGGTACAGAGTATATACAGTATGTGTTGTACAGAGTGTGGGGGAGGAGTCTGTCCTTTATTGCTGCTCTGTACTGGGATTGTGAGAGCAGTTACTGGGCACTGACCGGCCACCTCCCCCCACAGCTCCTGCACTGGTCAGTACAGTGTGTGAGTATATTATACATGGTGAGTACAGAGTATATACAGTATGTGTTATACAGAGTACGGGGGAGGAGTCTGTCCTTTATTGCTGCTCTGTGCTGGGAATGTGAGCGCAGTCACTGGGCACTGACCAGCCATCTCCCCCATAGCTCCTGCACTGGTCAGGACTGTGTGTGAGTATATTATACAGTATGTGCTATACAGAGAATATACAGGATGTGCTATACAGAGTGCAGGGGAGGAGTCTGTCCTTTATTGCTGCTTTGTGCTGGGAATGTGAGTGCAGTCACTGGGCACTGTCCGGCCATCTCCCCCCATATCTCCTGCACTGGTCAGAACAGTGTGTGAGAATATTATACAGTATGTGCTATACAGAGAATATACAGGATGTGCTATACAGAGTGCAGGGGAGAAGTCTGTCCTTTATTGCTGCTCTGTGCTGGGAATGTGAGTGCAGTCACTGGGCAGTGACCGGCCATCTCCCCCCTTAGCTCCAGCACAGGTCAGTACAGTGTGTGAGTATATTATACAGTGTGTGTACAGAGTATATACAGTATGTGTTATACAGAGTGTGGGGGAGGAGTCTATCCTTTATTGCTGCTGTGTGTTGGGAATGTGAGCGCAGTCACTGGGCACTGACCGGCCATCTCCCCCCATAGCTCCTGCACTGGTAAGTACTGTGTGTGAGTATATTATACAGTGTGTGTACAGAGTATATACAGTATGTGTTATACAGAGTGTGGGGGAGGAGTCTGTCCTTTATTGCTGCTCTGTGCTGGGAATGTGAGCGCAGTCACTGGGCACTGACCGGCCATCTCCCTCCATAGCTCCTGCACTGGACAGTACAGTGTGTGAGTATATTATACAGTGTGTGTACAGAGTATATACAGTATGTGTTATACAGAGTGCGGGGGAGGAGTCTATCCTTTATTGCTGCTCTGTGCTGGGAATGTGAGCGCAGTCACTGGGCACTGACCGGCCATCTCCCCCCATAGCTCCTGCACTGGTCAGTACAGTGTGTGAATATAGTCTACAGTGTGTGTACAGAGTATATACACAGTATGTGTTATACAGAGTGAGGGGGAGGAGTCTGTCCTTTATTACTGCTCTGTGCTGGGAATGGGAGAGCAGTCACTGGGCACTGACCTGCAATCTCCCCCCACAGCTCCTGCACTGGTCAGTACTGAATGTGAGTATATTATACAGTGTGTGTACAGAGTATATACAGTATGTGTTATACAGAGTGTGGGGGAGGAGTCTGTCCTTTATAGCTGCTCTGTGCAGGGAATGTGAGTGCTGTCACTGGGCACTGACCGGCCACCTCCCCCCACAGCTCCTGCACTGGTAAGTACTGTGTGTGAGTATATTATACATGGTGAGTACAGAGTTTATACAGTATGTGTTATACAGAGTACGGGGGAGGAGTCTATCCTTTATTGCTGCCCTGTGCTAGGAATGCGAGTGGAATCACATGGGCACTGACCAGTCAGCAACCCCGTTACTCCTGCACTGGTCAGTACAGTTTGTGTGTATATTATTCAGTGTGGGTACAGAGAATATACAGTATGTGTTACACAGAGTGCGGGGGAGGACTCAGTGCTTTATTGCTGCTCTGTGCTGGGAATGTTAGTGGAATCACTGGGAACTGACTGGCCATCTCACTCCATAGCTCCTGCATTGGTCAGTACAGTGTGTGAGTATATTATACAGTGTGTCTACAGAGTATATACAGTATGTGTTATACAGAGTGCGTGGGAGTAGTCTGTCCTTTATTGATGCTCTGTGCTGGTAATGTGAGCGCAGTCACTGGGCACTGATCGGCCTTCTCCCCCCATAGCTCCTGCACTGGTCAGTACAGTGTGTGAGTATATTATACAGTGTGTCTACAGAGTATATACAGTATGTGTTATACAGAGTGCGGGGGAGTAGTCTGTCCTTTATTGATGCTCTGTGCTGGTAATGTGAGCGCAGTCACTGGGCACTGATTGGCCTTCTCCCTCCATAGCTCCTGCACTGGTCAGTACAGTATGTGAGTATATTATACAGTGTGGGTACAGAGTATATACAGTATGTGTTATACAAAGTGTGGGGGAGGAGTCTGTCCTTTATTGCTGCTCTGTGCTGGGAATGTGAGCATAGTCACTGGGCACTGACCGGCCATCTCCCTCCATAGCTCCTGCACTGGTCAGTACACTGTGTAAGTATATTATATAGTGTATGTAAAGAGTATATACAGTATGTGTTATACAGAGTGTGGGGGAGGAGTCTGTCCTTTACTGCTGCTCTGTGCTGGGAATGTGAGAGCAGTCACTGGGCACTGAACGGCCATCTCCCCCATAGCTCCGGCACTGGTCAGTACAGTGTGTGAGTATATTATACAGTGTGTTATACAGAGTATATACAGTATGTGCTATACAGAGTGCGGGGGAGGAGTCTGTCCTTTATTGCTGCTCTGTGCTGGGAATGTTAGCGCAGTCACTTTGCAATGACCGGACATCTCCCCCCATAGCTCCTGCACTGGTCAGTACAGTGTGTGAGTATATTATACAGTGTGTGTACAGAGTATATACAGTATGTGTTATACAGAGTACGGGGGTGGAGTCTATCCTTTATTGCTGCTCTGTGCTGGGAATGTGAGAGCAGTCACTGGGCACTGACCGGCCATCTCCCTCCATAGCTCCTGCACTGGTCAGTACAGTTTGTGAGTATACCACAGTATAAGCTATGCAGAGTATATACAGCATGTGTTATACAGAGTGCGGGGGAGGAGTCTGTCCTTTATTGCTGCACTGTGCTGGGAATGTGAGCGTAGTCACTGGGCACTGACCGGACATCTCCCCCCATAGCTCCAGCATTGGTCAGTACTGTGTGTGAGTATATTATACAGTGTGTGTACAGAGTATATACACAGTATGTGTTATACAGAGTGCAGGGGAGTAGTCTGTCCTTTATTTGTGCTCTGTGCTGGGAATGGGAGAGCAGTCACTGGGCACTGACTGGCCATCTCCCCCCACAGCTCCTTCACTGGTCAGTACTGTGTGTGAGTATATTATACAGTGTGTGTACAGAGTATATACAGTATGTGTTATACAGGGTACGGGGGCGGAGTCTGTCCTTTATTTCTGCTCTGTGCTGGGAATGTGAGCGCAGTCACTGGGCACTGACCGGCCATCTCCCCCCATAGCTCCTGCACTGGTCAGTACAGTGTGTGAGTATATTATACAGCGTGTGTACGGAGTATATACAGTACGTGTTATACAGAGTGCGGGGGAGGAGTCTGTCCTTTATTACTGCTCTGTGCTGGGAATGTGAGTGCAGTCACTGGGCACTGACCGGCCATCTCCCCCCATAGCTCCTGCACTGGTCAGTACAGTGTGTGAATATAGTCTACAGTGTGTGTACAGAGTATATACACAGTATGTGTTATACAGAGTGAGGGGGAGGAGTCTGTCCTTTATTACTGCTCTGTGCTGGGAATGGGAGAGCAGTCACTGGGCACTGACCTGCAATCTCCCCCCACAGCTCCTGCACTGGTCAGTACTGAATGTGAGTATATTATACAGTGTGTGTACAGAGTATATACAGTATGTGTTATACAGAGTGTGGGGGAGGAGTCTGTCCTTTATAGCTGCTCTGTGCAGGGAATGTGAGTGCTGTCACTGGGCACTGACCGGCCACCTCCCCCCACAGCTCCTGCACTGGTAAGTACTGTGTGTGAGTATATTATACATGGTGAGTACAGAGTTTATACAGTATGTGTTATACAGAGTACGGGGGAGGAGTCTATCCTTTATTGCTGCCCTGTGCTAGGAATGCGAGTGGAATCACATGGGCACTGACCAGTCAGCAACCCCGTTACTCCTGCATTGGTCAGTACAGTTTGTGTGTATATTATTCAGTGTGGGTACAGAGAATATACAGTATGTGTTACACAGAGTGCGGGGGAGGACTCAGTGCTTTATTGCTGCTCTGTGCTGGGAATGTTAGTGGAATCACTGGGAACTGACTGGCCATCTCACTCCATAGCTCCTGCATTGGTCAATACAGTGTGTGAGTATATTATACAGTGTGTCTACAGAGTATATACAGTATGTGTTATACAGAGTGCGTGGGAGTAGTCTGTCCTTTATTGATGCTCTGTGCTGGTAATGTGAGCGCAGTCACTGGGCACTGATCGGCCTTCTCCCCCCATAGCTCCTGCACTGGTCAGTACAGTGTGTGAGTATATTATACAGTGTGTCTACAGAGTATATACAGTATGTGTTATACAGAGTGCGGGGGAGTAGTCTGTCCTTTATTGATGCTCTGTGCTGGGAATGTGAGAGCAGTCACTGGGCACTGAACGGCCATCTCCCCCATAGCTCCGGCACTGGTCAGTACAGTGTGTGAGTATATTATACAGTGTGTTATACAGAGTATATACAGTATGTGCTATACAGAGTGCGGGGGAGGAGTCTGTCCTTTATTGCTGCTCTGTGCTGGGAATGTTAGCGCAGTCACTTTGCAATGACCGGACATCTCCCCCCATAGCTCCTGCACTGGTCAGTACAGTGTGTGAGTATATTATACAGTGTGTGTACAGAGTATATACAGTATGTGTTATACAGAGTACGGGGGTGGAGTCTATCCTTTATTGCTGCTCTGTGCTGGGAATGTGAGAGCAGTCACTGGGCACTGACCGGCCATCTCCCTCCATAGCTCCTGCACTGGTCAGTACAGTTTGTGAGTATACCGCAGTATAAGCTATGCAGAGTATATACAGCATGTGTTATACAGAGTGCGGGGGAGGAGTCTGTCCTTTATTGCTGCACTGTGCTGGGAATGTGAGCGTAGTCACTGGGCACTGACCGGACATCTCCCACCATAGCTCCAGCATTGGTCAGTACTGTGTGTGAGTATATTATACAGTGTGTGTACAGAGTATATACACAGTATGTGTTATACAGAGTGCAGGGGAGGAGTCTGTCCTTTATTTGTGCTCTGTGCTGGGAATGGGAGAGCAGTCACTGGGCACTGACTGGCCATCTCCCCCCACAGCTCCTTCACTGGTCAGTACTGTGTGTGAGTATATTATACAGTGTGTGTACAGAGTATATACAGTATGTGTTATACAGGGTACGGGGGCGGAGTCTGTCCTTTATTTCTGCTCTGTGCTGGGAATGTGAGCGCAGTCACTGGGCACTGACCGGCCATCTCCCCCCATAGCTCCTGCACTGGTCAGTACAGTGTGTGAGTATATTATACAGCGTGTGTACGGAGTATATACAGTACGTGTTATACAGAGTGCGGGGGAGGAGTCTGTCCTTTATTACTGCTCTGTGCTGGGAATGTGAGTGCAGTCACTGGGCACTGACCGGCCATCTCCCACCATAGCTCCTCCACTGGTCAGTACAGTGTGTGAGTATATTATACAGTGTGTGTACAGAGTATATACAGTATGTGTTATACAGAGTGCGGGGGAGGAGTCTGTCCTTTATTGCTGCTCTGTGCTGGGAATGTGAGCGCAGTCTTTGGGCACTGACCGGACATCTCCCCCCATAGCTCCTGCACTGGTCAGTACTGTGTGTGAGTATATTATACAGTGTGTGTACAGAGTTTATACAGTATGTGTTATACAGAGTGCGGGGGAGGAGTCTGTCCTTTATTGCTGCTCTGTGCTGGTAATGGGAGCGTAGTCACTGGGCACTGACCGGCCATCTCCCCCCTTAGCTCCTGCCCTGGTCAGTACTGTGTGTGAGTATATTATACAGTGTGTGTACAGAATATATACAGTATGTGTTATACAGAGTGCGGGGGAGGAGTCTGTCCTTTATTGCTGCTCTGTGCTGGGAATGTGAGAGCAGTCACTGGGCACTGACCGGCCATCTCCCCCCATAGCTCCTGCACTGGTCAGTACAGAGTGTGAGAATATTATACAGTGTGGGTACAGACTATATACAGTATGTGTTATACAGAGTGTGGGGGAGGAGTCTGTCCTTTATTACTGCTCTGTGCTGGGAATGTGAGCGCAGTCACTGGGCACTGACCGCACATCTCCCCCTTAACTCCAGCACTGGTCAGTACAGTGTGTGAGTAAATTATACAGTATGTGTTATACAGAGAATATACAGGATGTGCTATACAGAGTACAGGGGAGGAGTCTGTCCTTTATTGCTGCTTTGTGCTGGGAATGTGAGTGCAGTCACTGGGCACTGACCAGCCATCACCCCCCATAGCTCATGCACTGGTCAGTACAGAGTGTGAGTATATTATACAGTGTATGTACAGAGTATATACAGTATGTGTTATACAGAGTGCGGGGGAGGAGTCTGTCCTTTATTGCTGCTCTGTGCTGGGAATGTGAGCGCAGTCACTGGGCACTGACTGCACATCTCCCCCTTAACTCCAGCACTGGTCAGTACAGTGTGTGAGTATATTATACAGTGTGGGTACAGAGTATATACAGTATGTGTTATACAGAGTGTGGGGGAGGAGTCTGTCCTTTATTGCTGCTCTGTACTGGGATTGTGAGAGCAGTTACTGGGCACTGACCGGCCACCTCCCCCCACAGCTCCTGCACTGGTCAGTACAGTGTGTGAGTATATTATACATGGTGAGTACAGAGTATATACAGTATGTGTTATACAGAGTACGGGGGAGGAGTCTGTCCTTTATTGCTGCTCTGTGCTGGGAATGTGAGCGCAGTCACTGGGCACTGACCAGCCATCTCCCCCATAGCTCCTGCACTGGTCAGGACTGTGTGTGAGTATATTATACAGTATGTGCTATACAGAGAATATACAGGATGTGCTATACAGAGTGCAGGGGAGGAGTCTGTCCTTTATTGCTGCTTTGTGCTGGGAATGTGAGTGCAGTCACTGGGCACTGTCCGGCCATCTCCCCCCATATCTCCTGCACTGGTCAGAACAGTGTGTGAGAATATTATACAGTATGTGCTATACAGAGAATATACAGGATGTGCTATACAGAGTGCAGGGGAGAAGTCTGTCCTTTATTGCTGCTCTGTGCTGGGAATGTGAGTGCAGTCACTGGGCAGTGACCGGCCATCTCCCCCCTTAGCTCCAGCACAGGTCAGTACAGTGTGTGAGTATATTATACAGTGTGTGTACAGAGTATATACAGTATGTGTTATACAGAGTGTGGGGGAGGAGTCTATCCTTTATTGCTGCTGTGTGTTGGGAATGTGAGTGCAGTCACTGGGCACTGACCGGCCATCTCCCCCCATAGCTCCTGCACTGGTAAGTACTGTGTGTGAGTATATTATACAGTGTGTGTACAGAGTATATACAGTATGTGTTATACAGAGTGTGGGGGAGGAGTCTGTCCTTTATTGCTGCTCTGTGCTGGGAATGTGAGCGCAGTCACTGGGCACTGACCGTCCATCTCCCTCCATAGCTCCTGCACTGGACAGTACAGTGTGTGAGTATATTATACAGTGTGTGTACAGAGTATATACAGTATGTGTTATACAGAGTGCGGGGGAGGAGTCTATCCTTTATTGCTGCTCTGTGCTGGGAATGTGAGCGCAGTCACTGGGCACTGACCGGCCATCTCCCCCCATAGCTCCTGCACTGGTCAGTACAGTGTGTGAATATAGTCTACAGTGTGTGTACAGAGTATATACACAGTATGTGTTATACAGAGTGAGGGGGAGGAGTCTGTCCTTTATTACTGCTCTGTGCTGGGAATGGGAGAGCAGTCACTGGGCACTGACCTGCAATCTCCCCCCACAGCTCCTGCACTGGTCAGTACTGAATGTGAGTATATTATACAGTGTGTGTACAGAGTATATACAGTATGTGTTATACAGAGTGTGGGGGAGGAGTCTGTCCTTTATAGCTGCTCTGTGCAGGGAATGTGAGTGCTGTCACTGGGCACTGACTGGCCACCTCCCCCCACAGCTCCTGCACTGGTAAGTACTGTGTGTGAGTATATTATACATGGTGAGTACAGAGTTTATACAGTATGTGTTATACAGAGTACGGGGGAGGAGTCTATCCTTTATTGCTGCCCTGTGCTAGGAATGCGAGTGGAATCACATGGGCACTGACCAGTCAGCAACCCCGTTACTCCTGCACTGGTCAGTACAGTTTGTGTGTATATTATTCAGTGTGGGTACAGAGAATATACAGTATGTGTTACACAGAGTGCGGGGGAGGACTCAGTGCTTTATTGCTGCTCTGTGCTGGGAATGTTAGTGGAATCACTGGGAACTGACTGGCCATCTCACTCCATAGCTCCTGCATTGGTCAGTACAGTGTGTGAGTATATTATACAGTGTGTCTACAGAGTATATACAGTATGTGTTATACAGAGTGCGTGGGAGTAGTCTGTCCTTTATTGATGCTCTGTGCTGGTAATGTGAGCGCAGTCACTGGGCACTGATCGGCCTTCTCCCCCCATAGCTCCTGCACTGGTCAGTACAGTGTGTGAGTATATTATACAGTGTGTCTACAGAGTATATACAGTATGTGTTATACAGAGTGCGGGGGAGTAGTCTGTCCTTTATTGATGCTCTGTGCTGGTAATGTGAGCGCAGTCACTGGGCACTGATTGGCCTTCTCCCCCCATAGCTCCTGCACTGGTCAGTACAGTATGTGAGTATATTATACAGTGTGGGTACAGAGTATATACAGTATGTGTTATACAGAGTGTGGGGGAGGAGTCTGTCCTTTATTGCTGCTCTGTGCTGGGAATGTGAGCATAGTCACTGGGCACTGACCGGCCATCTCCCTCCATAGCTCCTGCACTGGTCAGTACACTGTGTAAGTATATTATATAGTGTATGTAAAGAGTATATACAGTATGTGTTATACAGAGTGTGGGGGAGGAGTCTGTCCTTTACTGCTGCTCTGTGCTGGGAATGTGAGAGCAGTCACTGGGCACTGAACGGCCATCTCCCCCATAGCTCTGGCACTGGTCAGTACAGTGTGTGAGTATATTATACAGTGTGTTATACAGAGTATATACAGTATGTGCTATACAGAGTGCGGGGGAGGAGTCTGTCCTTTATTGCTGCTCTGTGCTGGGAATGTTAGCGCAGTCACTTTGCAATGACCGGACATCTCCCCCCATAGCTCCTGCACTGGTCAGTACAGTGTGTGAGTATATTATACAGTGTGTGTACAGAGTATATACAGTATGTGTTATACAGAGTACGGGGGTGGAGTCTATCCTTTATTGCTGCTCTGTGCTGGGAATGTGAGAGCAGTCACTGGGCACTGACCGGCCATCTCCCTCCATAGCTCCTGCACTGGTCAGTACAGTTTGTGAGTATACCGCAGTATAAGCTATGCAGAGTATATACAGCATGTGTTATACAGAGTGCGGGGGAGGAGTCTGTCCTTTATTGCTGCACTGTGCTGGGAATGTGAGCGTAGTCACTGGGCACTGACCGGACATCTCCCCCCATAGCTCCAGCATTGGTCAGTACTGTGTGTGAGTATATTATACAGTGTGTGTACAGAGTATATACACAGTATGTGTTATACAGAGTGCAGGGGAGGAGTCTGTCCTTTATTTGTGCTCTGTGCTGGGAATGGGAGAGCAGTCACTGGGCACTGACTGGCCATCTCCCCCCACAGCTCCTTCACTGGTCAGTACTGTGTGTGAGTATATTATACAGTGTGTGTACAGAGTATATACAGTATGTGTTATACAGGGTACGGGGGCGGAGTCTGTCCTTTATTTCTGCTCTGTGCTGGGAATGTGAGCGCAGTCACTGGGCACTGGCCGGCCATCTCCCTCCATAGCTCCTGCACTGGACAGTACAGTGTGTGAGTATATTATACAGTGTGTGTACAGAGTATATACAGTATGTGTTATACAGAGTACGGGGGAGGAGTCTGTCCTTTATTGCTGCTCTGTGCTGGGAATGTGAGAGCATTCACTGGGCACTGACCGGCCATCTCCCCCCATAGCTCCTGCACTGGTCAATACAGAGTGTGAGTATATTATACAGTGTGGGTACAGAGTATATACAGTATGTGTTATACAGAGTGTGGGGGAGGAGTCTGTCCTTTATTGCTGCTCTGTACTGGGATTGTGAGAGCAGTTACTGGGCACTGACCGGCCACCTCCCCCCACAGCTCCTGCACTGGTCAGTACAGTGTGTGAGTATATTATACATGGTGAGTACAGAGTATATACAGTATGTGTTATACAGAGTACGGGGGAGGAGTCTGTCCTTTATTGCTGCTCTGTGCTGGGAATGTGAGCGCAGTCACTGGGCACTGTCCGGCCATCTCCCCCCATAGCTCCTGCACTGGTCAGTACAGTGTGTGAGAATATTATACAGTATGTGCTATACAGGGAATATACAGGATGTGCTATACAGAGTGCAGGGGAGAAGTCTGTCCTTTATTGCTGCTCTGTGCTGGGAATGTGAGTGCAGTCACTGGGCAGTGACTGGCCATCTCCCCCCTTAGCTCCTGCACAGGTCAGTACAGTGTGTGAGTATATTATACAGTGTGTGTACAGAGTATATACAGTATGTGTTATACAGAGTGTGGGGGAGGAGTCTATCCTTTATTGCTGCTGTGTGTTGGGAATGTGAGTGCAGTCACTGGGCACTGACCGGCCATCTCCCCCCTTAGCTCCTGCACTGGTCAGTACTGTGTGTGAGTATATTATACATGGTGAGTACAGAGTATATACAGTATGTGTTATACAGAGTACGGGGGAGGAGTCTGTCCTTTATTACTGCTCTGTGCTGGGAATGTGAGCGCAGTCACTGGGCACTGACAAGCCATCTCCCCCATAGCTCCTGCACTGGTCAGTACTGTGTGTGAGTATATTATACAGAATGTGCTATACAGAGAATATACAGGATGTGCTATACAGAGTGCAGGGGAGGAGTCTGTCCTTTGTTGCTGCTCTGTGCTGGGAATGTGAGCGCAGTCACTGGGCACTGACCGGCCATCTCCCCCCATAGCTCCTGCACTGGTCAATACAGAGTGTGAGTATATTATACAGTGTGGGTACAGAGTATATACAGTTTGTGTTATACAGAGTGAGGGGGTGGAGTCTGTCCTTTATTGCTGCTCTGTGCTGGGAATGTGAGAGCAGTTACTGGGCACTGACCGGCCACCTCCCCCCACAGCTCCTGCACTGGTAAGTACTGTGTGTGAGAATATTATACATGGTGAGTACAGAGTATATACAGTATGTCTTATACAGAGTACGGGGGAGGAGTCTGTCCTTTATTGCTGCTCTGTGCTGGGAATGTGAGCGCAGTCACTGGGCACTGACCGGCCATCTCCCTCCATAGCTCCTGCACTGGACAGTACAGTGTGTGAGTATATTATACAGTGTGTGTACAGAGTATATACAGTATGTGTTATACAGAGTGTGGGGGAGGAGTCTATCCTTTATTGCTGCTCTGTGCTGGGAATGTGAGCGCAGTCACTGGGCACTGACCGGCCATCTCCCCCCATAGCTCCTGCACTGGTCAATACAGAGTGTGAGTATATTATACAGTGTGGGTACAGAGTATATACAGTTTGTGTTATACAGAGTGAGGGGGAGGAGTCTGTCCTTTATTGCTGCTCTGTGCTGGGAATGTGAGAGCAGTTACTGGGCACTGACCGGCCACCTCCCCCCACAGCTCCTGCACTGGTAAGTACTGTGTGTGAGTATATTATACAGTGTATGTACAGAGTATATACAGTATGTGTTATACAGAGTACGGGGGAGGAGTCTGTCCTTTATTGCTGCACTGTGCTGGGAATGTGAGCGTAGTCACTGGGCACTGACCGGACATCTCCCCCCATAGCTCCAGCATTGGTCAGTACTGTGTGTGAGTATATTATACAGTGTGTGTACAGAGTATATACACAGTATGTGTTATACAGAGTGCAGGGGAGGAGTCTGTCCTTTATTTGTGCTCTGTGCTGGGAATGGGAGAGCAGTCACTGGGCACTGACTGGCCATCTCCCCCCACAGCTCCTCCACTGGTCAGTACAGTGTGTGAGTATATTATACAGTGTGTGTACAGAGTATATACAGTATGTGTTATACAGAGTGCGGGGGAGGAGTCTGTCCTTTATTGCTGCTCTGTGCTGGGAATGTGAGCGCAGTCTTTGGGCACTGACCGGACATCTCCCCCCATAGCTCCTGCACTGGTCAGTACTGTGTGTGAGTATATTATACAGTGTGTGTACAGAGTTTATACAGTATGTGTTATACAGAGTGCGGGGGAGGAGTCTGTCCTTTATTGCTGCTCTGTGCTGGTAATGGGAGCGTAGTCACTGGGCACTGACCGGCCATCTCCCCCCTTAGCTCCTGCCCTGGTCAGTACTGTGTGTGAGTATATTATACAGTGTGTGTACAGTATATATACAGTATGTGTTATACAGAGTGTGGGGGAGGAGTCTGTCCTTTATTGCTGCTCTGTGCTGGGAATGTGAGAGCAGTCACTGGGCACTGACCGGCCATCTCCCCCCATAGCTCCTGCACTGGTCAGTACAGAGTGTGAGAATATTATACAGTGTGGGTACAGACTATATACAGTATGTGTTATACAGAGTGTGGGGGAGGAGTCTGTCCTTTATTACTGCTCTGTGCTGGGAATGTGAGCGCAGTCACTGGGCACTGACCGCACATCTCCCCCTTAACTCCAGCACTGGTCAGTACAGTGTGTGAGTAAATTATACAGTATGTGTTATACAGAGAATATACAGGATGTGCTATACAGAGTACAGGGGAGGAGTCTGTCCTTTATTGCTGCTTTGTGCTGGGAATGTGAGTGCAGTCACTGGGCACTGACCGGCCATCACCCCCCATAGCTCATGCACTGGTCAGTACAGAGTGTGAGTATATTATACAGTGTATGTACAGAGTATATACAGTATGTGTTATACAGAGTGCGGGGGAGGAGTCTGTCCTTTATTGCTGCTCTGTGCTGGGAATGTGAGCGCAGTCACTGGGCACTGACTGCACATCTCCCCCTTAACTCCAGCACTGGTCAGTACAGTGTGTGAGTATATTATACAGTATGTGTTATACAGAGAATATACAGGATGTGCTATACAGAGTGCAGGGGAGGAGTCTGTCCTTTATTGCTGCTTTGTGCTGGAAATGTGAGTGCAGTCACTGGGCAGTGACCGGCCATCTCCCCCCTTAGCTCCTGCACTGTTCAGTACAGTGTGTGAGTATATTATACAGTGTGTGTACAGAGTATATATAGTATGTGTTATACAGAGTGTGGGGGAGGAGTCTATCCTTTATTGCTGCTGTGTGTTGGGAATGTGAGTGCAGTCACTGGGCACTGACCGGCCATCTCCCCCATAGCTCCTTCACTGGTCAGTACTGTATGTGAGTATATTATACATGGTGAGTACAGAGTATATACAGTATGTGTTATACAGAGTACGGGGGAGGAGTCTGTCCTTTATTGCTGCTCTGTGCTGGGAATGTGAGCGCAGTCACTGGGCACTGGCCGGCCATCTCCCTCCATAGCTCCTGCACTGGACAGTACAGTGTGTGAGTATATTATACAGTGTGTGTACAGAGTATATACAGTATGTGTTATACAGAGTACGGGGGAGGAGTCTGTCCTTTATTGCTGCTCTGTGCTGGGAATGTGAGAGCATTCACTGGGCACTGACCGGCCATCTCCCCCCATAGCTCCTGCACTGGTCAATACAGAGTGTGAGTATATTATACAGTGTGGGTACAGAGTATATACAGTATGTGTTATACAGAGTGTGGGGGAGGAGTCTGTCCTTTATTGCTGCTCTGTACTGGGATTGTGAGAGCAGTTACTGGGCACTGACCGGCCACCTCCCCCCACAGCTCCTGCACTGGTCAGTACAGTGTGTGAGTATATTATACATGGTGAGTACAGAGTATATACAGTATGTGTTATACAGAGTACGGGGGAGGAGTCTTTCCTTTATTGCTGCTCTGTGCTGGGAATGTGAGCGCAGTCACTGGGCACTGTCCGGCCATCTCCCCCCATAGCTCCTGCACTGGTCAGTACTGTGTGTGAGTATATTATACAGTATGTGCTATACAGAGAATATACAGGATGTGCTATACAGAGTGCAGGGGAGGAGTCAGTCCTTTATTGCTGCTTTGTGCTGGGAATGTGAGTGCAGTCACTGGGCACTGTCCGGCCATCTCCCCCCATAGCTCCTGCACTGGTCAGTACAGTGTGTGAGAATATTATACAGTATGTGCTATACAGGGAATATACAGGATGTGCTATACAGAGTGCAGGGGAGAAGTCTGTCCTTTATTGCTGCTCTGTGCTGGGAATGTGAGTGCAGTCACTGGGCAGTGACCGGCCATCTCCCCCCTTAGCTCCTGCACAGGTCAGTACAGTGTGTGAGTATATTATACAGTGTGTGTACAGAGTATATACAGTATGTGTTATACAGAGTGTGGGGGAGGAGTCTATCCTTTATTGCTGCTGTGTGTTGGGAATGTGAGTGCAGTCACTGGGCACTGACCGGCCATCTCCCCCCTTAGCTCCTGCACTGGTCAGTACTGTGTGTGAGTATATTATACATGGTGAGTACAGAGTATATACAGTATGTGTTATACAGAGTACGGGGGAGGAGTCTGTCCTTTATTACTGCTCTGTGCTGGGAATGTGAGTGCAGTCACTGGGCACTGACCGGCCATCTCCCACCATAGCTCCTGCACTGGTCAGTACAGTGTGTGAGTATATTATACATGGTGAGTACAGAGTATATACAGTATGTGTTATACAGAGTACGGGGGAGGAGTCTGTCCTGTATTGCTGCTCTGTGCTAGGAATGTGAGCGCAGTCACTGGGCACTGACCAGCCATCTCCCCCCATAGCTCCTGCACTGGTCAATACAGAGTGTGAGTATATTATACAGTGTGGGTACAGAGTATATACAGTTTGTGTTATACAGAGTGAGGGGGAGGAGTCTGTCCTTTATTGCTGTTCTGTGCTGGGAATGTGAGAGCAGTTACTGGGCACTGACCGGCCACCTCCCCCCATAGCTCCTGCACTGGTCAGTACTGTGTGTGAGTATATTATACAGAATGTGCTATACAGAGAATATACAGGATGTGCTATACAGAGTGCAGGGGAGGAGTCTGTCCTTTGTTGCTGCTCTGTGCTGGGAATGTGAGCGCAGTCACTGGGCACTGACCGGCCATCTCCCTCCATAGCTCCTGCACTGGACAGTACAGTGTGTGAGTATATTATACAGTTTGTGTACAGAGTATATACAGTATGTGTTATACAGAGTACAGGGGAGGAGTCTGTCCTTTATTGCTGCTCTGTGCTGGGAATGTGAGAGCAGTCACTGGGCACTGACCGGCCATCTCCCCCCATAGCTCCTGCACTGGTCAATACAGAGTGTGAGTATATTATACAGTGTGGGTACAGAGTATATACAGTTTGTGTTATACAGAGTGAGGGGGAGGAGTCTGTCCTTTATTGCTGTTCTGTGCTGGGAATGTGAGAGCAGTTACTGGGCACTGACCGGCCACCTCCCCCCACAGCTCCTGCACTGGTAAGTACTGTGTGTGAGAATATTATACATGGTGAGTACAGAGTATATACAGTATGTGTTATACAGAGTACGGGGGAGGAGTCTGTCCTTTATTGCTGCTCTGTGCTGGGAATGTGAGCGCAGTCACTGGGCCCTGAACGGCCATCTCCCTCCATAGCTCCTGCACTGGACAGTACAGTGTGTGAGTATATTATACAGTGTGTGTACAGAGTATATACAGTATGTGTTATACAGAGTGCGGGGGAGGAGTCTATCCTTTATTGCTGCTCTGTGCTGGGAATGTGAGCGCAGTCACTGGGCACTGACCGGCCATCTCCCCCCATAGCTCCTGCACTGGTCAGTACAGTGTGTGAATATAGTCTACAGTGTGTGTACAGAGTATATACACAGTATGTGTTATACAGAGTGAGGGGGAGGAGTCTGTCCTTTATTACTGCTCTGTGCTGGGAATGGGAGAGCAGTCACTGGGCACTGACCTGCAATCTCCCCCCACAGCTCCTGCACTGGTCAGTACTGAATGTGAGTATATTATACAGTGTGTGTACAGAGTATATACAGTATGTGTTATACAGAGTGTGGGGGAGGAGTCTGTCCTTTATAGCTGCTCTGTGCAGGGAATGTGAGTGCTGTCACTGGGCACTGACCGGCCACCTCCCCCCACAGCTCCTGCACTGGTAAGTACTGTGTGTGAGTATATTATACATGGTGAGTACAGAGTTTATACAGTATGTGTTATACAGAGTATGGGGGAGGAGTCTGTCCTTTATTGCTGCTCTGTGCTGGGAATGTGAGCGCAGTCACTGGGCAATGGCCGGCCATCTCCCTCCATAGCTCCTGCACTGGACAGTACAGTGTGTGAGTATATTATACAGTGTGTGTACAGAGTATATACAGTATGTGTTATACAGAGTACGGGGGAGGAGTCTGTCCTTTATTGCTGCTCTGTGCTGGGAATGTGAGCGCAGTCACTGGGCACTGACCGGCCATCTCCCCCCATAGCTCCTGCACTGGTCAATACAGAGTGTGAGTATATTATACAGTGTGGGTACAGAGTATATACAGTATGTGTTATACAGAGTGTGGGGGAGGAGTCTGTCCTTTATTGCTGCTCTGTACTGGGATTGTGAGAGCAGTTACTGGGCACTGACCGGCCACCTCCCCCCACAGCTCCTGCACTGGTCAGTACAGTGTGTGAGTATATTATACATGGTGAGTACAGAGTATATACAGTATGTGTTATACAGAGTACGGGGGAGGAGTCTGTCCTTTATTGCTGCTCTGTGCTGGGAATGTGAGCGCAGTCACTGGGCACTGACCAGCCATCTCCCCCATAGCTCCTGCACTGGTCAGGACTGTGTGTGAGTATATTATACAGTATGTGCTATACAGAGAATATACAGGATGTGCTATACAGAGTGCAGGGGAGGAGTCTGTCCTTTATTGCTGCTCTGTGCTGGGAATGTGAGTGCAGTCACTGGGCAGTGACTGGCCATCTCCCCCCTTAGCTCCAGCACAGGTCAGTACAGTGTGTGAGTATATTATACAGTGTGTGTACAGAGTACATACAGTATGTGTTATACAGAGTGTGGGGGAGGAGTCTATCCTTTATTGCTGCTGTGTGTTGGGAATGTGAGTGCAGTCACTGGGCACTGACCGGCCATCTCCCCCCATAGCTCCTGCACTGGTAAGTACTGTGTGTGAGTATATTATACAGTGTGTGTACAGAGTATATACAGTATGTGTTATACAGAGTGTGGGGGAGGAGTCTGTCCTTTATTGCTGCTCTGTGCTGGGAATGTGAGCGCAGTCACTGGGCACTGACCGGCCATCTCCCTCCATAGCTCCTGCACTGGACAGTACAGTGTGTGAATATAGTCTACAGTGTGTGTACAGAGTATATACACAGTATGTGTTATACAGAGTGAGGGGGAGGAGTCTGTCCTTTATTACTGCTCTGTGCTGGGAATGGGAGAGCAGTCACTGGGCACTGACCTGCAATCTCCCCCCACAGCTCCTGCACTGGTCAGTACTGAATGTGAGTATATTATACAGTGTGTGTACAGAGTATATACAGTATGTGTTATACAGAGTGTGGGGGAGGAGTCTGTCCTTTATAGCTGCTCTGTGCAGGGAATGTGAGTGCTGTCACTGGGCACTGACCGGCCACCTCCCCCCACAGCTCCTGCACTGGTAAGTACTGTGTGTGAGTATATTATACATGGTGAGTACAGAGTTTATACAGTATGTGTTATACAGAGTACGGGGGAGGAGTCTATCCTTTATTGCTGCCCTGTGCTAGGAATGCGAGTGGAATCACATGGGCACTGACCAGTCAGCAACCCCGTTACTCCTGCACTGGTCAGTACAGTTTGTGTGTATATTATTCAGTGTGGGTACAGAGAATATACAGTATGTGTTACACAGAGTGCGGGGGAGGACTCAGTGCTTTATTGCTGCTCTGTGCTGGGAATGTTAGTGGAATCACTGGGAACTGACTGGCCATCTCACTCCATAGCTCCTGCATTGGTCAGTACAGTGTGTGAGTATATTATACAGTGTGTCTACAGAGTATATACAGTATGTGTTATACAGAGTGCGTGGGAGTAGTCTGTCCTTTATTGATGCTCTGTGCTGGTAATGTGAGCGCAGTCACTGGGCACTGATCGGCCTTCTCCCCCCATAGCTCCTGCACTGGTCAGTACAGTGTGTGAGTATATTATACAGTGTGTCTACAGAGTATATACAGTATGTGTTATACAGAGTGCGGGGGAGTAGTCTGTCCTTTATTGATGCTCTGTGCTGGTAATGTGAGCGCAGTCACTGGGCACTGATCGGCCTTCTCCCCCCATAGCTCCTGCACTGGTCAGTACAGTATGTGAGTATATTATACAGTGTGGGTACAGAGTATATACAGTATGTGTTATACAGAGTGTGGGGGAGGAGTCTGTCCTTTATTGCTGCTCTGTGCTGGGAATGTGAGCATAGTCACTGGGCACTGACCGGCCATCTCCCTCCATAGCTCCTGCACTGGTCAGTACACTGTGTAAGTATATTATATAGTGTATGTAAAGAGTATATACAGTATGTGTTATACAGAGTGTGGGGGAGGAGTCTGTCCTTTACTGCTGCTCTGTGCTGGGAATGTGAGAGCAGTCACTGGGCACTGAACGGCCATCTCCCCCATAGCTCCGGCACTGGTCAGTACAGTGTGTGAGTATATTATACAGTGTGTTATACAGAGTATATACAGTATGTGCTATACAGAGTGCGGGGGAGGAGTCTGTCCTTTATTGCTGCTCTGTGCTGGGAATGTTAGCGCAGTCACTTTGCAATGACCGGACATCTCCCCCCATAGCTCCTGCACTGGTCAGTACAGTGTGTGAGTATATTATACAGTGTGTGTACAGAGTATATACAGTATGTGTTATACAGAGTACGGGGGTGGAGTCTATCCTTTATTGCTGCTCTGTGCTGGGAATGTGAGAGCAGTCACTGGGCACTGACCGGCCATCTCCCTCCATAGCTCCTGCACTGGTCAGTACAGTTTGTGAGTATACCGCAGTATAAGCTATGCAGAGTATATACAGCATGTGTTATACAGAGTGCGGGGGAGGAGTCTGTCCTTTATTGCTGCACTGTGCTGGGAATGTGAGCGTAGTCACTGGGCACTGACCGGACATCTCCCCCCATAGCTCCAGCATTGGTCAGTACTGTGTGTGAGTATATTATACAGTGTGTGTACAGAGTATATACACAGTATGTGTTATACAGAGTGCAGGGGAGGAGTCTGTCCTTTATTTGTGCTCTGTGCTGGGAATGGGAGAGCAGTCACTGGGCACTGACTGGCCATCTCCCCCCACAGCTCCTCCACTGGTCAGTACAGTGTGTGAGTATATTATACAGTGTGTGTACAGAGTATATACAGTATGTGTTATACAGAGTGCGGGGGAGGAGTCTGTCCTTTATTGCTGCTCTGTGCTGGGAATGTGAGCGCAGTCACTGGGCACTGACTGCACATCTCCCCCTTAACTCCAGCACTGGTCAGTACAGTGTGTGAGTATATTATACAGTATGTGTTATACAGAGAATATACAGGATGTGCTATACAGAGTGCAGGGGAGGAGTCTGTCCTTTATTGCTGCTTTGTGCTGGAAATGTGAGTGCAGTCACTGGGCAGTGACCGGCCATCTCCCCCCTTAGCTCCTGCACTGTTCAGTACAGTGTGTGAGTATATTATACAGTGTGTGTACAGAGTATATATAGTATGTGTTATACAGAGTGTGGGGGAGGAGTCTATCCTTTATTGCTGCTGTGTGTTGGGAATGTGAGTGCAGTCACTGGGCACTGACCGGCCATCTCCCCCATAGCTCCTTCACTGGTCAGTACTGTATGTGAGTATATTATACATGGTGAGTACAGAGTATATACAGTATGTGTTATACAGAGTACGGGGGAGGAGTCTGTCCTTTATTGCTGCTCTGTGCTGGGAATGTGAGCGCAGTCACTGGGCACTGGCCGGCCATCTCCCTCCATAGCTCCTGCACTGGACAGTACAGTGTGTGAGTATATTATACAGTGTGTGTACAGAGTATATACAGTATGTGTTATACAGAGTACGGGGGAGGAGTCTGTCCTTTATTGCTGCTCTGTGCTGGGAATGTGAGAGCATTCACTGGGCACTGACCGGCCATCTCCCCCCATAGCTCCTGCACTGGTCAATACAGAGTGTGAGTATATTATACAGTGTGGGTACAGAGTATATACAGTATGTGTTATACAGAGTGTGGGGGAGGAGTCTGTCCTTTATTGCTGCTCTGTACTGGGATTGTGAGAGCAGTTACTGGGCACTGACCGGCCACCTCCCCCCACAGCTCCTGCACTGGTCAGTACAGTGTGTGAGTATATTATACATGGTGAGTACAGAGTATATACAGTATGTGTTATACAGAGTACGGGGGAGGAGTCTGTCCTTTATTGCTGCTCTGTGCTGGGAATGTGAGCGCAGTCACTGGGCACTGTCCGGCCATCTCCCCCCATAGCTCCTGCACTGGTCAGTACAGTGTGTGAGAATATTATACAGTATGTGCTATACAGGGAATATACAGGATGTGCTATACAGAGTGCAGGGGAGAAGTCTGTCCTTTATTGCTGCTCTGTGCTGGGAATGTGAGTGCAGTCACTGGGCAGTGACCGGCCATCTCCCCCCTTAGCTCCTGCACAGGTCAGTACAGTGTGTGAGTATATTATACATGGTGAGTACAGAGTATATACAGTATGTGTTATACAGAGTACGGGGGAGGAGTCTGTCCTTTATTACTGCTCTGTGCTGGGAATGTGAGTGCAGTCACTGGGCACTGACCGGCCATCTCCCACCATAGCTCCTGCACTGGTCAGTACAGTGTGTGAGTATATTATACATGGTGAGTACAGAGTATATACAGTATGTGTTATACAGAGTACGGGGGAGGAGTCTGTCCTTTATTACTGCTCTGTGCTGGGAATGTGAGTGCAGTCACTGGGCACTGACCGGCCATCTCCCACCATAGCTCCTGCACTGGTCAGTACAGTGTGTGAGTATATTATACATGGTGAGTACAGAGTATATACAGTATGTGTTATACAGAGTACGGGGGAGGAGTCTGTCCTGTATTGCTGCTCTGTGCTGGGAATGTGAGCGCAGTCACTGGGCACTGACAAGCCATCTCCCCCATAGCTCCTGCACTGGTCAGTACTGTGTGTGAGTATATTATACAGAATGTGCTATACAGAGAATATACAGGATGTGCTATACAGAGTGCAGGGGAGGAGTCTGTCCTTTGTTGCTGCTCTGTGCTGGGAATGTGAGCGCAGTCACTGGGCACTGACCGGCCATCTCCCCCCATAGCTCCTGCACTGGTCAATACAGAGTGTGAGTATATTATACAGTGTGGGTACAGAGTATATACAGTTTGTGTTATACAGAGTGAGGGGGTGGAGTCTGTCCTTTATTGCTGCTCTGTGCTGGGAATGTGAGAGCAGTTACTGGGCACTGACCGGCCACCTCCCCCCACAGCTCCTGCACTGGTCACTACAGAGTGTGAGTATATTATACAGTGTGGGTACAGAGTATATACAGTTTGTGTTATACAGAGTGAGGGGGAGGAGTCTGTCCTTTATTGCTGTTCTGTGCTGGGAATGTGAGAGCAGTTACTGGGCACTGACCGGCCACCTCCCCCCACAGCTCCTGCACTGGTAAGTACTGTGTGTGAGAATATTATACATGGTGAGTACAGAGTATATACAGTATGTGTTATACAGAGTACGGGGGAGGAGTCTGTCCTTTATTGCTGCTCTGTGCTGGGAATGTGAGCGCAGTCACTGGGCACTGACCGGCCATCTCCCTCCATAGCTCCTGCACTGGACAGTACAGTGTGTGAGTATATTATACAGTGTGTGTACAGAGTATATACAGTATGTGTTATACAGAGTGTGTCGGAGGAGTCTATCCTTTATTGCTGCTCTGTGCTGGGAATGTGAGCGCAGTCACTGGGCACTGACCGGCCATCTCCCCCCATAGCTCCTGCACTGGTCAATACAGAGTGTGAGTATATTATACAGTGTGGGTACAGAGTATATACAGTTTGTGTTATACAGAGTGAGGGGGAGGAGTCTGTCCTTTATTGCTGCTCTGTGCTGGGAATGTGAGAGCAGTTACTGGGCACTGACCGGCCACCTCCCCCCACAGCTCCTGCACTGGTAAGTACTGTGTGTGAGTATATTATACAGTGTATGTACAGAGTATATACAGTATGTGTTATACAGAGTACGGGGGAGGAGTCTGTCCTTTATTGCTGCACTGTGCTGGGAATGTGAGCGTAGTCACTGGGCACTGACCGGACATCTCCCCCCATAGCTCCAGCATTGGTCAGTACTGTGTGTGAGTATATTATACAGTGTGTGTACAGAGTATATACACAGTATGTGTTATACAGAGTGCAGGGGAGGAGTCTGTCCTTTATTTGTGCTCTGTGCTGGGAATGGGAGAGCAGTCACTGGGCACTGACTGGCCATCTCCCCCCACAGCTCCTCCACTGGTCAGTACAGTGTGTGAGTATATTATACAGTGTGTGTACAGAGTATATACAGTATGTGTTATACAGAGTGCGGGGGAGGAGTCTGTCCTTTATTGCTGCTCTGTGCTGGGAATGTGAGCGCAGTCTTTGGGCACTGACCGGACATCTCCCCCCATAGCTCCTGCACTGGTCAGTACTGTGTGTGAGTATATTATACAGTGTGTGTACAGAGTTTATACAGTATGTGTTATACAGAGTGCGGGGGAGGAGTCTGTCCTTTATTGCTGCTCTGTGCTGGTAATGGGAGCGTAGTCACTGGGCACTGACCGGCCATCTCCCCCCTTAGCTCCTGCCCTGGTCAGTACTGTGTGTGAGTATATTATACAGTGTGTGTACAGTATATATACAGTATGTGTTATACAGAGTGTGGGGGAGGAGTCTGTCCTTTATTGCTGCTCTGTGCTGGGAATGTGAGAGCAGTCACTGGGCACTGACCGGCCATCTCCCCCCATAGCTCCTGCACTGGTCAGTACAGAGTGTGAGAATATTATACAGTGTGGGTACAGACTATATACAGTATGTGTTATACAGAGTGTGGGGGAGGAGTCTGTCCTTTATTACTGCTCTGTGCTGGGAATGTGAGCGCAGTCACTGGGCACTGACCGCACATCTCCCCCTTAACTCCAGCACTGGTCAGTACAGTGTGTGAGTAAATTATACAGTATGTGTTATACAGAGAATATACAGGATGTGCTATACAGAGTACAGGGGAGGAGTCTGTCCTTTATTGCTGCTTTGTGCTGGGAATGTGAGTGCAGTCACTGGGCACTGACCGGCCATCACCCCCCATAGCTCATGCACTGGTCAGTACAGAGTGTGAGTATATTATACAGTGTATGTACAGAGTATATACAGTATGTGTTATACAGAGTGCGGGGGAGGAGTCTGTCCTTTATTGCTGCTCTGTGCTGGGAATGTGAGCGCAGTCACTGGGCACTGACTGCACATCTCCCCCTTAACTCCAGCACTGGTCAGTACAGTGTATGAGTATATTATACAGTATGTGTTATACAGAGAATATACAGGATGTGCTATACAGAGTGCAGGGGAGGAGTCTGTCCTTTATTGCTGCTTTGTGCTGGAAATGTGAGTGCAGTCACTGGGCAGTGACCGGCCATCTCCCCCATAGCTCCTTCAGTGGTCAGTACTGTATGTGAGTATATTATACATGGTGAGTACAGAGTATATACAGTATGTGTTATACAGAGTACGGGGGAGGAGTCTGTTCTTTATTGCTGCTCTGTGCTGGGAATGTGAGCGCAGTCACTGGGCACTGGCCGGCCATCTCCCTCCATAGCTCCTGCACTGGACAGTACAGTGTGTGAGTATATTATACAGTGTGTGTACAGAGTATATACAGTATGTGTTATACAGAGTACGGGGGAGGAGTCTGTCCTTTATTGCTGCTCTGTGCTGGGAATGTGAGAGCATTCACTGGGCACTGACCGGCCATCTCCCCCCATAGCTCCTGCACTGGTCAATACAGAGTGTGAGTATATTATACAGTGTGGGTACAGAGTATATACAGTATGTGTTATACAGAGTGTGGGGGAGGAGTCTGTCCTTTATTGCTGCTCTGTACTGGGATTGTGAGAGCAGTTACTGGGCACTGACCGGCCACCTCCCCCCACAGCTCCTGCACTGGTCAGTACAGTGTGTGAGTATATTATACATGGTGAGTACAGAGTATATACAGTATGTGTTATACAGAGTACGGGGGAGGAGTCTGTCCTTTATTGCTGCTCTGTGCTGGGAATGTGAGCGCAGTCACTGGGCACTGTCCGGCCATCTCCCCCATAGCTCCTGCACTGGTCAGTACTGTGTGTGAGTATATTATACAGTATGTGCTATACAGAGAATATACAGGATGTGCTATACAGAGTGTGGGGGAGGAGTCAGTCCTTTATTGCTGCTTTGTGCTGGGAATGTGAGTGCAGTCACTGGGCACTGTCCGGCCATCTCCCCCATAGCTCCTGCACTGGTCAGTACTGTGTGTGAGTATATTATACAGTATGTGCTATACAGAGAATATACAGGATGTGCTATACAGAGTGCAGGGGAGGAGTCAGTCCTTTATTGCTGCTTTGTGCTGGGAATGTGAGTGCAGTCACTGGGCACTGTCCGGCTATCTCCCCCCATAGCTCCTGCACTGGTCAGTACAGTGTGTGAGAATATTATACAGTATGTGCTATACAGGGAATATACAGGATGTGCTATACAGAGTGCAGGGGAGAAGTCTGTCCTTTATTGCTGCTCTGTGCTGGGAATGTGAGTGCAGTCACTGGGCAGTGACCGGCCATCTCCCCCCTTAGCTCCTGCACAGGTCAGTACAGTGTGTGAGTATATTATACAGTGTGTGTACAGAGTATATACAGTATGTGTTATACAGAGTGTGGGGGAGGAGTCTATCCTTTATTGCTGCTGTGTGTTGGGAATGTGAGTGCAGTCACTGGGCACTGACCGGCCATCTCCCCCCTTAGCTCCTGCACTGGTCAGTACTGTGTGTGAGTATATTATACATGGTGAGTACAGAGTATATACAGTATGTGTTATACAGAGTACGGGGGAGGAGTCTGTCCTTTATTACTGCTCTGTGCTGGGAATGTGAGTGCAGTCACTGGGCACTGACCGGCCATCTCCCACCATAGCTCCTGCACTGGTCAGTACAGTGTGTGAGTATATTATACATGGTGAGTACAGAGTATATACAGTATGTGTTATACAGAGTACGGGGGAGGAGTCTGTCCTTTATTGCTGCTCTGTGCTGGGAATGTGAGCGCAGTCACTGGGCACTGACAAGCCATCTCCCCCATAGCTCCTGCACTGGTCAGTACTGTGTGTGAGTATATTATACAGAATGTGCTATACAGAGAATATACAGGATGTGCTATACAGAGTGCAGGGGAGGAGTCTGTCCTTTGTTGCTGCTCTGTGCTGGGAATGTGAGCGCAGTCACTGGGCACTGACCGGCCATCTCCCTCCATAGCTCCTGCACTGGACAGTACAGTGTGTGAGTATATTATACAGTTTGTGTACAGAGTATATACAGTATGTGTTATACAGAGTACGGGGGAGGAGTCTGTCCTTTATTGTTGCTCTGTGCTGGGAATGTGAGCGCAGTCACTGGGCACTGACCGGCCATCTCCCTCCATAGCTCCTGCACTGGACAGTACAGTGTGTGAGTATATTATACAGTGTGTGTACAGAGTATATACAGTATGTGTTATACAGAGTGTGGGGGAGGAGTCTATCCTTTATTGCTGCTCTGTGCTGGGAATGTGAGCGCAGTCACTGGGCACTGACCGGCCATCTCCCCCCATAGCTCCTGCACTGGTCAGTACAGTGTGTGAGTATAGTCTACAGTGTGTGTACAGAGTATATACACAGTATGTGTTATACAGAGTGAGGGGGAGGAGTCTGTCCTTTATTACTGCTCTGTGCTGGGAATGTGAGTGCAGTCACTGGGCACTGACCGGCCATCTCCCACCATAGCTCCTGCACTGGTCAGTACAGTGTGTGAGTATATTATACATGGTGAGTACAGAGTATATACAGTATGTGTTATACAGAGTACGGGGGAGGAGTCTGTCCTTTATTGCTGCTCTGTGCTGGGAATGTGAGCGTAGTCACTGGGCACTGACAAGCCATCTCCCCCATAGCTCCTGCACTGGTCAGTACTGTGTGTGAGTATATTATACAGAATGTGCTATACAGAGAATATACAGGATGTGCTATACAGAGTGCAGGGGAGGAGTCTGTCCTTTGTTGCTGCTCTGTGCTGGGAATGTGAGCGCAGTCACTGGGCACTGACCGACCATCTCCCTCCATAGCTCCTGCACTGGTCAATACAGAGTGTGAGTATATTATACAGTGTGTGTACAGAGTATATACAGTTTGTGTTATACAGAGTGAGGGGGAGGAGTCTGTCCTTTATTGCTGCTCTGTGCTGGGAATGTGAGAGCAGTTACTGGGCACTGACCGGCCACCTCCCCCCACAGCTCCTGCACTGGTAAGTACTGTGTGTGAGTATATTATACAGTGTATGTACAGAGTATATACAGTATGTGTTATACAGAGTACGGGGGAGGAGTCTGTCCTTTATTGCTGCTCTGTGCTGGGAATGTGAGCGCAGTCACTGGGCACTGACCGGCCATCTCCCTCCATAGCTCCTGCACTGGACAGTACAGTGTGTGAGTATATTATACAGTGTGTGTACAGAGTATATACAGTATGTGTTATACAGAGTGCGGGGGAGGAGTCTATCCTTTATTGCTGCTCTGTGCTGGGAATGTGAGCGCAGTCACTGGGCACTGACCGGCCATCTCCCCCCATAGCTCCAGCACTGGTCAGTACAGTGTGTGAGTATAGTCTACAGTGTGTGTACAGAGTATATACACAGTATGTGTTATACAGAGTGAGGGGGAGGAGTCTGTCCTTTATTACTGCTCTGTGCTGGGAATGGGAGAGCAGTCACTGGGCACTGACCTGCAATCTCCCCCCATAGCTCCTGCACTGGTCAGTACTGAATGTGAGTATATTATACTGTGTGTGTAAAGAGTATATACAGTATTTGTTATACAGAGTGTGGGGGAGGAGTCTGTCCTTTATAGCTGCTCTGTGCAGGGAATGTGAGTGCAGTCACTGGGCACTGACCGGCCATCTCCCTTCATAGCTCCTGCACTGGACAGTACAGTGTGTGAGTATATTATACAGTGTGTGTACAGAGTATATACAGTATGTGTTATACAGAGTGCAGGGCAGTAGTCTGTCCTTTATTGCTGCTCTGTGCTGGGAATGTGAGCGTAGTCACTGGGCACTGACTGGCCATCTCCCCCCACAGCTCCTGCACTGGTCAGTTCTGTGTGTGAGTATATTATAGATGGTGAGTACAGAGTATATACAGTATGTGTTATACAGAGTACGGGGAGGAGTCTGTCCTTTATTTCTGCTCTGTGCTGGGAATGTGTTTGCAGTCACTGGGCACTGACCGGCCATCTCCCCCCACAGCTCCTGCACTGGTCAGTACTCTGTGTGTATATTATACATGGTGAGAACAGAGTATATACAGTATGTGTTATACAGAGTACGGGGAGAAGTCTGTCCTTGATTGCTGCTCTGTGCTGGGAATGTGAGCGCAGTCACTGTGCACTGACCGGCCGTCTCCCTCCATAGCTCCTGCACTGGACAGTACAGTGTGTGAGTATATTATACAGTGTGTGTACAGAGTATATACAGTATGTGTTATACAGAGTACGGGGGAGGAGTCTGTCCTTTATTGCTGCTGTGTGTTGGGAATGTGAGTGCAGTCACTGGGCACTGACCGGCCATCTCCCCCCATAGCTCCTGCACTGGTCAGTACTGTGTGTGAGTATATTATACATGGTGAGTACAGAGTATATACAGTATGTATTATACAGAGTACGGGGGAGGAGTCTGTCCTTTATTGCTGCTCTGTGCTTGGAATGTGAGCGCAGTCACTGGGCACTGACCGGCCATCTCCCCCCACAGCTCCTGCACTGGTCATTACTGTGTGTGAGTATATTATACAGTGTTGTACAGAGTATATACACTATGTTCTATACAGAGTGTGGGGGAGGAGTCTATCCTTTATTGCTGCCCTGTGCTAGGAATGCGAGTGGAATCACATGGGCACTGACCAGTCATCAACCCCCTTACTCCTGCACTGGTCAGTACAGTTTGTGTGTATATTATACAGTGTGGGTACAGAGTATATACAGTATGTGTTACACAGAGTGCGGGGGAGGACTCAGTGCTTTATTGCTGCTCTGTGTTGGGAATGTTAGTAGAATCACTGGGAACTGACCGGCCATCTCACTCCATAGCTCCTGCATTGGTCAGTACAGTGTGTGAGTATATTATACAGTGTGTCTACAGAGTATATACAGTATGTGTTATACAGAGTGCGGGGGAGTAGTCTGTCCTTTATTGATGCTCTGTGCTGGTAATGTGAGCGCAGTCACTGGGCACTGATCGGCCTTCTCCCCCCATAGCTCCTGCACTGGTCAGTACAGTGTGTGAGTATATTATACAGTGTGGATACAGAGTATATACAGTATGTGTTATACAGAGTGTGGGGGAGGAGTCTGTTCTTTATTGCTGCTCTGTGCTGGGAATGTGAGCGCAGTCACTGGGCACTGACCGGCCATCTCACTCTATAGCTCCTGCACTGGTCAGTACAGTGTGTGAGTATATTATACAGTGTGTCTACAGAGTATATACAGTATGTGTTATACAGAGTGTTGGGTAGTAGTCTGTCCTTTATTGATGCTCTGTGCTGGTAATGTGAGCGCAGTCACTGGGCACTGATCGGCCTTCTCCCCCCATAGCTCCTTCACTGGTCAGTACAGTATGTGAGTATATTATACAGTGTGGGTACAGAGTATATACAGTATGTGTTATACAGAGTGTGGGGGAGGAGTATGTCCTTTATTGCTGCTCTGTGCTGGGAATGTGAGCATAGTCACTGGGCACTGACCGGCCATCTCCCTCCATAGCTCCTGCACTGGTCAGTACACTGTGTAAGTATATTATATAGTGTATGTAAAGAGTATATACAGTATGTGTTATACAGAGTGTGGGGGAGGAGTCTGTCCTTTACTGCTGCTCTGTGCTGGGAATGTGAGAGCAGTCACTGGGCACTGAACGGCCATCTCCCCCATAGCTCCGGCACTGGTCAGTACAGTGTGTGAGTATATTATACAGTGTGTTATACAGAGTATATACAGTATGTGCTATACAGAGTGCGGGGGAGGAGTCTGTCCTTTATTGCTGCTCTGTTCTGGGAATGTTAGCGCAGTCACTTTGCAATGACCGGACATCTCCCCCCATAGCTCCTGCACTGGTCAGTACAGTGTGTGAGTATATTATACAGTGTGTGTACAGAGTATATACAGTATGTGTTATACAGAGTACGGGGGTGGAGTCTATCCTTTATTGCTGCTCTGTGCTGGGAATGTGAGAGCAGTCACTGGGCACTGACTGGCCATCTCCCTCCATAGCTCCTGCACTGGTCAGTACAGTTTGTGAGTATACCGCAGTATAAGCTATGCAGAGTATATACAGCATGTGTTATACAGAGTGCGGGGGAGGAGTCTGTCCTTTATTGCTGCACTGTGCTGGGAATGTGAGCGTAGTCACTGGGCACTGACCGGACATCTCCCCCCATAGCTCCAGCATTGGTCAGTACTGTGTGTGAGTATATTATACAGTGTGTGTACAGAGTATATACACAGTATGTGTTATACATAGTGCAGGGGAGGAGTCTGTCCTTTATTTGTGCTCTGTGCTGGGAATGGGAGAGCAGTCACTGGGCACTGACTGGCCATCTCCCGCCACAGCTCCTGCACTGGTCAGTACTGTGTGTGAGTATATTATACAGTGTGTGTACAGAGTATATACAGTATGTGTTATACAGGGTACGGGGGCGGAGTCTGTCCTTTATTTCTGCTCTGTGCTGGGAATGTGAGCGCAGTCACTGGGCACTGACCGGCCATCTCCCCCCATAGCTCCTGCACTGGTCAGTACAGTGTGTGAGTATATTATACAGCGTGTGTACGGAGTATATACAGTACGTGTTATACAGAGTGCGGGGGAGGAGTCTGTCCTTTATTACTGCTCTGTGCTGGGAATGTGAGTGCAGTCACTGGGCACTGACCGGCCATCTCCCACCATAGCTCCTCCACTGGTCATTACAGTGTGTGAGTATATTATACAGTGTGTGTACAGAGTATATACAGTATGTGTTATACAGAGTGCGGGGGAGGAGTCTGTCCTTTATTGCTGCTCTGTGCTGGGAATGTGAGCGCAGTCTTTGGGCACTGACCGGACATCTCCCCCCATAGCTCCTGCACTGGTCAGTACAGTGTGTGAGTATATTATACAGTGTGTGTACAGAGTTTATACAGTATGTGTTATACAGAGTGCGGGGGAGGAGTCTGTCCTTTATTGCTGCTCTGTGCTGGTAATGGGAGCGTAGTCACTGGGCACTGACCGGCCATCTCCCCCCTTAGCTCCTGCCCTGGTCAGTACTGTGTGTGAGTATATTATACAGTGTGTGTACAGAATATATACAGTATGTGTTATACAGAGTGCGGGGGAGGAGTCTGTCCTTTATTGCTGCTCTGTGCTGGGAATGTGAGAGCAGTCACTGGGCACTGACCGGCCATCTCCCCCCATAGCTCCTGCACTGGTCAGTACAGAGTGTGAGAATATTATACAGTGTGGGTACAGACTATATACAGTATGTGTTATACAGAGTGTGGGGGAGGAGTCTGTCCTTTATTACTGCTCTGTGCTGGGAATGTGAGCGCAGTCACTGGGCACTGACCGCACATCTCCCCCTTAACTCCAGCACTGGTCAGTACAGTGTGTGAGTAAATTATACAGTATGTGTTATACAGAGAATATACAGGATGTGCTATACAGAGTACAGGGGAGGAGTCTGTCCTTTATTGCTGCTTTGTGCTGGGAATGTGAGTGCAGTCACTGGGCACTGACCGGCCATCACCCCCCATAGCTCATGCACTGGTCAGTACAGAGTGTGAGTATATTATACAGTGTATGTACAGAGTATATACAGTATGTGTTATACAGAGTGCGGGGGAGGAGTCTGTCCTTTATTGCTGCTCTGTGCTGGGAATGTGAGTGCAGTCACTGGGCACTGACTGCACATCTCCCCCTTAACTCCAGCACTGGTCAGTACAGTGTGTGAGTATATTATACAGTATGTGTTATACAGAGAATATACAGGATGTGCTATACAGAGTGCAGGGGAGGAGTCTGTCCTTTATTGCTGCTTTGTGCTGGAAATGTGAGTGCAGTCACTGGGCAGTGACCGGCCATCTCCCCCCTTAGCTCCTGCACTGTTCAGTACAGTGTGTGAGTATATTATACAGTGTGTGTACAGAGTATATATAGTATGTGTTATACAGAGTGTGGGGGAGGAGTCTATCCTTTATTGCTGCTGTGTGTTGGGAATGTGAGTGCAGTCACTGGGCACTGACCGGCCATCTCCCCCATAGCTCCTTCACTGGTCAGTACTGTATGTAAGTATATTATACATGGTGAGTACAGAGTATATACAGTATGTGTTATACAGAGTACGGGGGAGGAGTCTGTCCTTTATTGCTGCTCTGTGCTGGGAATGTGAGCGCAGTCACTGGGCACTGGCCGGCCATCTCCCTCCATAGCTCCTGCACTGGACAGTACAGTGTGTGAGTATATTATACAGTGTGTGTACAGAGTATATACAGTATGTGTTATACAGAGTATGGGGGAGGAGTCTGTCCTTTATTGCTGCTCTGTGCTGGGAATGTGAGAGCATTCACTGGGCACTGACCGGCCACCTCCCCCCACAGCTCCTGCACTGGTCAGTACAGTGTGTGAGTATATTATACATGGTGAGTACAGAGTATATACAGTATGTGTTATACAGAGTACGGGGGAGGAGTCTGTCCTTTATTGCTGCTCTGTGCTGGGAATGTGAGCGCAGTCACTGGGCACTGGCCAGCCATCTCCCCCATAGCTCCTGCACTGGTCAGTACTGTGTGTGAGTATATTATACAGTATGTGCTATACAGAGAATATACAGGATGTGCTATACAGAGTGCAGGGGAGGAGTCAGTCCTTTATTGCTGCTTTGTGCTGGGAATGTGAGTGCAGTCACTGGGCACTGTCCGGCCATCTCCCCCCATAGCTCCTGCACTGGTCAGTACAGTGTGTGAGAATATTATACAGTATGTGCTATACAGGGAATATACAGGATGTGCTATACAGAGTGCAGGGGAGAAGTCTGTCCTTTATTGCTGCTCTGTGCTGGGAATGTGAGTGCAGTCACTGGGCAGTGACCGGCCATCTCCCCCCTTAGCTCCTGCACAGGTCAGTACAGTGTGTGAGTATATTATACAGTGTGTGTACAGAGTATATACAGTATGTGTTATACAGAGTGTGGGGGAGGAGTCTATCCTTTATTGCTGCTGTGTGTTGGGAATGTGAGTGCAGTCACTGGGCACTGACCGGCCATCTCCCCCCATAGCTCCTGCACTGGTCAGTACTGTGTGTGAGTATATTATACATGGTGAGTACAGAGTATATACAGTATGTGTTATACAGAGTACGGGGGAGGAGTCTGTCCTTTATTACTGCTCTGTGCTGGGAATGTGAGTGCAGTCACTGGGCACTGACCGGCCATCTCCCACCATAGCTCCTGCACTGGTCAGTACAGTGTGTGAGTATATTATACATGGTGAGTACAGAGTATATACAGTATGTGTTATACAGAGTACGGGGGAGGAGTCTGTCCTTTATTGCTGCTCTGTGCTGGGAATGTGAGCGCAGTCACTGGGCACTGACAAGCCATCTCCCCCCATAGCTCCTGCACTGGTCAATACAGAGTGTGAGTATATTATACAGTGTGGGTACAGAGTATATACAGTTTGTGTTATACAGAGTGAGGGGGAGGAGTCTGTCCTTTATTGCTGCTCTGTGCTGGGAATGTGAGAGCAGTTACTGGGCACTGACCGGCCACCTCCCCCCACAGCTCCTGCACTGGTAAGTACTGTGTGTGAGAGTATTATACATGGTGAGTACAGAGTATATACAGTATGTGTTATACAGAGTACGGAGGAGGAGTCTGTCCTTTATTGCTGCTCTGTGCTGGGAATGTGAGCGCAGTCACTGGGCACTGACCGGCCATCTCCCTCCATAGCTACTGCACTGGACAGTACAGTGTGTGAGTATATTATACAGTGTGTGTACAGAGTATATACAGTATGTGTTATACAGAGTGCGGGGGAGGAGTCTATCCTTTATTGCTGCTCTGTGCTGGGAATGTGAGCGCAGTCACTGGGCACTGACCGGCCATCTCCCCCCATAGCTCCAGCACTGGTCAGTACAGTGTGTGAGTATAGTCTACAGTGTGTGTACAGAGTATATACACAGTATGTGTTATACAGAGTGAGGGGGAGGAGTCTGTCCTTTATTACTGCTCTGTGCTGGGAATGGGAGAGCAGTCACTGGGCACTGACCTGCAATCTCCCCCCATAGCTCCTGCACTGGTCAGTACTGAATGTGAGTATATTATACTGTGTGTGTACAGAGTATATACAGTATTTGTTATACAGAGTGTGGGGGAGGAGTCTGTCCTTTATAGCTGCTCTGTGCAGGGAATGTGAGTGCAGTCACTGGGCACTGACCGGCCATCTCCCTCCATAGCTCCTGCACTGGACAGTACAGTGTGTGAGTATATTATACAGTGTGTGTACAGAGTATATACAGTATGTGTTATACAGAGTGCAGGGCAGTAGTCTGTCCTTTATTGCTGCTCTGTGCTGGGAATGTGAGCATAGTCACTGGGCACTGACTGGCCATCTCCCCCCACAGCTCCTGCACTGGTCAGTTCTGTGTGTGAGTATATTATACATGGTGAGTACAGAGTATATACAGTATGTGTTATACAGAGTACGGGGAGAAGTCTGTCCTTGATTGCTGCTCTGTGCTGGGAATGTGTTTGCAGTCACTGGGCACTGACCGGCCATCTCCCCCCACAGCTCCTGCACTGGTCAGTACTGTGTGTGTATATTATACATGGTGAGAACAGAGTATATACAGTATGTGTTATACAGAGTACGGGGGAGGAGTCTGTCCTTTATTGCTGCTCTGTGCTTGGAATGTGAGTGCAGTCACTGGGCACTGACCGGCCATCTCCCCCCATAGCTCCAGCACTGGTCAGTACTGTGTGTGAGTATACAGCAGTATGTGCTATGAAGAGTATATACAGTATGTGTTATACAGAGTACGGGGAGGAGTCTGTCCTTGATTGCTGCTCTGTGCTGGGAATGAGAGTGCAGTCACTGGGCATTGACCAGTCATCTCCCCCCACAGCTCCTGCACTGGTCATTACTGTGTGTGAGTATATTATACAGTGTTGTACAGAGTATATACACTATGTTCTATACAGAGTGCGGGGGAGGAGTCTGTCCTTTATTGCTGCTCTGTGCTCGGAATGTGAGCGTAGTCACTGGGCACTGACCAGTCATCAACCCCCTTACTCCTGCACTGGTCAGTACAGTTTGTGTGTATATTATACAGTGTGGGTACAGAGTATATACAGTATGTGTTACACAGAGTGCGGGGGAGGACTCAGTGCTTTATTGCTGCTCTGTGTTGGGAATGTTAGTAGAATCACTGGGAACTGACCGGCCATCTCACTCCATAGCTCCTGCATTGGTCAGTACAGTGTGTGAGTATATTATACAGTGTGTCTACAGAGTATATACAGTATGTGTTATACAGAGTGCGGGGGAGTAGTCTGTCCTTTATTGATGCTCTGTGCTGGTAATGTGAGCGCAGTCACTGGGCACTGATCGGCCTTCTCCCCCCATAGCTCCTGCACTGGTCAGTACAGTGTGTGAGTATATTATACAGTGTGGATACAGAGTATATACAGTATGTGTTATACAGAGTGTGGGGGAGGAGTCTGTTCTTTATTGCTGCTCTGTGCTGGGAATGTGAGCGCAGTCACTGGGCACTGACCGGCCATCTCACTCTATAGCTCCTGCACTGGTCAGTACAGTGTGTGAGTATATTATACAGTGTGTCTACAGAGTATATACAGTATGTGTTATACAGAGTGTTGGGTAGTAGTCTGTCCTTTATTGATGCTCTGTGCTGGTAATGTGAGTGCAGTCACTGGGCACTGATCGGCCTTCTCCCCCCATAGCTCCTTCACTAGTCAGTACATTGTATGAGTATATTATACAGTGTGGGTACAGAGTATATACAGTATGTGTTATACAGAGTGTGGGGGAGGAATCTGTCCTTTATTGCTGCTCTGTGCTGGGAATGTGAGCATAGTCACTGGGCACTGACCGGCCATCTCCCTCCATAGCTCCTGCACTGGTCAGTACAGTGTGTGAGTATATTATACAGTGTATGTACAGAGTATATACAGTATGTGTTATACAGAGTGTGGGGGAGGAGTCTGTCCTTTGTTGCTGCTCTGTGCTGGGAATGTGAGAGCAGTCACTGGGCACTGACCGGCCATCTCCCTCCATAGCTCCGGCACTGGTCAGTACAGTGTGTGAGTATATTATACAGTGTGTTATACAGAGTATATACAGTATGTGCTATACAGAGTGCAGGGGAGGAGTCTGTCCTTTATTGCTGCTCTGTGCTGGGAATGGTAGCGCAGTCACTGCGCAATGACCGGACATTTCCCCCCATAGCTCCTGCACTGGTTAGTACAGTGTGTGAGTATATTATACAGTGTGTGTACAGAGTATATACAGTACGTGTTATACAGAGTACGGGGGAGGAGTCTATCCTTTATTGCTGCTCTGTGCTGGGAATGTGAGAGCAGTCACTGGGCACTGACCGGCCATCTCCCTCCATAGCTCCTGCACTGGTCAGTACAGTTTGTGAGTATACAGCAGTATGTGCTATGCAGAGTATATACAGCATGTGTTATACAGAGTGCGGGGGAGGAGTCTGTCCTTTATTGCTGCTCTGTGCTGGGAATGTGAGCGTAGTCACTGGGCACTAACCGGACATCTCCCTCCATAGCTCCTGCACTGGTCAGTACAGTTTGTGAGTATACAGCAGTATGTGCTATGCAGAGTATATACAGCATGTGTTATACAGAGTGCAGGGGAGGAGTCTGTCCTTTATTGCTGCTCTGTGCTGGGAATGTGAGCGTAGTCACTGGGCACTGACCGGACATCTCCCCGCATAGCTCCTGCACTGGTCAGTACTGTGTGTGAGTATATTATACAGTGTGTGTACAGAGTATATACACAGTATGTGTTATACAGAGTGCGGTAGAGGAGTCTGTCCTTTATTTGTGCTCTGTGCTGGGAATGGGAGAGCAGTCACTGGGCACTGACCGGCCATCTCCCACACAGCTCCTGCACTGGTCAGTACTGTGTGTGAGTATATTATACAGTGTGTGTACAGAGTATATATAGTATGTGTTCTACAGAGTACGGGGGAGGAGTCTGTCCTTTATTTGTGCTCTGTGCTGGGAATGTGAGTGCAGTCACTGGGCACTGACCGGCAATCTCCCTCCATAGCTCCTGCACTGGTCAGTACAGTGTGTGAGTATATTATACAGTGTGTGTACAGAGTATATACAGTATGTGTTATACAGAGTACGGGGGAGGAGTCTGTCCTTTATTTCTGCTCTGTGCTGGGAATGTGAGCACAGTCACTGGGCACTGACCGGCCGTCTCCCCCCATAGCTCCTGCACTGGTCAGTACAGTGTGTGAGTATATTATACAGTGTGTGTACAGAGTATATACAGTACGTGTTATACAGAGTACGGGGGAGGAGTCTATCCTTTATTGCTGCTCTGTGCTGGGAATGTGAGAGCAGTCATTTGGGCACTGACCGGCCATCTCCCTCCATAGCTCCTGCACTGGTCAGTACAGTTTGTGAGTATACAGCAGTATGTGCTATGCAGAGTATATACAGCATGTGTTATACAGAGTGCGGGGGAGGAGTCTGTCCTTTATTGCTGCTCTGTGCTGGGAATGTGAGCGTAGTCACTGGGCACTGACCGGACATCTCCCCCCATAGCTCCTGCACTGGTCAGTACTGTGTGTGAGTATATTATACAGTGTGTGTACAGAGTATATACAGTATGTGTTATACAGAGTGTGGGGGAGGAGTCTGTCCTTTATTGCTGCTCTGTGCTGGGAATGTGAGTGCAGTCACTGGGCACTGACCGGCCATCTCCCCCCATAGCTCCTGCACTGGTCATTACTGTGTGTGAGTATATTATACAGTGTTGTACAGAGTATATACACTATGTTCTATACAGAGTGCGGGGGAGGAGTCTGTCCTTTATTGCTGCTCTGTGCTGGGAATGTGAGCGTAGTCACTGGGCACTGACCAGCCATCTCCCCCCATAGCTCCAGCACTGGTCAGGACAGTATATGAGTATATTATATAGTATGTGTACAGAGTATATACAGTATGTGCTATACAGAGTGTGGGGGAGGAGTCTATCCTTTATTGCTGCCCTGTGCTAGGAATGCGAGTGGAATCACATGGGCACTGACCAGTCATCAACCCCCTTACTCCTGCACTGGTCAGTACAGTTTGTGTGTATATTATACAGTGTGGGTACAGAGTATATACAGTATGTGTTACACAGAGTGCGGGGGAGGACTCAGTGCTTTATTGCTGCTCTGTGTTGGGAATGTTAGTAGAATCACTGGGAACTGACCGGCCATCTCACTCCATAGCTCCTGCATTGGTCAGTACAGTGTGTGAGTATATTATACAGTGTGTCTACAGAGTATATACAGTATGTGTTATACAGAGTGCGGGGGAGTAGTCTGTCCTTTATTGATGCTCTGTGCTGGTAATGTGAGCGCAGTCACTGGGCACTGATCGGCCTTCTCCCCCCATAGCTCCTGCACTGGTCAGTACAGTGTGTGAGTATATTATACAGTGTGGATACAGAGTATATACAGTATGTTATACAGAGTGTGGGGGAGGAGTCTGTTCTTTATTGCTGCTCTGTGCTGGGAATGTGAGCGCAGTCACTGGGCACTGACCGGCCATCTCACTCTATAGCTCCTGCACTGGTCAGTACAGTGTGTGAGTATATTATACAGTGTGTCTACAGAGTATATACAGTATGTGTTATACAGAGTGTTGGGTAGTAGTCTGTCCTTTATTGATGCTCTGTGCTGGTAATGTGAGCGCAGTCACTGGGCACTGATCGGCCTTCTCCCCCCATAGCTCCTTCACTAGTCAGTACATTGTATGAGTATATTATACAGTGTGGGTACAGAGTATATACAGTATGTGTTATACAGAGTGCGGGGGAGGAGTCTGTCCTTTATTACTGCTCTGTGCTGGGAATGTGAGTGCAGTCACTGGGCACTGACCGGCCATCTCCCTCCATAGCTCCTGCACTGGTCAGTACAGTGTGTGAGTATATTATACAGTGTATGTACAGAGTATATACAGTATGTGTTATACAGAGTGTGGGGGAGGAGTCTGTCCTTTATTGCTGCTCTATGCTGGGAATGTGAGAGCAGTCACTGGGCACTGACCGGCCATCTCCCTCCATAGCTCCGGCACTGGTAAGTACAGTGTGTGAGTATATTATACAGTGTGTTATACAGAGTATATACAGTATGTGCTATACAGAGTGCAGGGGAGGAGTCTGTCCTTTATTGCTGCTCTGTGCTGGGAATGGTAGCGCAGTCACTGCGCAATGACCGGACATTTCCCCCCATAGCTCCTGCACTGGTTAGTACAGTGTGTGAGTATATTATACAGTGTGTGTACAGAGTATATACAGTACGTGTTATACAGAGTACGGGGGAGGAGTCTATCCTTTATTGCTGCTCTGTGCTGGGAATGTGAGAGCAGTCACTGGGCACTGACCGGCCATCTCCCTCCATAGCTCCTGCACTGGTCAGTACAGTTTGTGAGTATACAGCAGTATGTGCTATGCAGAGTATATACAGCATGTGTTATACAGAGTGCGGGGGAGGAGTCTGTCCTTTATTGCTGCTCTGTGCTGGGAATGTGAGCGTAGTCACTGGGCACTAACCGGACATCTCCCTCCATAGCTCCTGCACTGGTCAGTACAGTTTGTGAGTATACAGCAGTATGTGCTATGCAGAGTATATACAGCATGTGTTATACAGAGTGCAGGGGAGGAGTCTGTCCTTTATTGCTGCTCTGTGCTGGGAATGTGAGCGTAGTCACTGGGCACTGACCGGACATCTCCCCGCATAGCTCCTGCACTGGTCAGTACTGTGTGTGAGTATATTATACAGTGTGTGTACAGAGTATATACACAGTATGTGTTATACAGAGTGCGGTAGAGGAGTCTGTCCTTTATTTGTGCTCTGTGCTGGGAATGGGAGAGCAGTCACTGGGCACTGACCGGCCATCTCCCACACAGCTCCTGCACTGGTCAGTACTGTGTGTGAGTATATTATACAGTGTGTGTACAGAGTATATATAGTATGTGTTCTACAGAGTACGGGGGAGGAGTCTGTCCTTTATTTGTGCTCTGTGCTGGGAATGTGAGTGCAGTCACTGGGCACTGACCGGCAATCTCCCTCCATAGCTCCTGCACTGGTCAGTACAGTGTGTGAGTATATTATACAGTGTGTGTACAGAGTATATACAGTATGTGTTATACAGAGTACGGGGGAGGAGTCTGTCCTTTATTTCTGCTCTGTGCTGGGAATGTGAGCACAGTCACTGGGCACTGACCGGCCATCTCCCCCCATAGCTCCTGCACTGGTCAGTACAGTGTATGAGTATATTATACAGTGTGTGTACAGAGTATATACAGTACGTGTTATACAGAGTACGGGGGAGGAGTCTATCCTTTATTGCTGCTCTGTGCTGGGAATGTGAGAGCAGTCACTGGGCACTGACCGGCCATCTCCCTCCATAGCTCCTGCACTGGTCAGTACAGTTTGTGAGTATACAGCAGTATGTGCTATGCAGAGTATATACAGCATGTGTTATACAGAGTGCGGGGGAGGAGTCTGTCCTTTATTGCTGCTCTGTGCTGGGAATGTGAGCGTAGTCACTGGGCACTGACCGGACATCTCCCCCCATAGCTCCTGCACTGGTCAGTACTGTGTGTGAGTATATTATACAGTGTGTGTACAGAGTATATACAGTATGTGTTATACAGAGTGTGGGGGAGGAGTCTGTCCTTTATTGCTGCTCTGAGCTGGGAATGTGAGTGCAGTCACTGGGCACTGACCGGCCATCTCCCTCCATAGCTCCTGCACTGGTCAATACAGTGTGTGAGTATATTATACAGTGTGTGTACAGAGTATATACAGTATGTGTTATACAGAGTGCGGGGGAGGAGTCTGTCCTTTATTGCTGCTCTGTGCTGGGAATGTGAGCGTAGTCACTGGGCACTGACCGGCCATCTCCCACCATAGCTCCTGCTCTGGTCAATACAGTGTGTGAGTATATTACACAGTATGTGCTAATGAGTATATACAGTATGTGTTATACAGAGTACGGGGGAGGAGTCTGTCCTTTATTGCTGCTCTGTGCTGGGAATGTGAGTGCAGTCATTGGGCACTGACCGGCCATCTCCCCCCACAGCTCCTGCACTGGTCAGTACTGTGTGTGAGTATATTATACAGTTTGGGAACAGAGTATATACACAGTATGTGTTATACAGAGTGCGGGGGAGGAGTCTGTCCTTTATTGCTGCTCTGTGCTGGGAATGTGAGAGCAGTTACTGTGCTCTGACCGGCCATCTCCCCCCACAGCTCCTGCACTGGTCAGTACTGTGTGTGAGTATATTATACAGTGTGTGTATAGAGTATATACAGTATGTGTTATACAGAGTGCGGGGGAGTAGTTTGTCCTTTATTTGTGCTCTGTGCTGGGAATGGGAGAGCAGTCACTGGGCACTGACCGGCCATCTCCCCCCATAGCTGCTACAATGTTCAGTACTGTGTGTGAATATATTATACATGGTGAGTACAGAGTATATAAAGTATGTGTTATACAGAGTACGGGGGAGGAGTCTGTCCTTTATTGCTGCTCTGTGCTGGGAATGTGAGCGCAGTCACTGGGCACTGACCGGCCATCTCCCTCCATAGTTCCTGCACTGGACAGTACAGTGTGTGAGTATATTATACAGTGTGTGTACAGAGTATATACAGTATGTGTTATACAGAGTACGGGGGAGGAGTCTGTCCTTTATTGCTGCTCTGTGCTGGGAATGTGAGCGCAGTCACTGGGCACTGACCGGCCATCTCCCCCAATAGCTCCTGCAGTGGTCAGTACAGTGTGTGAGTATATTATACAGTGTGTGTACAGAGTATATACAGTATGTGTTATACAGAGTGCAGGGGAGGAGTCTGTCCTTTATTGCTGCTCTGTGCTGGGAATGTGAGCGCAGTCACTGGGCAATGACCGGCCATCTCCCTCCATAGCTCCTGCACTGGACAGTACAGTGTGTGAGTATATTATACATGGTGAGTACAGAGTATATACAGTATGTGTTATACAGAGTGCAGGGGAGGAGTCTGTCCTTTATTGCTGCTCTGTGCTGGGAATGTGAGTGCAGTCACTGGGCAATGACCGGCCATCTCCCTCCATAGCTCCTGCACTGGACAGTACAGTGTGTGAGTATATTATACAGTGTGTGTACAGAGTATATACAGTATGTGTTATACAGAGTGCGGGGGAGGAGTCTGTCCTTTATTGCTGCTCTGTGCTGGGAATGTGAGCGTAGTCACTGGGCACTGACTGGCCATCTCCCCCCATAGCTCCTGCACTGGTCAGTACAGTATATGAGTATATTATATAGTATATGTACGGAGTATATACAGTATGTGCTATACAGAGTGTGGGGGAGGAGTCTATCCTTTATTGCTGCCCTGTGCTAGGAATGCGAGTGGAATCACATGGGCACTGACCAGTCATCAACCCCCTTACTCCTGCACTGGTCAGTACAGTTTGTGTGTATATTATACAGTGTGGGTACAGAGTATATACAGTATGTGTTACACAGAGTGCGGGGGAGGACTCAGTGCTTTATTGCTGCTCTGTGCTGGGAATGTTAGTGGAATCACTGGGAACTGACTGGCCATCTCACTCCATAGCTCCTGCACTGGTCAGTACAGTGTGTGAGTATATTATACAGTGTGTCTACAGAGTATATACAGTATGTGTTATACAGAGTGCGGGGGAGTAGTCTGTCCTTTATTGATGCTCTGTGCTGGTAATGTGAGCGCAGTCACTGGGCACTGATCGGCCTTCTCCCCTCATAGCTCCTGCACTGGTCAGTACAGTGTGTGAGTATAGTATACAGTATGTTCTATACAGAGTATATACAGTATGTGTTATACAGAGTGTGGGGGAGGAGTCTGTCCTTTATTGCAGCTCTGTGATGGGAATGTGAGAGCAGTTACTGGGCACAGACCAGCCATCTCCCCCCACAGCTCCTACACTGGTCAGTACTGTGTGTGAGTATATTATACATGGTGAGTACAGAGTATATACAGTATGTGTTATACAGAGTATGGGGGAGGAGTCTGTCCTTTATTGCTGCTCTGTGCTGGGAATGTGAGTGCAGTCACAGGGCACTGACCGGCCATCTCCCCCAACAGCTACTGCACTGGTCAGTACAGAGTGTGAGTATATTATACAGTGTGGGTATATAGTATATACAGTATGTGTTATACAGAGTGTGGGGGAGGAGTCTGTCCTTTATTGCTGCTCTGTGCTGGGAATGTGAGCGCAGTCACTGGGCACTGACCGGCCATCTCCCCCAATAGCTCCTGCACTGGTCAGTACAGTGTGTGAGTATAGTCTACAGTGTGTGTACAGAGTATATACACAGTATGTGTTATACAAAGTGTGGGGGAGGAGTCTGTCCTTTATAGCTGCTCTGTGCTGGGAATGTGAGCGTAGTCACTGGGCACTGACCGGCCATCTCCCTCCATAGCTCCTGCACTGGACAGTACAGTGTGTGAGTATAATATACAGTGTGTGTACAGTGTATATACAGTATGTGTTATACAGAGTGTGGGGAGGTGTCTGTCCTTTATTGCTGCTCTGTGCTGGGAATGTGAGTGCAGTCACTGGGCACTGACCGCACATCTCCCCCCACAGCTGCTACAATGGTCAGTACTGTGTGTGAGTATATTATACATGGTGAGTACAGAGTATATACAGTATGTGTTATACAGAGTGTGGGGGAGGAGTCTGTCCTTTATTGTTACTCTGAGCTGGGAATGTGAGTGCAGTCACTGGGCACTGACCGGCCATCTCCCCCCACAGCTCCTGCACTGGTCAGTACTGTGTGTGAGTATATTATACATGGTGAGAACAGAGTATATACAGTATGTGTTATACAGAGTACGGGGGAGGAGTCTGTCCTTTATTGCTGCTCTGTGCTGGGAATGTGAGCGCAGTCACTGGGCACTGACCGGCCATCTCCCCCCACAGCTCCTGCACTGGTCAGTACAGTGTGTGAGTATATAATACATGGTGAGTACAGAGTATATACAGTATGTGTTATTCAGAGTATGGGGGAGGAGTCTGTCCTTTATTGCTGCTCTGTGCTGGGAATGTGAGTGCAGTCACAGGGCACTGACCGGCCATCTCCCCCAACAGCTACTGCACTGGTCAGTACAGAGTGTGAGTATATTATACAGTGTGGGTATATAGTATATACAGTATGTGTTATACAGAGTGTGGGGGAGGAGTCTGTCCTTTATTGCTGCTCTGTGCTGGGAATGTGAGAGCAGTTACTGGGCACTGACCGGCAATCTCCCCCCACAGCTCCTGCACTGGTCAGTACTGTGTGTGAGTATATTATACAGTGTGGGTACAGAGTATATACACAGTATGTGTTATACAGAGTGTGGGGGAGGAGTCTATCTTTTATTGCTGCCCTGTGCTAGGAATGCGAGTGGAATCACATGGGCACTGACCAGTCATCAACCCCCTTACTCCTGCACTGGTCAGTACAGTTTGTGTGTATATTATGCAGTGTGGGTACAGAGTATATACAGTATGTTACACAGAGTGCGGGGGAGGACTCAGTGCTTTATTGCTGCTCTGTGCTGGGAATGTTAGTGGAATCACTGGGAACTGACTGGCCATCTCACTCCATAGCTCCTGCACTGGTCAGTACAGTGTGTGAGTATATTATACAGTGTGTCTACAGAGTATATACAGTATGTGTTATACAGAGTGCGGGGGAGTAGTCTGTCCTTTATAGCTGCTCTGTGCTGGGAATGTGAGTGCAGTCACTGGGCACTGACCGGCCATCTCCCTCCCTAGCTCCTGCACTGGACAGTACAGTGTGTGAGTATAATATACAGTGTGTGTACAGTGTATATACAGTATGTGTTATACAGAGTGTGGTGAGGTGTCTGTCCTTTATTGCTGCTCTATGCTGGGAATGTGAGTGCAGTCACTGGGCACTGACCGGCCATCTCCCGCCATAGCTGCTACAATGGTCAGTACTGTGTGTGAATATATTATACATGGTGAGTACAGAGTATATACAGTATGTGTTATACAGAGTATGGGGGAGGAGTCTGTCCTTTATTGCTGCTCTGAGCTGGGAATGTGAGTGCAGTCACTGGGCACTGACCGGCCATCTCCCCCCACAGCTCCTGCACTGGTCAGTAATGTGTGTGAGTATATTATACATGGTGAGTACAGAGTATATACAGTATGTGTTATACAGAGTACGGGGGAGGAGTCTGTCCTTTATTGCTGCTCTGTGCTGGGAATGTGAGCCCAGTCACTGGGCACTGACCGGCTATCTCCCTCCATAGTTCCTGCACTGGACAGTACAGTGTGTGAGTATATTATACAGTGTGTGTACAGAGTATATACAGTATGTGTTATACAGAGTACGGGGGAGGAGTCTGTCCTTTATTGCTGCTCTGTGCTGGGAATGTGAGCGCAGTCACTGGGCACTGACCGGCCATCTCCCCCCATAGCTCCTGCAGTGGTCAGTACAGTGTGTGAGTATATTATACAGTGTGTGTACAGAGTATATACAGTATGTGTTATACAGAGTGCAGGGGAGGAGTCTGTCCTTTATTGCTGCTCTGTGCTGGGAATGTGAGCGCAGTCACTGGGCAATGACCGGCCATCTCCCTCCATAGCTCCTGCACTGGACAGTACAGTGTGTGAGTATATTATACAGTGTGTGTACAGAGTATATACAGTATGTGTTATACAGAGTGCGGGGGAGGAGTCTGTCCTTTATTGCTGCTCTGTGCTGGGAATGTGAGCGTAGTCACTGGGCACTGACCGGCCATCTCCCTCCATAGTTCCTGCACTGGACAGTACAGTGTGTGAGTATATTATACAGTGTGTGTACAGAGTATATACAGTATGTGTTATACAGAGTACGGGGGAGGAGTCTGTCCTTTATTGCTGCTCTGTGCTGGGAATGTGAGCGCAGTCACTGGGCACTGACCGGCCATCTCCCCCAATAGCTCCTGCAGTGGTCAGTACAGTGTGTGAGTATATTATACAGTGTGTGTACAGAGTATATACAGTATGTGTTATACAGAGTGCAGGGGAGGAGTCTGTCCTTTATTGCTGCTCTGTGCTGGGAATGTGAGCGCAGTCACTGGGCAATGACCGGCCATCTCCCTCCATAGCTCCTGCACTGGACAGTACAGTGTGTGAGTATATTATACATGGTGAGTACAGAGTATATACAGTATGTGTTATACAGAGTGCAGGGGAGGAGTCTGTCCTTTATTGCTGCTCTGTGCTGGGAATGTGAGTGCAGTCACTGGGCAATGACCGGCCATCTCCCTCCATAGCTCCTGCACTGGACAGTACAGTGTGTGAGTATATTATACAGTGTGTGTACAGAGTATATACAGTATGTGTTATACAGAGTGCGGGGGAGGAGTCTGTCCTTTATTGCTGCTCTGTGCTGGGAATGTGAGCGTAGTCACTGGGCACTGACTGGCCATCTCCCCCCATAGCTCCTGCACTGGTCAGTACAGTATATGAGTATATTATATAGTATGTGTACGGAGTATATACAGTATGTGCTATACAGAGTGTGGGGGAGGAGTCTATCCTTTATTGCTGCCCTGTGCTAGGAATGCGAGTGGAATCACATGGGCACTGACCAGTCATCAACCCCCTTACTCCTGCACTGGTCAGTACAGTTTGTGTGTATATTATACAGTGTGGGTACAGAGTATATACAGTATGTGTTACACAGAGTGCGGGGGAGGACTCAGTGCTTTATTGCTGCTCTGTGCTGGGAATGTTAGTGGAATCACTGGGAACTGACTGGCCATCTCACTCCATAGCTCCTGCACTGGTCAGTACAGTGTGTGAGTATATTATACAGTGTGTCTACAGAGTATATACAGTATGTGTTATACAGAGTGCGGGGGAGTAGTCTGTCCTTTATTGATGCTCTGTGCTGGTAATGTGAGCGCAGTCACTGGGCACTGATCGGCCTTCTCCCCTCATAGCTCCTGCACTGGTCAGTACAGTGTGTGAGTATAGTATACAGTATGTTCTATACAGAGTATATACAGTATGTGTTATACAGAGTGTGGGGGAGGAGTCTGTCCTTTATTGCAGCTCTGTGATGGGAATGTGAGAGCAGTTACTGGGCACAGACCAGCCATCTCCCCCCACAGCTCCTACACTGGTCAGTACTGTGTGTGAGTATATTATACATGGTGAGTACAGAGTATATACAGTATGTGTTATACAGAGTATGGGGGAGGAGTCTGTCCTTTATTGCTGCTCTGTGCTGGGAATGTGAGTGCAGTCACAGGGCACTGACCGGCCATCTCCCCCAACAGCTACTGCACTGGTCAGTACAGAGTGTGAGTATATTATACAGTGTGGGTATATAGTATATACAGTATGTGTTATACAGAGTGTGGGGGAGGAGTCTGTCCTTTATTGCTGCTCTGTGCTGGGAATGTGAGCGCAGTCACTGGGCACTGACCGGCCATCTCCCCCAATAGCTCCTGCACTGGTCAGTACAGTGTGTGAGTATAGTCTACAGTGTGTGTACAGAGTATATACACAGTATGTGTTATACAAAGTGTGGGGGAGGAGTCTGTCCTTTATAGCTGCTCTGTGCTGGGAATGTGAGCGTAGTCACTGGGCACTGACCGGCCATCTCCCTCCATAGCTCCTGCACTGGACAGTACAGTGTGTGAGTATAATATACAGTGTGTGTACAGTGTATATACAGTATGTGTTATACAGAGTGTGGGGAGGTGTCTGTCCTTTATTGCTGCTCTGTGCTGGGAATGTGAGTGCAGTCACTGGGCACTGACCGCACATCTCCCCCCACAGCTGCTACAATGGTCAGTACTGTGTGTGAGTATATTATACATGGTGAGTACAGAGTATATACAGTATGTGTTATACAGAGTGTGGGGGAGGAGTCTGTCCTTTATTGTTACTCTGAGCTGGGAATGTGAGTGCAGTCACTGGGCACTGACCGGCCATCTCCCCCCACAGCTCCTGCACTGGTCAGTACTGTGTGTGAGTATATTATACATGGTGAGAACAGAGTATATACAGTATGTGTTATACAGAGTACGGGGGAGGAGTCTGTCCTTTATTGCTGCTCTGTGCTGGGAATGTGAGCGCAGTCACTGGGCACTGACCGGCCATCTCCCCCCACAGCTCCTGCACTGGTCAGTACAGTGTGTGAGTATATAATACATGGTGAGTACAGAGTATATACAGTATGTGTTATTCAGAGTATGGGGGAGGAGTCTGTCCTTTATTGCTGCTCTGTGCTGGGAATGTGAGTGCAGTCACAGGGCACTGACCGGCCATCTCCCCCAACAGCTACTGCACTGGTCAGTACAGAGTGTGAGTATATTATACAGTGTGGGTATATAGTATATACAGTATGTGTTATACAGAGTGTGGGGGAGGAGTCTGTCCTTTATTGCTGCTCTGTGCTGGGAATGTGAGAGCAGTTACTGGGCACTGACCGGCAATCTCCCCCCACAGCTCCTGCACTGGTCAGTACTGTGTGTGAGTATATTATACAGTGTGGGTACAGAGTATATACACAGTATGTGTTATACAGAGTGTGGGGGAGGAGTCTATCTTTTATTGCTGCCCTGTGCTAGGAATGCGAGTGGAATCACATGGGCACTGACCAGTCATCAACCCCCTTACTCCTGCACTGGTCAGTACAGTTTGTGTGTATATTATGCAGTGTGGGTACAGAGTATATACAGTATGTTACACAGAGTGCGGGGGAGGACTCAGTGCTTTATTGCTGCTCTGTGCTGGGAATGTTAGTGGAATCACTGGGAACTGACTGGCCATCTCACTCCATAGCTCCTGCACTGGTCAGTACAGTGTGTGAGTATATTATACAGTGTGTCTACAGAGTATATACAGTATGTGTTATACAGAGTGCGGGGGAGTAGTCTGTCCTTTATAGCTGCTCTGTGCTGGGAATGTGAGTGCAGTCACTGGGCACTGACCGGCCATCTCCCTCCCTAGCTCCTGCACTGGACAGTACAGTGTGTGAGTATAATATACAGTGTGTGTACAGTGTATATACAGTATGTGTTATACAGAGTGTGGTGAGGTGTCTGTCCTTTATTGCTGCTCTATGCTGGGAATGTGAGTGCAGTCACTGGGCACTGACCGGCCATCTCCCGCCATAGCTGCTACAATGGTCAGTACTGTGTGTGAATATATTATACATGGTGAGTACAGAGTATATACAGTATGTGTTATACAGAGTATGGGGGAGGAGTCTGTCCTTTATTGCTGCTCTGAGCTGGGAATGTGAGTGCAGTCACTGGGCACTGACCGGCCATCTCCCCCCACAGCTCCTGCACTGGTCAGTAATGTGTGTGAGTATATTATACATGGTGAGTACAGAGTATATACAGTATGTGTTATACAGAGTACGGGGGAGGAGTCTGTCCTTTATTGCTGCTCTGTGCTGGGAATGTGAGCCCAGTCACTGGGCACTGACCGGCTATCTCCCTCCATAGTTCCTGCACTGGACAGTACAGTGTGTGAGTATATTATACAGTGTGTGTACAGAGTATATACAGTATGTGTTATACAGAGTACGGGGGAGGAGTCTGTCCTTTATTGCTGCTCTGTGCTGGGAATGTGAGCGCAGTCACTGGGCACTGACCGGCCATCTCCCCCCATAGCTCCTGCAGTGGTCAGTACAGTGTGTGAGTATATTATACAGTGTGTGTACAGAGTATATACAGTATGTGTTATACAGAGTGCAGGGGAGGAGTCTGTCCTTTATTGCTGCTCTGTGCTGGGAATGTGAGCGCAGTCACTGGGCAATGACCGGCCATCTCCCTCCATAGCTCCTGCACTGGACAGTACAGTGTGTGAGTATATTATACAGTGTGTGTACAGAGTATATACAGTATGTGTTATACAGAGTGCGGGGGAGGAGTCTGTCCTTTATTGCTGCTCTGTGCTGGGAATGTGAGCGTAGTCACTGGGCACTGACCGGCCATCTCCCCCCATAGCTCCTGCACTGGTCAGTACAGTATATGAGTATATTATATAGTATGTGTACGGAGTATATACAGTATGTGCTATACAGAGTGTGGGGGAGGAGTCTATCCTTTATTGCTGCCCTGTGCTAGGAATGCGAGTGGAATCACATGGGCACTGACCAGTCATCAACCCCCTTACTCCTGCACTGGTCAGTACAGTTTGTGTGTATATTATACAGTGTGGGTACAGAGTATATACAGTATGTGTTACACAGAGTGCGGGGGAGGACTCAGTGCTTTATTGCTGCTCTGTGCTGGGAATGTTAGTGGAATCACTGGGAACTGACTGGCCATCTCACTCCATAGCTCCTGCACTGGTCTGTACAGTGTGTGAGTATATTATACAGTGTGTCTACAGAGTATATACAGTATGTGTTATACAGAGTGCGGGGGAGTAGTCTGTCCTTTATTGATGCTCTGTGCTGGTAATGTGAGAGCAGTCACTGGGCACTGATCGGCCTTCTCCCCTCATAGCTCCTGCACTGGTCAGTACAGTGTGTGAGTATAGTATACAGTATGTTCTATACAGAGTATATACAGTATGTGTTATACAGAGTGTGGGGGAGGAGTCTGTCCTTTATTGCAGCTCTGTGATGGGAATGTGAGAGCAGTTACTGGGCACTGACCAGCCATCTCCCCCCACAGCTCCTACACTGGTCAGTACTGTGTGTGAGTATATTATACATGGTGAGTACAGAGTATATACAGTATGTGTTATACAGAGTATGGGGGAGGAGTCTGTCCTTTATTGCTGCTCTGTGCTGGGAATGTGAGTGCAGTCACAGGGCACTGACCGGCCATCTCCCCCAACAGCTACTGCACTGGTCAGTACAGAGTGTGAGTATATTATACAGTGTGGGTATATAGTATATACAGTATGTGTTATACAGAGTGTGGGGGAGGAGTCTGTCCTTTATTGCTGCTCTGTGCTGGGAATGTGAGCGCAGTCACTGGGCACTGACCGGCCATCTCCCCCAATAGCTCCTGCACTGGTCAGTACAGTGTGTGAGTATATTCTACAGTGTGTGTACAGAGTATATACACAGTATGTGTTATACAAAGTGTGGGGGAGGAGTCTGTCCTTTATAGCTGCTCTGTGCTGGGAATGTGAGCGTAGTCACTGGGCACTGACCGGCCATCTCCCTCCATAGCTCCTGCACTGGACAGTACAGTGTGTGAGTATAATATACAGTGTGTGTACAGTGTATATACAGTATGTGTTATACAGAGTGTGGGGAGGTGTCTGTCCTTTATTGCTGCTCTGTGCTGGGAATGTGAGTGCAGTCACTGGGCACTGACCGGCCATCTCCCCCCACAGCTCCTGCACTGGTCAGTACTGTGTGTGAGTATATTATACATGGTGAGTACAGAGTATATACAGTATGTGTTATACAGAGTACGGGGGAGGATTCTGTCCTTTATTGCTGCTCTGTGCTGGGAATGTGAGCACAGTCACTGGGCACTGACCGGCCATCTCCCTCCATAGTTCCTGCACTGGACAGTACAGTGTGTGAGTATATTATACAGTGTGTGTACAGAGTATATACAGTATGTGTTATACAGAGTACGGGGGAGGAGTCTGTCCTTTATAGCTGCTCTGTGCTGGGAATGTGAGCGCAGTCACTGGGCACTGACCGGCCATCTCCCCCCATAGCTCCTGCAGTGGTCAGTACAGTGTGTGAGTATATTATACAGTGTGTGTACAGAGTATATACAGTATGTGTTATACAGAGTGCAGGGGAGGAGTCTGTCCTTTTTTGCTGCTCTGTGCTGGGAATGTGAGCGCAGTCACTGGGCAATGACCGGCCATCTCCCTCCATAGCTCCTGCACTGGACAGTACAGTGTGTGAGTATATTATACAGTGTGAGTACAGAGTATATACAGTATGTGTTATACAGAGTGCGGGGGAGGAGTCTGTCCTTTATTGCTGCTCTGTGCTGGGAATGTGAGCGTAGTCACTTGGCACTGACCGGCCATCTCCCCCCATAGCTCCAGCACTGGTCAGTACAGTATATGAGTATATTACATAGTATGTGTACGGAGTATATACAGTATGTGTTATACAGAGTGCAGGTGAGGAGTCTGTCCTTTATTGCTGCCCTGTGCTAGGAATGCGAGTGGAATCACATGGGCACTGACCAGTCATCAACCCCCTTACTCCTGCACTGGTCAGTACAGTTTGTGTGTATATTATACAGTGTGGGTACAGAGTATATACAGTATGTGTTACACAGAGTGCGGGGGAGGACTCAGTGCTTTATTGCTGCTCTGTGCTGGGAATGTTAGTGGAATCACTGGGAACTGACTTGCCATCTCACTCCATAGCTCCTGCACTGGTCAGTACAGTGTGTGAGTATATTATACAGTGTGTCTACAGAGTATATACAGTATGTGTTATACAGAGTGCGGGGGAGGAGTCTGTCCTTTAATGCTGCTCTGTGCTGGGAATGTGAGCGTAGTCACTTGGCACTGACCGGCCATCTCCCCCCATAGCTCCAGCACTGGTCAGTACAGAATATGAGTATATTACATAGTATGTGTACGGAGTATATACAGTATGTGTTATACAAAGTGCAGGTGAGGAGTCTGTCCTTTATTGCTGCCCTGTGCTAGGAATGCGAGTGGAATCACTTGGGCACTGACCAGTCATCAACCCCCTTACTCCTGCACTGGTCAGTACAGTTTGTGTGTATATTATACAGTGTGGGTACAGAGTATATACAGTATGTGTTACACAGAGTGCGGGGGAGGACTCAGTGCTTTATTGCTGCTCTGTGCTGGGAATGTTAGTGGAATCACTGGGAACTGACTTGCCATCTCACTCCATAGCTCCTGCACTGGTCAGTACAGTGTGTGAGTATATTATACAGTGTGTCTACAGAGTATATACAGTATGTGTTATACAGAGTGCGGGGGAGTAGTCTGTCCTTTATTGATGCTCTGTGCTGGGAATGTGAGTGCAGTCACTGGGCACTGATCGGCCTTCTCCCCTCATAGCTCCTGCACTGGTCAGTACAGTGTGTGAGTATATTATACAGTGTGGGTACAGAGTATATACAGTATGTGTTATACAGAGTGTGGGGGAGGTGTCTGTCCTTAATTGCTGCTCTGTGCTGGGAATGTGAGCGTAGTCACTGGGCACTGACCGGCCATCTCACTCCATAGCTCCTGCACTGGTCAGTACAGTGTGTGAGTATATTATACAGTGTGTCTACAGAATATATACAGTATGTGTTATACAGAGTGCGGGGGAGTAGTCTGTCCTTTATTACTGCTCTGTGCTGGCAATGTGAGCGCAGTCACTGGGCACTGATCGGCCTTCTCCCCCCATAGCTCCTGCACTGGTCTGTACAGTGTGTGAGTATATTATACAGTGTGGGTACAGAGTATATACAGTATGTGTTATACAGAGTGTGGGGGAGGAGTCTGTCCTTTATTGCTGCTCTGTGCTGGGAATGTGAGTGCAATCATTGGGCACTGACCGGCCATCTCCCCCATAGCTCCGGCACTGGTCAGTACAGTGTGTGAGTATATTATAGAGTGTGTTATACAGAGTATATACAGTATGTGCTATACAGTGTGCGGGGGAGGAGTCTGTCCTTTATTGCTGCTCTGTGCTGGGAATGTGAGAGCAGTCACTGGGCACTGACCGGCCATCTCCCTCCATAGCTCCTGCACTGGTCAGTACAGTGTGTGATTATACAGCAGTATGTGCTATGCAGAGTATATACAGCATGTGTTATACAGAGTGCGGGGGAGGAGTCTGTCCTTTATTTGTGCTCTGTGCTGGGAATGTGAGCGCAGTCAATGGGCACTGACCGACCATCTCCCCCCACAGCTCCTGCACTGGTCAGTACTGTGTGTGAGTATATTATACAGTGTGTGTACAGATTATATACAGTATGTGATATACAGAGTGTGGGGGAGGAGTCTATCCTTTATTTGTGCTCTGTGCTGGGAATGTGAGCGCAGTCACTGGGCACTGACCGGCCATCTCCCCCCATAGCTCCTGCACTGGTCAGTACAGTGTGTGAGTATATTATACAGTGTGTGTACAGAGTATAAACTGTATGTGTTATACAGAGTGTGGGGGAGGAGTCTGTCCTTTATTGCTGCTCTGTGCTGGGAATGTTAGTGGAATCACTGGGAACTGACTTGCCATCTCACTCCATAGCTCCTGCACTGGTCAGTACAGTGTGTGAGTATATTATACAGTGTGTCTACAGAGTATATACAGTATGTGTTATACAGAGTGCGGGGGAGTAGTCTGTCCTTTATTGATGCTCTGTGCTGGGAATGTGAGTGCAGTCACTGGGCACTGATCGGCCTTCTCCCCTCATAGCTCCTGCACTGGTCAGTACAGTGTGTGAGTATATTATACAGTGTGGGTACAGAGTATATACAGTATGTGTTATACAGAGTGTGGGGGAGGTGTCTGTCCTTTATTGCTGCTCTGTGCTGGGAATGTGAGCGTAGTCACTGGGCACTGACCGGCCATCTCACTCCATAGCTCCTGCACTGGTCAGTACAGTGTGTGAGTATATTATACAGTGTGTCTACAGAGTATATACAGTATGTGTTATACAGAGTACGGGGGAGGAGTCTGTCCTTTAATACTGCTCTGTGCTGGGAATATGAGAGCAGTCACTGGGCACTGACCAGCCATCACACCATTAGCTCCTGCACTGGTCAGTACAGTGTGTGAGTATATTATACAGTGTATGTACAGAGTATATACAGTATGTGTTATACAGAGTGTGGGGGAGGAGTCTGTCCTTTATTGCTGCTCTGTGCTGGGAATGTGAGTGCAATCATTGGGCACTGACCGGCCATCTCCCCCATAGCTCCGGCACTGGTCAGTACAGTGTGTGAGTATATTATAGAGTGTGTTATACAGAGTATATACAGTATGTGCTATACAGTGTGCGGGGGAGGAGTCTGTCCTTTATTACTGCTCTGTGCTGGCAATGTGAGCGCAGTCACTGGGCACTGATCGGCTTTCTCCCCCCATAGCTCCTGCACTGGTCTGTACAGTGTGTGAGTATTTTATACAGTGTGGGTACAGAGTATATACAATATGTGTTATACAGAGTGTGGGGGAGGAGTCTGTCCTTTATTGCTGCTCTGTGCTGGAAATGTGAGCGCAGTCACTGGGCAATGACCGGCCATCTCCCCCCATAGCTCCTGCACTGGTCAGTACAGTGTGTGAGTATATTATACAGTGTATGTACAGAGTATATACAGTACGTGTTATACAGAGAGCGGGGGAGGAGTCTGTCCTTTAATACTGCTCTGTGCTGGGAATGTGAGAGCAGTCACTGGGCAATGACCGGCCATCTCCCTCCATAGCTCCTGCACTGGACAGTACAGTGTGTGAGTATATTATATAGTATGTGTACGGAGTATATACAGTTTGTGCTATACAGAGTGTGGGGGAGGAGTCTATCTTTTATTGCTGCCCTGTGCTAGGAATGCGAGTGGATTCACATGGGCACTGACCAGTCATCAACCCCCTTACTCCTGCACTGGTCAGTACAGTTTGTGTGTATATTATACAGTGTGGGTACAGAGTATATACAGTATGTGTTACACAGAGTGCGGGAGAGGACTCAGTGCTTTATTGCTGCTCTGTGCTGGGAATGTTAGTGGAATAACTGGGAACTGACCGGCCATCTCACTCCATATCTCCTGCACTGGTCTGTACAGTGTGTGAGTATATTATACAGTGTGGGTACAGAGTATATACAGTATGTGTTATACAGAGGGTGGGGGTGGAGTCTGTCCTTTATTTCTGCTCTGTGCTGGAAATGTGAGCGCAGTCACTGGGCAATGACCGGCCATCTCCCCCCATAGCTCCTGCACTGGTCAGTACAGTGTGTGAGTATATTATACAGTTTATGTACAGAGTATATAGTATGTGTTATACAGAGTGTGGGGGAGGAGTCTGTCCTTTATTGCTGCTCCGTGCTGGGAATGTGAGTGCAGTCACTGGGCACTGACAGGCCATCTCCCTCCATAGCTCCTGCACTGGTCAATACAGTGTGTGAGTATATTATACAGTGTGTGTACAGAGTATATACAGTATGTGTTATACAGAGTGCGGGGGAGGAGTCTGTCCTTTATTGTTACTCTGTGCTGGGAATGTGAGCGTAGTCACTGGGCACTGACCGGCCGTCTCCCCCCATAGCTCCTGCACTGGTCAGTAAAGTGTGTGAGTATAGTATACAGTATGTTCTATACAGAGTATATACAGTATGTGTTATACAGAGTGCGGGGGAGTAGTCTGTCCTTTATTGATGCTCTGTGCTGGTAATGTGAGCGCAGTCACTGGGCACTGATCGGCCTTCTCCCCTCATAGCTCCTGCACTGGTCAGTACAGTGTGTGAGTATATTATACAGTGTGTGTACAGAGTATATACAGTATGTGTTATACAGAGTGTGGGGGAGGAGTCTGTCCTTTATTGCTGCTCTGTGCTGGAAATGTGAGCGCAGTCACTGGGCAATGACCGGCCATCTCCCCCCATAGCTCCTGCACTGGTCAGTACAGTGTGTGAGTATATTATACAGTGTATGTACAGAGTATATACAGTATGTGTTATACAGAGTGTGGGGGAGGAGTCTGTCCTTTATTGCTGCTCTGTGCTGGGAATGTGAATGCAATCATTGGGCACTGACCGTCCATCTCCCCCATAGCTCCGGCACTTGTCAGTACAGTGTGTGAGTATATTATAGAGTGTGTTATACAGAGTATATACAGTATGTGTTATACAGAGTACGGGGGAGGATTCTGTCCTTTATTGCTGCTCTGTGCTGGGAATGTGAGAGCAGTCACTGGGCACTGACCGGCCATCTCCCTCCATAGCTCCTGCACTGGTCAGTACAGTGTGTGAGTATACAGCAGTATGTGCTATGCAGAGTATATACAGTATGTGTTATACAGAGTGCGGGGGAGGAGTCTGTCCTTTATTGCTGCTCTGTGCTGGGAATGTGAGCGTAGTCACTGGGCACTGACTGGACATCTCCCCCCATAGCTCCTGCACTGGTCAGTACTGTGTGTGAGTATATAATACAGTGTGTGTACAGAGTATATACAGTATGTGTTATACAGAGTGCGGGGTAGGAGTCTGTCCTTTATTGCTGCTCTGTGCTGGGAATGTGAGTGCAGTCACTGGGCACTGACCGGCCATCTCCCTCCATAGCTCCTGCACTGATCAATAGAGTGTGTGAGTATATTATACAGTGTGGGTACAGAGTATATACACAGTATGTGTTATACAGAGTACGGGGGAGGAGTCTGTCCTTTATTGCTGCTCAGTGCTGGGAATGTGAGTGCAGTCACTGGGCACTGACCGGCCATCTCCCTCCATAGCTCCTGCACTGGACAGTACAGTGTGTGAGTATAATATACAGTGTGTGTACAGTGTATATACAGTATGTGTTATACAGAGTGTGGGGAGGTGTCTGTCCTTTATTGCTGCTCTGTGCTGGGAATGTGAGCGCAGTCACTGGGCACTGACCGGCCATCTCCCTCCATAGCTCCTGCACTGGACAGTACAGTGTGTGAGTATAATATACAGTGTGTGTACAGTGTATATACAGTATGTGTTATACAGAGTGTGGGGAGGTGTTTGTCATTTATTGCTGCTCTGTGCTGGGAATGTGAGCGCAGTCACTGGGCACTGATCGGCCTTCTCCCCCCATAGCTCCTGCACTGGTCAGTACAGTGTGTGAGTATATTATACAGTGTATGTACAGAGTATATACAGTATGTGTTATACAGAGAGCGGGGGAGGAGTCTGTCCTTTAATACTGCTCTGTGCTGGGAATGTGAGAGCAGTCACTGGGCAATGACCGGCCATCTCCCTCCATAGCTCCTGCACTGGACAGTACAGTGTGTGAGTATATTATACAGTGTGTGTACAGAGTATATACAGTATGTGTTATACAGAGTGCGGGGGAGGAGTCTGTCCTTTATTGCTGCTCTGTGCTGGGAATGTGAGCGTAGTCACTGGGCACTGACCGGCCATCTCCCCCCATAGCTCCTGCACTGGTCAGTACAGTATATGAGTATATTATATAGTTTGTGTACGGAGTATATACAGTATGTGCTATACAGAGTGTGGGGGAGGAGTCTATCTTTTATTGCTGCCCTGTGCTAGGAATGCGAGTGGATTCACATGGGCACTGACCAGTCATCAACCCCCTTACTCCTGCACTGGTCAGTACAGTTTGTGTGTATATTATACAGTGTGGGTACAGAGTATATACAGTATGTGTTACACAGAGTGCGGGGGAGGACTCAGTGCTTTAATGCTGCTCTGTGCTGGGAATGTTAGTGGAATAACTGGGAACTGACTGGCCATCTCACTCCATAGCTCCTGCACTGGTCAGTACAGTGTGTGAGTATATTATACAGTGTGTCTACAGAGTATATACAGTATGTGTTATACAGAGTGCGGGGGAGTAGTCTGTCCTTTATTGATGCTCTGTGCTAGGAATGTGAGCGTAGTCACTGGGCACTGACCTGCCATCTCACTCCATATCTCCTGCACTGGTCTGTACAGTGTGTGAGTATATTATACAGTGTGGGTACAGAGTATATACAGTATGTGTTATACAGAGGGTGGGGGTGGAGTTTGTCCTTTATTTCTGCTCTGTGCTGGAAATGTGAGCGCAGTCACTGGGCAATGACCGGCCATCTCCCCCCATAGCTCCTGCACTGGTCAGTACAGTGTGTGAGTATATTATACAGTTTATGTACAGAGTATATACAGTATGTGTTATACAGAGTGTGGGGGAGGAGTCTGTCCTTTATTGCTGCTCCGTGCTGGGAATGTGAGTGCAGTCACTGGGCACTGACAGGCCATCTCCCTCCATAGCTCCTGCACTGGTCAATACAGTGTGTGAGTATATTATACAGTGTGTGTACAGAGTATATACAGTATGTGTTATACAGAGTGCGGGGGAGGAGTCTGTCCTTTATTGTTACTCTGTGCTGGGAATGTGAGCGTAGTCACTGGGCACTGACCGGCCGTCTCCCCCCATAGCTCCTGCACTGGTCAGTAAAGTGTGTGAGTATAGTATACAGTATGTTCTATACAGAGTATATACAGTATGTGTTATACAGAGTGCGGGGGAGTAGTCTGTCCTTTATTGATGCTCTGTGCTGGTAATGTGAGCGCAGTCACTGGGCACTGATCGGCCTTCTCCCCTCATAGCTCCTGCACTGGTCAGTACAGTGTGTGAGTATATTATACAGTGTGTGTACAGAGTATATACAGTATGTGTTATACAGAGTGTGGGGGAGGAGTCTGTCCTTTATTGCTGCTCTGTGCTGGAAATGTTAGCGCAGTCACTACGCAATGACCGGACATCTCCCCCCAAAGCTCCTGCACTGGTCAGTACAGTGTGTGAGTATATTATACAGTGTGTGTACAGAGTATATACAGTATGTGTTATACAGAGTGCGGGGGAGGAGTCTGTCCTTTATTGCTGCTCTGTGCTGGGAATGTGAGCGTAGTCACTGGGCACTGACCGGCCATCTCCCCCCATAGCTCCTGCACTGGTCAGTACAGTATATGAGTATATTATATAGTATGTGTACGGAGTATATACAGTATGTGTTATACAGAGTACGGGAGAGGAGTCTGTCCTTTATTGCTGCTCTGTGCTGGGAATGTGAGCGCAGTCACTGGGCACTGACCGGCCATCTCCCTCCATAGTTCCTGCACTGGACAGTACAGTGTGTGAGTATATTATACAGTGTGTGTACAGAGTATATACAGTATGTGTTATACAGAGTACGGGGGAGGAGTCTGTCCTTTATTGCTGCTCTGTGCTGGGAATGTGAGCGCAGTCACTAGGCACTGACCGGCCATCTCCCTCCATAGTTCCTGCACTGGACAGTACAGTGTGTGAGTATATTATACAGTGTGTGTACAGAGTATATACAGTATGTGTTATACAGAGTACGGGGGAGGAGTCTGTCCTTTATTGCTGCTCTGTGCTGGGAATGTGAGTGCAGTCACTGGGCACTGACCGTCCATCTCCCCCCATAGCTCCTGCACTGGACAGAACAGTGTGTGAGTATATTATACAGTGTGTGTACAGAGTATATACAGTATGTGTTATACAGAGTGCGGGGGAGGAGTCTGTCCTTTATTGCTGCTCTGTGCTGGGAATGTGAGCGTAGTCACTGGGCACTGACCGGCCATCTCCCCCCATAGCTCCTGCACTGGTCAGTACAGTATATGAGTATATTATATAGTATGTGTACGGAGAATATACAGTATGTGTTATACAGAGTACAGGAGAGGAGTCTGTCCTTTATTGCTGCTCTGTGCTGGGAATGTGAGCGCAGTCACTGGGCACTGACCGGCCATCTCCCTCCATAGTTCCTGCACTGGACAGTACAGTGTGTGAGTATATTATACAGTGTGTGTACAGAGTATATACAGTATGTGTTATACAGAGTACGGGGGAGGAGTCTGTCCTTTATTGCTGCTCTGTGCTGGGAATGTGAGCGCAGTCACTGGGCACTGACCGGCCATCTCCCTCCATAGTTCCTGCACTGGACAGTACAGTGTGTGAGTATATTATACAGTGTGTGTACAGAGTATATACAGTATGTGTTATACAGAGTACGGGGGAGGAGTCTGTCCTTTATTGCTGCTCTGTGCTGGGAATGTGAGCGCAGTCACTGGGCAATGACCGGCCATCTCCACCCATAGCTCCTGCACTGGTCAGTACAGTGTGTGAGTATATTATACAGTGTATGTACAGAGTATATACAGTATGTGTTATACAGAGAGCGGGGGAGGAGTCTGTCCTTTAATACTGCTCTGTGCTGGGAATGTGAAAGCAGTCACTGGGCACTGACCAGCCATCACACCATTAGCTCCTGCACTGGTCAGTACAGTGTGTGAGTATATTATACAGTGTATGTACAGAGTATATACAGTATGTGTTATACAGAGTACGGGGGAGGAGTCTGTCCTTTATTGCTGCTCTGTGCTGGGAAAGTGAGTGCAATCTTTGGGCACTGACCGGCCATCTCCCCCCACAGCTCCTGCACTGGTCAGTACTGTGTGTGAGTATATTATACAGTGTGTGTACAGAGTATATACAGTATGTGTTATACAGAGTACGGGAGAGGAGTCTGTCCTTTATTGCTGCTCTGTGCTGGGAATGTGAGCACAGTCACTGGGCACTGACCAGCCATCACCCCCATAACTCCTGCTCTGGTCAATACAGTGTGTGAGTATATTATACAGTGTGTGTACAGAGTATATACAGTATGTGTTATACAGAGTGTGGGGGAGGAGTCTGTCCTTTATTGCTGCTCTGTGCTGGGAATGTGAGCACAGTCACTGGGCACTGACCGGCCATCTCCCCCCATAGCTCCTGCACTGGTCAGTACAGTGTGTGAGTATATTATACAGTGTGTGTACAGAGAATATACAGTATGTGATATGCATTGTATATACAGCATGTGTTATACAGAGTACGGGGGAGGAGTCTGTCCTTTATTGCTGCTCTGTGCTGGGAATGTGAGCGCAGTCACTGGGCACTGACCGGCCATCTCCCTCCATAGCTCCTGCACTGGTCAGTACAGTGTGTGAGTATATTATACAGTGTATGTACAGAGTATATACAGTATGTGTTATACAGAGTACGGGGGAGGAGTCTGTCCTTTATTGCTGCTCTGTGCTGGGAATGTGACTGCAGTCACAGGGCACTGACCGGCCATCTCCCTCCATAACTCCGGCACTGGTCAGTACTCTGTGTGAGTTTAAAGTATGTGCTATGCATTGTATATACATCATGTGTTATACAGAGTGTGGGGGAGGAGTCTGTCATTTATTGCTGCTCTGTGCTGGGAATGTGAGAGCAGTTACTGGGCACTGACCGGCCATCTCCCTCCATAGCTCCTGCACTGGTCAGTATAGTGTGTGAGTATATTATACAGTGTGGGTACAGAGTATATACAGTATGTGTTATACAGAGTACGGGGGAGGAGTCTGTCCTTTATTGCTGCTCTGTGCTGGGAATGTGAGCGCAGTCACTGGGCACTGACCGGCCATCTTCCTCCATAGCTCCTGCACTAGTCAGTACAGTGTGTGAATATATTGTACAGTGTGTGTACAGAGTATATACAGTATGTGTTATACAGAGTGCGGGGAAGGAGTCTGTCCTTTATTGCTGCTCTGTGATGGGAATGTGAGCGCAGTCACTGGGCACTGACCGGCCATCTCCCTCCATAGCTCCTGCACTGGTCAGTACAGTGTGTGAGTATATTATACAGTGTGGGTACAGAATATATACACAGTATGTGTTATACAGAGTGCGGGGGAGGAGTCTGTCCTTTATTGCTGCACTGTGCTGGGAATGTGAGCGCAGTCACTGGGCACTGACCGGCCATCTCCCTCCATAACTCCGGCACTGGTCAGTACTCTGTGTGAGTTTAAAGTATGTGCTATGCATTGTATATACATCATGTGTTATACAGAGTGCGGGGGAGGAGTCTGTCCTTTATTGCTGCTCTGTGCAGGGAATGTGAGTGCAGTCACTGGGCACTGACCGGCCATCTCCCTCCATAGCTCCTGCACTGATCAGTACAGTGTGTGAGTATATTATACAGTGTATGTACAGAGTATATACAGTATGTGTTATACAGAGTGTGGGGGAGGAGTCTGTCCTTTATTGCTGCTCTGTGCTGGGAATGTGAGTGCAGTCACTGGGCACTGACCGGCCATCTCCCCCCATAGCTCCTGCACTGGTCAGTACAGTGTTTAAGTATATTACACAGTATGTGCTATAAAGAGTATATACAGTAAGTGTTATACAGAGTGCGGGGGAGGAGTCTGTCCTTTATTGCTGCTCTGTGCAGGGAATGTGAGGCAGTCACTGGGCACTGACCGGTCATCTCCCCCCATAGCTCCTGCACTGGTCAGTACAGTGTGTCAGTATATTATACAGTGTGTGTACATAGTATATACAGTATGTGTTATACAGAGTGTGGGGGAGGAGTCTGTCCTTTATTTCTGCTCTGTGCTGGAAATGTGAGCGCAGTCACTGGGCAATGACCGGCCATCTCCCCCCATAGCTCCTGCACTGGTCAGTACAGTGTGTGAGTATATTATACAGTTTATGTACAGAGTATATAGTATGTGTTATACAGAGTGTGGGGGAGGAGTCTGTCCTTTATTGCTGCTCCGTGCTGGGAATGTGAGTGCAGTCACTGGGCACTGACAGGCCATCTCCCTCCATAGCTCCTGCACTGGTCAATACAGTGTGTGAGTATATTATACAGTGTGTGTACAGAGTATATACAGTATGTGTTATACAGAGTGCGGGGGAGGAGTCTGTCCTTTATTGTTACTCTGTGCTGGGAATGTGAGCGTAGTCACTGGGCACTGACCGGCCGTCTCCCCCCATAGCTCCTGCACTGGTCAGTAAAGTGTGTGAGTATAGTATACAGTATGTTCTATACAGAGTATATACAGTATGTGTTATACAGAGTGCGGGGGAGTAGTCTGTCCTTTATTGATGCTCTGTGCTGGTAATGTGAGCGCAGTCACTGGGCACTGATCGGCCTTCTCCCCTCATAGCTCCTGCACTGGTCAGTACAGTGTGTGAGTATATTATACAGTGTGTGTACAGAGTATATACAGTATGTGTTATACAGAGTGTGGGGGAGGAGTCTGTCCTTTATTGCTGCTCTGTGCTGGAAATGTGAGCGCAGTCACTGGGCAATGACCGGCCATCTCCCCCCATAGCTCCTGCACTGGTCAGTACAGTGTGTGAGTATATTATACAGTGTATGTACAGAGTATATACAGTATGTGTTATACAGAGTGTGGGGGAGGAGTCTGTCCTTTATTGCTGCTCTGTGCTGGGAATGTGAATGCAATCATTGGGCACTGACCGTCCATCTCCCCCATAGCTCCGGCACTTGTCAGTACAGTGTGTGAGTATATTATAGAGTGTGTTATACAGAGTATATACAGTATGTGTTATACAGAGTACGGGGGAGGATTCTGTCCTTTATTGCTGCTCTGTGCTGGGAATGTGAGAGCAGTCACTGGGCACTGACCGGCCATCTCCCTCCATAGCTCCTGCACTGGTCAGTACAGTGTGTGAGTATACAGCAGTATGTGCTATGCAGAGTATATACAGTATGTGTTATACAGAGTGCGGGGGAGGAGTCTGTCCTTTATTGCTGCTCTGTGCTGGGAATGTGAGCATAGTCACTGGGCACTGACTGGACATCTCCCCCCATAGCTCCTGCACTGGTCAGTACTGTGTGTGAGTATATAATACAGTGTGTGTACAGAGTATATACAGTATGTGTTATACAGAGTGCGGGGTAGGAGTCTGTCCTTTATTGCTGCTCTGTGCTGGGAATGTGAGTGCAGTCACTGGGCACTGACCGGCCATCTCCCTCCATAGCTCCTGCACTGATCAATAGAGTGTGTGAGTATATTATACAGTGTGGGTACAGAGTATATACACAGTATGTGTTATACAGAGTACGGGGGAGGAGTCTGTCCTTTATTGCTGCTCAGTGCTGGGAATGTGAGTGCAGTCACTGGGCACTGACCGGCCATCTCCCTCCATAGCTCCTGCACTGGACAGTACAGTGTGTGAGTATAATATACAGTGTGTGTACAGTGTATATACAGTATGTGTTATACAGAGTGTGGGGAGGTGTCTGTCCTTTATTGCTGCTCTGTGCTGGGAATGTGAGCGCAGTCACTGGGCACTGACCGGCCATCTCCCTCCATAGCTCCTGCACTGGACAGTACAGTGTGTGAGTATAATATACAGTGTGTGTACAGTGTATATACAGTATGTGTTATACAGAGTGTGGGGAGGTGTTTGTCATTTATTGCTGCTCTGTGCTGGGAATGTGAGCGCAGTCACTGGGCACTGATCGGCCTTCTCCCCCCATAGCTCCTGCACTGGTCAGTACAGTGTGTGAGTATATTATACAGTGTATGTACAGAGTATATACAGTATGTGTTATACAGAGAGCGGGGGAGGAGTCTGTCCTTTAATACTGCTCTGTGCTGGGAATGTGAGAGCAGTCACTGGGCAATGACCGGCCATCTCCCTCCATAGCTCCTGCACTGGACAGTACAGTGTGTGAGTATATTATACAGTGTGTGTACAGAGTATATACAGTATGTGTTATACAGAGTGCGGGGGAGGAGTCTGTCCTTTATTGCTGCTCTGTGCTGGGAATGTGAGCGTAGTCACTGGGCACTGACCGGCCATCTCCCCCCATAGCTCCTGCACTGGTCAGTACAGTATATGAGTATATTATATAGTTTGTGTACGGAGTATATACAGTATGTGCTATACAGAGTGTGGGGGAGGAGTCTATCTTTTATTGCTGCCCTGTGCTAGGAATGCGAGTGGATTCACATGGGCACTGACCAGTCATCAACCCCCTTACTCCTGCACTGGTCAGTACAGTTTGTGTGTATATTATACAGTGTGGGTACAGAGTATATACAGTATGTGTTACACAGAGTGCGGGGGAGGACTCAGTGCTTTATTGCTGCTCTGTGCTGGGAATGTTAGTGGAATAACTGGGAACTGACTGGCCATCTCACTCCATAGCTCCTGCACTGGTCAGTACAGTGTGTGAGTATATTATACAGTGTGTCTACAGAGTATATACAGTATGTGTTATACAGAGTGCGGGGGAGTAGTCTGTCCTTTATTGATGCTCTGTGCTAGGAATGTGAGCGTAGTCACTGGGCACTGACCTGCCATCTCACTCCATATCTCCTGCACTGGTCTGTACAGTGTGTGAGTATATTATACAGTGTGGGTACAGAGTATATACAGTATGTGTTATACAGAGTGTGGGGGAGGAGTCTGTCCTTTATTGCTGCTCCGTGCTGGGAATGTGAGTGCAGTCACTGGGCACTGACAGGCCATCTCCCTCCATAGCTCCTGCACTGGTCAATACAGTGTGTGAGTATATTATACAGTGTGTGTACAGAGTATATACAGTATGTGTTATACAGAGTGCGGGGGAGGAGTCTGTCCTTTATTGTTACTCTGTGCTGGGAATGTGAGCGTAGTCACTGGGCACTGACCGGCCGTCTCCCCCCATAGCTCCTGCACTGGTCAGTAAAGTGTGTGAGTATAGTATACAGTATGTTCTATACAGAGTATATACAGTATGTGTTATACAGAGTGCGGGGGAGTAGTCTGTCCTTTATTGATGCTCTGTGCTGGTAATGTGAGCGCAGTCACTGGGCACTGATCGGCCTTCTCCCCTCATAGCTCCTGCACTGGTCAGTACAGTGTGTGAGTTTATTATACAGTGTGTGTACAGAGTATATACAGTATGTGTTATACAGAGTGTGGGGGAGGAGTCTGTCCTTTATTGCTGCTCTGTGCTGGAAATGTTAGCGCAGTCACTACGCAATGACCGGACATCTCCCCCCAAAGCTCCTGCACTGGTCAGTACAGTGTGTGAGTATATTATACAGTGTGTGTACAGAGTATATACAGTATGTGTTATACAGAGTGCGGGGGAGGAGTCTGTCCTTTATTGCTGCTCTGTGCTGGGAATGTGAGCGTAGTCACTGGGCACTGACCGGCCATCTCCCCCCATAGCTCCTGCACTGGTCAGTACAGTATATGAGTATATTATATAGTATGTGTACGGAGTATATACAGTATGTGTTATACAGAGTACGGGAGAGGAGTCTGTCCTTTATTGCTGCTCTGTGCTGGGAATGTGAGCGCAGTCACTGGGCACTGACCGGCCATCTCCCTCCATAGTTCCTGCACTGGACAGTACAGTGTGTGAGTATATTATACAGTGTGTGTACAGAGTATATACAGTATGTGTTATACAGAGTACGGGGGAGGAGTCTGTCCTTTATTGCTGCTCTGTGCTGGGAATGTGAGCGCAGTCACTAGGCACTGACCGGCCATCTCCCTCCATAGTTCCTGCACTGGACAGTACAGTGTGTGAGTATATTATACAGTGTGTGTACAGAGTATATACAGTATGTGTTATACAGAGTACGGGGGAGGAGTCTGTCCTTTATTGCTGCTCTGTGCTGGGAATGTGAGTGCAGTCACTGGGCACTGACCGTCCATCTCCCCCCATAGCTCCTGCACTGGACAGAACAGTGTGTGAGTATATTATACAGTGTGTGTACAGAGTATATACAGTATGTGTTATACAGAGTGCGGGGGAGGAGTCTGTCCTTTATTGCTGCTCTGTGCTGGGAATGTGAGCGTAGTCACTGGGCACTGACCGGCCATCTCCCCCCATAGCTCCTGCACTGGTCAGTACAGTATATGAGTATATTATATAGTATGTGTACGGAGAATATACAGTATGTGTTATACAGAGTACGGGAGAGGAGTCTGTCCTTTATTGCTGCTCTGTGCTGGGAATGTGAGCGCAGTCACTGGGCACTGACCGGCCATCTCCCTCCATAGTTCCTGCACTGGTCAGTACAGTGTGTGAGTATATTATACAGTGTGTGTACAGAGTATATACAGTATGTGTTATACAGAGTACGGGGGAGGAGTCTGTCCTTTATTGCTGCTCTGTGCTGGGAATGTGAGCGCAGTCACTGGGCACTGACCGGCCATCTCCCTCCATAGTTCCTGCACTGGACAGTACAGTGTGTGAGTATATTATACAGTGTGTGTACAGAGTATATACAGTATGTGTTATACAGAGTACGGGGGAGGAGTCTGTCCTTTATTGCTGCTCTGTGCTGGGAATGTGAGCGCAGTCACTGGGCAATGACCGGCCATCTCCACCCATAGCTCCTGCACTGGTCAGTACAGTGTGTGAGTATATTATACAGTGTATGTACAGAGTATATACAGTATGTGTTATACAGAGAGCGGGGGAGGAGTCTGTCCTTTAATACTGCTCTGTGCTGGGAATGTGAAAGCAGTCACTGGGCACTGACCAGCCATCACACCATTAGCTCCTGCACTGGTCAGTACAGTGTGTGAGTATATTATACAGTGTATGTACAGAGTATATACAGTATGTGTTATACAGAGTACGGGGGAGGAGTCTGTCCTTTATTGCTGCTCTGTGCTGGGAAAGTGAGTGCAATCTTTGGGCACTGACCGGCCATCTCCCCCCACAGCTCCTGCACTGGTCAGTACTGTGTGTGAGTATATTATACAGTGTGTGTACAGAGTATATACAGTATGTGTTATACAGAGTACGGGGGAGGAGTCTGTCCTTTATTTCTGCTCTGTGCTGGGAATGTGAGCGCAGTCACTGGGCTCTGACCAGCCATCACCCCCATAACTCCTGCTCTGGTCAATACAGTGTGTGAGTATATTATACAGTGTGTGTACAGAGTATATACAGTATGTGTTATACAGAGTGTGGGGGAGGAGTCTGTCCTTTATTGCTGCTCTGTGCTGGGAATGTGAGCACAGTCACTGGGCACTGACCGGCCATCTCCCCCCATAGCTCCTGCACTGGTCAGTACAGTGTGTGAGTATATTATACAGTGTGTGTACAGAGAATATACAGTATGTGATATGCATTGTATATACAGCATGTGTTATACAGAGTACGGGGGAGGAGTCTGTCCTTTATTGCTGCTCTGTGCTGGGAATGTGAGCGAAGTCACTGGGCACTGACCGGCCATCTCCCTCCATAGCTCCTGCACTGGTCAGTACAGTGTGTGAGTATATTATACAGTGTATGTACAGAGTATATACAGTATGTGTTATACAGAGTACGGGGGAGGAGTCTGTCCTTTATTGCTGCTCTGTGCTGGGAATGTGAGTGCAGTCACTGGGCACTGACCGGCCATCTCCCCCAATAGCTCTTGCACTGGTCAGTACTGTGTGTGAGTTTACAGTATGTGCTATGCATTGTATATACAGCATGTGTTATACAGAGTGTGGGGGAGGAGTCTGTCCTTTATTGCTGCTCTGTGCTGGGAATGTGACTGCAGTCACAGGGCACTGACCGGCCATCTCCCTCCATAACTCCGGCACTGGTCAGTACTCTGTGTGAGTTTAAAGTATGTGCTATGCATTGTATATACATCATGTGTTATACAGAGTGTGGGGGAGGAGTCTGTCCTTTATTGCTGCTCTGTGCTGGGAATGTGAGAGCAGTTACTGGGCACTGACCGGCCATCTCCCTCCATAGCTCCTGCACTGGTCAGTATAGTGTGTGAGTATATTATACAGTGTGGGTACAGAGTATATACAGTATGTGTTATACAGAGTACGGGGGAGGAGTCTGTCCTTTATTGCTGCTCTGTGCTGGGAATGTGAGCGCAGTCACTGGGCACTGACCGGCCATCTTCCTCCATAGCTCCTGCACTAGTCAGTACAGTGTGTGAATATATTGTACAGTGTGTGTACAGAGTATATACAGTATGTGTTATACAGAGTGCGGGGAAGGAGTCTGTCCTTTATTGCTGCTCTGTGATGGGAACATGAGCGCAGTCACTGGGCACTGACCGGCCATCTCCCTCCATAGCTCCTGCACTGGTCAGTACAGTGTGTGAGTATATTATACAGTGTGGGTACAGAATATATACACAGTATGTGTTATACAGAGTGCGGGGGAGGAGTCTGTCCTTTATTGCTGCACTGTGCTGGGAATGTGAGCGCAGTCACTGGGCACTGACCGGCCATCTCCCTCCATAACTCCGGCACTGGTCAGTACTCTGTGTGAGTTTAAAGTATGTGCTATGCATTGTATATACATCATGTGTTATACAGAGTGTGGGGGAGGAGTCTGTCCTTTATTGCTGCTCTGTGCAGGGAATGTGAGTGCAGTCACTGGGCACTGACCGGCCATCTCCCTCCATAGCTCCTGCACTGATCAGTACAGTGTGTGAGTATATTATACAGTGTATGTACAGAGTATATACAGTATGTGTTATACAGAGTGTGGGGGAGGAGTCTGTCCTTTATTGCTGCTCTGTGCTGGGAATGTGAGTGCAGTCACTGGGCACTGACCGGCCATCTCCCCCCATAGCTCCTGCACTGGTCAGTACAGTGTTTAAGTATATTACACAGTATGTGCTATAAAGAGTATATACAGTAAGTGTTATACAGAGTGCGGGGGAGGAGTCTGTCCTTTATTGCTGCTCTGTGCAGGGAATGTGAGGCAGTCACTGGGCACTGACCGGTCATCTCCCCCCATAGCTCCTGCACTGGTCAGTACAGTGTGTCAGTATATTATACAGTGTGTGTACATAGTATATACAGTATGTGTTATACAGAGTGTGGGGGAGGAGTCTATACTTTATTGCTGCTCTGTGCTGGGAATGTGAGTGCAGTCACTGGGCTCTGACCAGCCATCACCCCCATAACTCCTGCTCTGGTCAATACAGTGTGTGAGTATATTATACAGTGTGTGTACAGAGTATATACTGTATGTGTTATACAGAGTGCGGGGGAGGAGTCTGTGCTATTTTGCTGCTCTGTGCTGGGAATGTGAGAGCAGTCACTGGGCACTGACCGGCCATCTCCCCCCATAGCTCCTGCACTGTTCAGTACAGTGTGTGAGTATATTATACAGTGTATGTACAGAGTATATACAGTATGTGATATACAGAGAGCAGGGGAGGAGTCTGTCCTTTATTGCTGCTCTGTGCTGGGAATGTGAGCGTAGTCACTGGGCACTGACCGGCCATCTCCCCCCATAGCTCCTGCACTGGTCAGTACAGTGTGTGAATATATTGTACAGTGTGTGTACAGAGTATATACAGTATGTGTTATACAGAGTGCGGGGAAGGAGTCTGTCCTTTATTGCTGCTCTGTGATGGGAACGTGAGCGCAGTCACTGGGCACTGACCGGCCATCTCCCTCCATAGCTCCTGCACTGGTCAGTACAGTGTGTGAGTATATTATACAGTGTGGGTACAGAATATATACACAGTATGTGTTATACAGAGTGCGGGGGAGGAGTCTGTCCTTTATTGCTGCACTGTGCTGGGAATGTGAGCGCAGTCACTGGGCACTGACCGGCCATCTCCCACCATTGCTCTTGCACTGGTCAGTACAGTGTGTGAGTATATTATACAGTGTGGGTACAGAGTATATACAGTATGTGTTATACAGAGTGCGGGGGAGGAGTCTGTCCTTTATTGCTGCTCTGTGCTGGGAATGTGAGCGCAGTCATTGGGCACTGACCGGCCATCTCCCTCCATAGCTCCTGCTATGGTCAGTACATTGTGTGAGTATATTATACAGTGTGGGTACAGAGTATATACAGTATGTGTTATACAGAGTGCGGCGGAGGAGTCTGTCCTTTATTGCTGCTCTGTGCTGGGAATGTGAGCGCAGTCACTGGGCACTGACCGGCCATCTCCCCCCATAGCTCCTGCACTGGTCAGTACAGTGTTTAAGTATATTACACAGTATGTGCTATAAAGAGTATATACAGTAAGTGTTATACAGAGTGCGGGGGAGGAGTCTGTCCTTTATTGCTGCTCTGTGCAGGGAATGTGAGCGCAGTCATTGGGCACTGACCAGCCATCACCCCCATAACTCCTGCTCTGGTCAATACAGTGTGTGAGTATATTATACAGTGTGTGTACAGAGTATATACTGTATGTGTTATACAGAGTGCGGGGGAGGAGTCTGTGCTATTTTGCTGCTCTGTGCAGGGAATGTGAGAGCAGTCACTGGGCACTGACCGGCCATCTCCCCCCATAGCTCCTGCACTGTTCAGTACAGTGTGTGAGTATATTATACAGTGTATGTACAGAGTATATACAGTATGCGTTATACAGAGTGCGGGGGAGGAGTCTATCCTTTATTGCTGCTCTGTGCTGGGAATGTGAGAGTAGTCACTGGGCACTGACCGGCCATCTCCCCCCATAGCTCCTGCACTGGTCAGTACAGTATATGAGTATATTATATAGTATGTGTACGGAGTATATACAGTATGTGATATACTGAGTGTGGGGGAGGAGTCTATCCTTTATTTATGCTCTGTGCTGGGAATGTGAGTGCAGTCACTGGGCGCTGACCGGCCATCTCCCTCCATAGCTCCTGCACTGGTCAGTACAGTGTGTGAGTATATTATACAGTGTGTGTACAGAGTATATACAGTATGTGTTATACAGAGTGTGGGGGAGGAGTCTGTCCTTTATTGCTGCTCTGTGCTGGGAATGTGAGCACAGTCACTGGGCACTGACCGGCCATCTCCCCCCATAGCTCCTGCACTGGTCAGTACAGTGTGTGAGTATATTATACAGTGTGTGTACAGAGTATATACAGTATGTGTTATATAGAGTGCGGGGGAGGAGTCTGTCCTTTATTGCTGCTCTGTGCAGGGAATGTGAGTGCAGTCACTGGGCACAGACCGGCCATCTCCCCCAACAGCTCTTGCACTGGTCAGTACTGTGTGTGAGTATATTATACAGTGTGTGTACAGAGAATATACAGTATGTGATATGCATTGTATATACAGCATGTGTTATACAGAGTGTGGGGGAGGAGTCTGTCCTTTATTGCTGCTCTGTGCTGGGAATGTGAGTGCAGTCACTTGGCACTGACTGGCCATCTCCCTCCATAGTTCCTGCACTGGACAGTACAGTGTGTGAGTATATTATACAGTGTGTGTACAGAGTATATACAGTATGTGTTATACAGAGTACGGGGGAGGAGTCTGTCCTTTATTGCTGCTCTGTGCTGGGAATGTGAGCGCAGTCACTGGGCACTGACCGGCCATCTCCCCCCATAGCTCCTGCACTGGTCAGTACTGTGTGTGAGTATATTATACAGTGTGTGTACAGAGTATATACAGTATGTGTTATACAGAGTGCAGGGGAGGAGTCTGTCCTTTATTGCTGCTCTGTGCTGGGAATGTGAGCGCAGTCACTGGGCAATGACCGGCCATCTCCTTCCATAGCTCCTGCACTGGACAGAACAGTGTGTGAGTATATTATACAGTGTGTGTACAGAGTATATACAGTATGTGTTATACAGAGTGCGGGGGAGGAGTCTGTCCTTTATTGCTGCTCTGTGCTGGGAATGTGAGCGTAGTCACTGGGCACTGACCGGCCATCTCCCCCCATAGCTCCTGCACTGGTCAGTACAGTATATGAGTATATTATATAGTATGTGTACGGAGTATATACAGTATGTGTTATACAGAGTACGGGAGAGGAGTCTGTCCTTTATTGCTGCTCTGTGCTGGGAATGTGAGCGCAATCACTGGGCACTGACCGGCCATCTCCCTCCATAGTTCCTGCACTGGACAGTACAGTGTGTGAGTATATTATACAGTGTGTGTACAGAGTATATACAGTATGTGTTATACAGAGTACGGGGGAGGAGTCTGTCCTTTATTGCTGCTCTGTGCTGGGAATGTGAGCGCAGTCACTGGGCACTGACCGGCCATCTCCCCCCATAGCTCCTGCAGTGGTCAGTACAGTGTGTGAGTATATTATACAGTGTGTGTACAGAGTATATACAGTATGTGTTATACAGAGTGCAGGGGTGGAGTCTGTCCTTTATTGCTGCTCTGTGCTGGGAAAGTGAGCACAGTCACTGGGCAATGACCGGCCATCTCCCTCCATAGCTCCTGCAGTGGTCAGTACAGTGTGTGAGTATATTATACAGTGTGTGTACAGAGTATATACAGTATGTGTTATACAGAGTGTGGGGGAGGAGTCTGTCCTTTATTGCTGCTCTGTGCTGGGAATGTGAGCGCAGTCACTGGGCACTGACCGGCCATCTCCCCCCATAGCTCCTGCAGTGGTCAGTACAGTGTGTGAGTATATTATACAGTGTGTGTACAGAGTATATACAGTATGTGTTATACAGAGTGCAGGGGAGGAGTCTGTCCTTTATTACTGCTCTGTGCTGGCAATGTGAGCGCAGTCACTGGGCACTGATCGGCCTTCTCCCCCCATAGCTCCTGCACTGGTCTGTACAGTGTGTGAGTATATTATACAGTGTGGGTACAAAGTATATACAGTATGTGTTATACAGAGTGTGGGGGAGGAGTCTGTCCTTTATTGCTGCTCTGTGCTGGAAATGTGAGCGCAGTCACTGGGCACTGATCGGCCTTCTCCCCCCATAGCTCCTGCACTGGTCAGTACAGTGTGTGAGTATATTATACAGTGTATGTACAGAGTATATACAGTATGTGTTATACAGAGTGTGGGGGAGGAGTCTGTCCTTTATTGCTGCTCTGTGCTGGGAAAGTGAGTGCAATCATTGGGCACTGACCGGCCATCTCCCCCATAGCTCCGGCACTGGTCAGTACAGTCTGTGAGTATATTATAGAGTGTGTTATACAGAGTATATACAGTATGTGCTATACAGTGTGCAGGGGAGGAGTCTGTCCTTTATTGCTGCTCTGTGCTGGGAATGTGAGAGCAGTCACTGGGCACTGACCGGCCATCTCCCCCCACAGCTCCTGCACTGGTCAGTACTGTGTGTGAGTATATTATACAGTGTGTGTACAGAGTATATACAGTATGTGTTATACAGAGTGCGGGGGAGGAGTCTGTCCTTTATTGCTGCTCTGTGCTGGGAATGGGAGCGCAGTCATTGGGCACTGACCGGCCATCTCCCCCCACAGCTCCTGCACTGGTCAGTACTGTGTGTGAGTATATTATACAGTGTGTGTACAGAGTATATACAGTATGTGTTATACAGAGTACGGGGGAGGAGTCTGTCCTTTATTTCTGCTCTGTGCTGGGAATGTGAGCACAGTCACTGGGCACTGACCGGCCATCTCCCCCCATAGCTCCTGCACTGGTCAGTACAGTGGGTGAGTATATTATACAATGTGTGTACAGAGTATATACAGTACGTGTTATATAAAGTGCGGGGGAGGAGTCTGTCCTTTATTTCTGCTCTGTGCTGGGAATGTGAGCGTAGTCACTGGGCACTGACCGGCCATCTCCCCCCATAGCTCATGCACTGGTCAGTACAGTGTGTGAGTATATTATACAGTGTGTGTACAGAGTATATACAGTATGTGTTATACAGAGTGTGGGGGAGGAGTCTGTCCTTTATTGCTGCTCTGTGCTGGGAATGTGAGCGCAGTCACTGTGCACTGACCGGCCATCTCCCTCCATAGCTCCTGCACTGATCAGTACAGTGTGTGAGTATATTATACAGTGTATGTACAGAGTATATACAGTATGTGTTATACAGAGTGTGGGGGAGGAGTCTGTCCTTTTTTGCTGCTCTGTGCTGGGAATGTGAGTGCAGTCACTGGGCACTGACCGGCCATCTCCCCCAATAGCTCTTGCATTGGTCAGTACTGTGTGTGAGTTTACAGTATGTGCTATGCATTGTATATACAGCATGTGTTATACAGAGTGTGGGGGAGGAGTCTGTCCTTTATTGCTGCTCTGTGCTGGGAATGTGACTGCAGTCACAGGGCACTGACCGGCCATCTCCCTCCATAACTCCTGCACTGGTCAGTACTCTGTGTGAGTTTAAAGTATGTGCTATGCATTGTATATACAGCATGTGTTATACAGAGTGTGGGTTAGGAGTCTGTCCTTTATTGCTGCTCTGTGCTGGGAATGTGAGAGCAGTTACTGGGCACTGACCGGCCATCTCCCTCCATAGCTCCTGCACTGGTCAGTATAGTGTGTGAGTATATTATACAGTGTGTGTACAGAGTATATACAGTATGTGTTATACAGAGTGTGGGGGAGGAGTCGTCCTGTATTGCTGCTCTGTGCTGGGAATGTGAGAGCAGTCACTGGGCACTGACCAGCCATCTCCCTCCATAGCTCCTGCACTGGTCAGTATAGTGTGTGAGTATATTATACAGTGTGTGTACAGAGTATATACAGTATGTGTTATACAGAGTGTGGGGGAGGAGTCTGTCCTGTATTTCTGCTCTGTGCTGGGAATGTGAGAGCAGTCACTGGGCACTGACCAGCCATCTCCCCCATAGCTCCTGCACTGGTCAGTACAGTGTGTGAGTATATTATACAGTGTATGTACAGAGTATATACAGTATGTGTTATACAGAGTGCGGGGAAGGAGTCTGTCCTTTATTGCTGCTCTGTGCTGGGAATGTGAGCGCAGTCACTGGGCACTGACCGGCCATCTCCCTCCATAGCTCCTGCACTGGTCAGTACAGTATATGAGTATATTATACAATGTTATACAGAGTATATACAGTATGTGTTATAGAGAGTGTGGGGGAGGAGTCTGTCCTTTATTACTGTTCTGTGCTGGGAATGTGAGTGCAGTCACTGGGCACTGACCGGCCATCTCCCTCCATAGCTCCTGCACTGGTCAGTACAGTATATGAGTATATTATACAATGTTATACAGAGTATATACAGTATGTGTTATAGAGAGTGGGGGGAGGAGTCTGTCCTTTATTACTGTTCTGTGCTGGGAATGTGAGTGCAGTCACTGGGCACTGACCGGCCATCTCCCTCCATAACTCCTGCACTGGTCCGTACAGTGTGTGAGTATATTATACAGTGTTGGTACAGAGTATATACAGTATGTGTTATACAGAGTACGGGGGAGGAATCTGTCCTTTATTACTGCTCTGTGCAGGGAATGTGACCGGTCACTGGGCACTGACTGGCCATCTCCACCCATAGCTCCTGCACTGGTCAGTACAGTGTGTGAGTATATTGTACAGTGTGTGCTATGCAGAGTATATACAGTACATGTTATACAGAGTGCGGGGGAGGAGTCTGTCCTTCATTGCTGCTCTGTGCTCGGAATGTGAATGCAGGCTCTGGGCACTGACCGGCCATCTCCCCCATAGCTCCTGCACTGGTCAGTACTGTGTGTGAGTATATTATACAGTGTGTGTACAGAGTATATACAGTATGTGATATACAGAGAGCAGGGGAGGAGTCTGTCCTTTATTGCTGCTCTGTGCTGGGAATGTGAGTGCAGTCACTGGGCACTGACCGGCCATCTCCCTCTATAGCTCCTGCACTGGTCAGTACTGTGTGTGAGTATATTATACAGTGTGTGTACAGAGTATATACAGAATGTGATATACAGAGAGCAGGGGAGGAGTCTGTCCTTTATAGCTGCTCTGTGCTAGGAATGTGAGCGCAGTCACTGGGCACTGACTGGACATCTCCCCCCATAGCACCAGCACTGGTCAGTACAGTGTGTGAGTATATTATACAGTGTATGTACAGAGTATATACAGTATGTGTTATATAAAGTGTGGGGGAGGAATCTGTCCTTTATTACTGCTCTGTGCAGGGAATGTGAGCACCGTCACTGGGCACTTACCGGCCATCTCCCTCCATAGCTCCTGCACTGGTCAGTACAGTGTGTGAGTATATTGTACAGTGTGTGTACAGAGTATATACAGTATGTGTTATACAGAGTGCGAGGGAGGAGTCTGTCCTTTATTGCTGCTCTGTGCTGGGAATGTGAGTGCAGTCACTGGGCACTGAACGGCCACCTCCCCCCATAGCTCCTGCACTGGTCAGTACAGTGTGTGAGTATATTATACTGTGTGGGTACAGAGTATATACAGTATGTGTTATACAGAGTGCGGGGGAGGAGTCTGTCCTTTATTGCTGCTCTGTGCTGGGAATGTGAGTGCAGTCACTGGGCACTGACCGGCCATCTCCCCCCATAGCTCCTGCACTGGTCAGTACAGTATGTGAGTATATTATACAATGTTATACAGAGTATATACAGTATGTGTTATAGAGAGTACGGGGGAGGAGTCTGTCCTTTATTGCTGCTCTGTGCTGGAAATGTGAGCGTAGTCACTGGGCACTGACCGGCCATCTCCCCCATAGCTCCTGCACTGGTCAGTATAGTGTTTGAGTATATTATAAAGTGTGGGTACAGAGTATATACAGTATGTGTTATACAGAGTGTGGGGGAGGAGTCTGTCCTTTATTGCTGGTCTGTGCTGGGAATGTGAGTGCAGTCACTGGGCACTGACCGGCCATCTCCCCCCATAGCTCCTGCACTGGTCAATACAGTATATGAGTATATTATACAATGTTTTACAGAGTATATACAGTATGTGTTATAGAGAGTGCGGGGGAGAAGTCTGTCCTGTATTACTGCTCTGTGCTGGGAATGTGACCGGTCACTGGGCACTCACCAGCCATCTCCCTCCATAACACCTGCACTGGTCAGTACAGTGTGTGAGTATATTATACAGTGTGTGAACAGAGTATATACAGTATGTATTATACAGAGTGTGGGGGAGGAGTCTGTCCTTTATTGCTGCTCTGTGCTGGGAATGTGAGCGCAGTCACTGGGCACTGACCGGCCATCTCCCCCCACAGCTCCTGCACTGGTCAGTACTGTGTGTGAGTATATTATACAGTGTGTGTACAGAGTATATACAGTATGTGTTATACAGAGTGCGGGGGAGGAGTCTGTCCTTTATTGCTGCTCTGTGCTGGGAATGTGAGCGCAGTCACTGGGCACTGACCGGCCTTCTCCCCCCACAGCTCCTGCACTGGTCAGTACTGTGTGTGAGTATATTATACAGTGTGTGTACAGAGTATATACAGTATGTGTTATACAGAGTGCGGGGGAGGAGTCTGTCCTTTATTGCTGCTCTGTGCTGGGAATGTGAGTGCAGTCACTGGGCACTGAACGGCCATCTCCTCCCATAGCTCCTGCACTGGTCAGTACAGTGTGTGAGTATATTATACTGTGTGGGTACAGAGTATATACAGTATGTGTTATACAGAGTGTGGGGGAGGAGTCTGTCTTTTATTGCTGCTCTGTGCTGGGAATGTGAGTGCAGTCACTGGGCACTGACCGGCCATCTCCCCCCATAGCTCCTACACTGGTCAGTACAGTATATGAGTATATTATACAATGTTATACAGAGTATATACAGTATGTGTTATAGAGAGTGTGGGGGAGGAGTCTATCCTTTATTACTGCTCTGTGCTGGGAATGTGATCACAGTCACTGGGGACTGACCGGCCTTCTCCCCCCATAGCTCCTGCACTGGTCATTACAGTGTTTGAGTATATTATATAGTGTGTGTACAGAGTATATACAGTATGTGTTATACAGAGTACGGGGGAGGAGTCTGTCCTTTTTTACTGCTCTGTGCTGGGAATGTGAGCGCAGTCACTGGGCACTGACCGGCCATCTCCCCCATAGCTCCTGCACCGGTCAGTACAGTGTGTGAGTATATTATACAGTGTGTGTACAGAGTATATACAGTATGTGTTATACAGAGAGTGGGGGAGGAGTCTGTCCTTTATTGCTGCTCTGTGCTGGGAATGTGAGAGCTGTCACTGGGCACTGACCGGCCATCTCCCCCCATAGCTCCTGCACTGGTCAGTACTGTGTGTGAGTATATTATACAGTGTGTGTACAGAGTATATACAGTATGTGTTATACAGAGAGCAGGGGAGGAGTCTGTCCTTTATTGCTGCTCTGTGCTGGAAATGTGAGCGTAGTCACTGGGCACTGACCGGCCATCTCCCCCATAGCTCCTGCACTGGTCAGTATAGTGTTTGAGTGTATTATAAAGTGTGGGTACAGAGTATATACAGTTTGTGTTATACAGAGTGTGGGGGGGGATTCTATACTTTATTGCTGCTCTGTGCTGGGAATGTGAGCGCAGTCACTGGGCACTGACTGGAAATCTCCCTCTATAGCTCCTGCTCTGGTCAGTACAGTGTGTGAGTATATTGTACAGTGTGTGTACAGAGTATATACAGTATGTGTTATATAGAGTGTGGGGGAGGAGTCTGTCCTTTATTACTGCTCTGTGCAGGGAATGTGAGCACCGTCACTGGGCACTGACCGGCCATCTCCCTCCATAGCTCCTGCACTGGTCAGTACTGTGTGTGAGTATACAGTATGTGCTGTGCAGAGTATATACAGTATGTGTTATACAGAGTGCGGGGGAGGAGTCTATCCTTTATTGCTGCTCTGTGCTGTGAATGTGACCGGTCACTGGGCACTGACCGGCCATCTCCCTCCATAACTCCTGCACTGGTCCGTACAGTGTGTGAGTGTATTATATAGTGTGTGCTATGCAGAGTATATACAGTATGTGTTATACAGAGTGCGGGGGAGGAGTCTATCCTTTATTGTTGCTCTGTGCTGGGAATGTGACCGGTCACTGGGCACTGACCGGCCATCTCCCTCCATAACTCCTGCACTGGTCAGTACAGTGTGTGAGTATATTATATAGTGTGTGTACAGAGTATATACAGTATGTGTTATACAGAGTGTGGGGGAGGATTCTGTCCTTTATTGCTGCTCTATGCTGGGAATGTGAGCGCAGTCACTGGGCACTGACCGGCCATCGTCCCCCATAGCTCCTGCACTGGTCAGTACAGTGTGTGAGTATATTGTACAGTGTGTGTACAGTGTATATACAGTATGTGTTATAGAGATTGCGGGGGAGAAGTCTGTCCTTTATTACTGCTCTGTGCTGGGAATGTGAGCGCAGTCACTGGGCACTGACCGGCCATCTCCCTCCATAGCTCCTGCACTGGTCAGTACAGAGTGTGAGTATATTATACAGTGTATGTACAGAGTATATACACAGTATGTGTTATACAGAGTACGGGGGAGGAGTCTGTCCTTTATTGCTGCTCAGTGCTGGGAATGTGAGTGCAGTCACTGGGCACTGACCGGCCATCTCCCTCCATAGCTCCTGCACTGGTCAGTACAGTGTGTGAGTATAATATACAGTGTGTGGGTACAGAGTATATATAGTATGTGTTATACAGAGTGCGGGGGAGGAGTCTTTCCTTTATTGCTGCTCTGTGCCGGGAATGTGAACAGAATCACTTGGTCACTGTGCCCGGCAGCTGTCTTGGTTCAAATGAGGTAGCACAGAGCGTGCCATTAACAGACCCCTGAAAAATAAGGCAATTGGGTGCCCTGGAGACAATTTTTGGGACTTTGGGACATAGATCCTTGTACCCTGGTACAATCCTGGGAAAACTGGGACGTATATCATCCCTACCCAAGGGAAGAGCAAACCTAATGCAACCTGGACAGGGGCTGGCTGGAATCATGGTGGGTAAACCCCATATGCAGGTCTCCCATATTTGGTTACAGCAACCCAGACTGTCAAGTCTAATCCTAGTTACCCTAAAATGAGGAGGTACCCTATGTCAGTGTTTTCCCTGATTTTGGTGACCACAGGGTCTAGTTACTAAGCAGTGTTAGGAGACAGAGTGAAAAGTGATAAGAAAGTGATAAGGTGCCAGCCAATCAGCTCCCAACTGTCATTTTTCAAACACAGCCTGTGAGATGACAGTTGGGAGCTGATTGGCTGGTACCTTATCACTGACTTATCACTTTTCACTCTGTCTCCTGACGCTGCTTAGGGGCCCATTTATTAATGATCGCATTTTGCATTGCGATCAGGGCATGCAGTACCGCCCCTGATCGCATTGCAAAATGCGATCCTATCTGCCGGATGTATTATCCGGGACATGCAGGGAGACGGGCTCCAAAAAGAGCCCGTCCCTGCGATGTCTCCAGAGGGCAGTCAGGGCTTCTGCGCATGCGCAGTCCCGCGGCCTGCACATGAGCAGCGTCCATTGCCGGCGGAGGGATCTGGCAGATCCCTCCGCCGGCTGATATGCGGTAAGTGCCCATAGGAAACAGCGGCTAACGCTATCTTTAGATAGCGTTAGCTGCTGGGGCCAATATCGGGAATGCTTTGCATTCCTGATATTGATACATTTGGCAGCATCGCATCCCCCATAGAAACCTATGGGGGAGGCGGCTGCCGGCGGCAATGGAGGGATCGCAGCAGGTATCGGAGATACCTGCTGCGGTCCCTCCTTCATACATTCGGGGGATACTAAGTATTTGAGGTAAACGCCTGAAAACAGGTGTTTTTGGGGAATTTACCTCAAATGCACTTTGATAAATGGGCCCCCTAGTAACTAGACCCCCTATACTGGAAGCAATGCAGAAAGCCTCATTTCTCCTATATGCATTACTTATCCCAGCTGCATTGTACAACACAGAATCGTATAATCTGCGGGTCATGCAAGCCGGCCGCCTCAGATAAGAAATAGAGGTTAGGAAAACTCCATCAGCTTACAGAGATCCTGGCCTCTTCCCTCCCATCCCCCAACGGCGGCGACATGCCTCCATTTTGGGAAACGGAGGACGTCACCACACTCTCCTGCCCACAAATGGCAGCAGACTGTCAATCACTGTGTCTGCTGCCAGTCTGTGTGTGATCACGCGGGATCCATACTGCGCAGATTCCCCACCATCAGGAATGTCTTGTTCACTGCTCAGTATCTGCCCAACTCTGTACCAGACAAATGGTGCAATGCCCGATACATCTGCACATATCGCATAACAGCAGCTAGTTGGATATTGGTTACATTCACTTATCGATTTTAAATGGTCGATTATTGTTTGCTCAAATATACTGTACGATTATCATTGATTTGACCTCTTCCTGTGTTCTGTAAGGTTGTTGATTACAAGCTCTGTGCTAGTTCCTGGCTCTGGGCAGTGGGTGATTACAGGCTCTGTGCTAGCTCCTGGCTCTGGGCACTGGGTGATTACAGGCACTGTGCTAGTTCCTGGCTCTGGGCAGTGGGTGATTACAGACACTGTGCTAGTTCCTGGCTCTGGCAGTGAGTGATTACAGGCACTGTGCTAGTTCCTAGCTCTGGGCAGTGGGTGATGATTACAGGCACTGTGCTAGTTCCTGGCTCTGGGCAGTGGGTGATTACAGGCTCTGTGCTAGTTCCTGGCTCTGGGCAGTGGGTGATTACAGACACTATGCTAGTTCCTGGCTCCTGGCAGTGAGTGATTACAGACACTGTGCTAGATCCTGGCTCTGGGCTGTGGGTGATTACAGACACTGTGCTAGTTCCTTGCTCTGGGCAGTGGGTGATGATTACAGGCACTGTGCGAGTTCCTGGCTCTGGGCAGTGGGTGATGATTACAGGCACTGTGCTAGTTCCTGGCTCTGGGCAGTGGGTGATTACAGGCTCTGAGCTAGTTCCTGGCTCTGGGCAGTGGGTGATGATTACAGGCACTGTGCTAGTTCCTGGCTCTGGGCAGTGAGTGATTACAGACACTCTGCTCGTTCCTGGCTCTGGGCAGTGGGTGATGATTACAGGCACTGTGCTAGTTCCTGGCTCCGGGCAGTGGGTGATTACAGGCACACTGCTAGTTCCTGGCTCTGGGCAGTGGGTGATTACAGGCACTGTGCTAGTTCCTAGCTCTGGGCAGTGGGTGATGATTACAGGCACTGTGCTAGTTCCTGGCTCTGGGCAGTGGGTGATTACAGGCACTGTGCTAGTTCCTGGCTCTGGGCAGTGGGTGATTACAGGTACTGTGCTACTTCCTGGCTCTGTGCAGTGGGTGATGATTACAGGCACTGTGCTAGTTCCTGGCTCTGGGCAGTGGGTGATTACAGACACTGTGCTAGTTCCTGGCTCTGGGCAGTGGGTGATGATTACAGGCACTGTGCTAGTTCCTGGCTCTGGGCAGTGGGTGATGATTACAGGCACTGTGCTAGTTCCTGGCTCTGGGCAGTGGGTGATGATTACAGGCACTGTGGTAGTTCCTGGCTCTGGGCAGTGGGTGATTACAGGCACTGTGCTAGTTCCTGGCTCTGGGCAGTGGGTGATTACAGGCTCTGTGCTAGTTCCTGGCTCTGGGCAGTGGGTGATGATTACAGGCACTGTGCTAGTTCCTGGCTCTTGGCAGTGGGTGATTACAGGCACTGTGCTAGTTCCTGGCTCTGGGCAGTGAGTGATTACAGACACTGTGCCTATTCCTGGCTCTGGGCAGTGGGTGATTACAGGCTCTGTGCTAGTTCCTGGCTCTGGGCAGTGAGTGAATACAGGAACTGTGCTAGTTCCTGGCTCTGGGCAGTGGGTGATTACAGGCACTGTGCTAGTTCCTGGCTCTGGGCAGTTAGTGATTACAGGCACTGTGCTAGTTCCTGGCTCTGTGCAGTTAGTGATTACAGGCACTGTGCTAGTTCCTGGCTCTGGGCAGTGGGTGATTACAGGCACTGTGCTAGTTCCTGGCTCTGGGCAGTGGGTGATTACAGGCACTGTGCTAGTTCCTGGCCCCGGGCAGTGGGTGATTACAGACAGTGTGCTAGTTCCTGGCTCTGGGCAGTGGGTGATTACAGGCACTGTGCTAGTTCCTGGCTCTGGGCAGTGGGTGATGATTGCAGGCACTGTGCTAGTTCCTGGCTCTGGGCAGTGGGTGATTACAGACTCTGTGCTAGTTCCTGGCTCTGGGCAGTGGGTGATGATTACAGGCACTGTGCTAGTTCCTGGCTCTGGGCAGTGGGTGATTACAGGCACTGTGCTAGTTCCTGGCTCTGGGCAGTGGGTGATTACAGACACTGTGCTAGTTCCTGGCTCTGGCAGTGAGTGATTACAGGCACTGTGCTAGTTCCTAGCTCTGGGCAGTGGGTGATGATTAAAGGCACTGTGCTAGTTGATGGCTCTGGGCAGTGGGTGATGATTACAGGCACTGTGCTAGTTCCTGGCTCTGGGCAGTGGGTGATTACAGGCACTGTGCTAGTTCCTGGCTCTGGGCAGTGAGTGATTACAGACACTGTGCTAGTTCCTGGCTCTGGGCAGTGGGTGATTACAGGCTCTGTGCTAGTTCCTGGCTCTGGGCAGTGAGTGAATACAGGAACTGTGCTAGTTCCTGGCTCTGGGCAGTGGGTGATTGCAGCCACTGTGCTAGTTCCTGGCTCTGGGCAGTTAGTGATTACAGGCACTGTGCTAGTTCCTGGCTCTGGGCAGTTAGTGATTACAGGCACTGTGCTAGTTCCTGGCTCTGGGCAGTGGGTGATTACAGGCACTGTGCTAGTTCCTGGCTCTGGGCAGTGGGTGGTTACAGGCACTGTGCTAGTTCCTGGCCCTGGGCAGTGGGTGATTACAGACAGTGTGCTAGTTCCTGGCTCTGGGCAGTGGGTGATTACAGGCACTGTGCTAGTTCCTGGCTCTGGGCAGTGGGTGATGATGACAGGCACTGTGCTAGTTCCTGGCTCTGGGCAGTGGGTGATTGCAGACTCTATTCTAGTTCCTTGCTCTGGGCAGTGGGTGATGATTACAGGCACTGTGCTAGTTCCTGGCTCTTGGCAGTGGGTGATGATTACAGGCTCTGTGCTAGTTCCTGGCTCTGGGCAGTGGGTGATAACAGGCTCTGTGCTAGTTCCTGGCTCAGGGCAGTGGGTAATGATTACAGGCACTGTGCTAGTTCCTGGCTCTGGTAGTGAGTGATGATTACAGGCACTGTGCTAGTTCCTGGCTCTGGGCAGTGAGTGATGATTACAGGCACTGTGCTAGTTCCTGGCTCTGGGCAGTGGGTGATGATAGGCACTCTGCTAGTTCCTGGCTCTGGGCAGTGGGTGATTACAGGCACTGTGCTAGTTCCTGGCTCTGGGCAGTGGGTGATGATTACAGGCACTGTGCTAGTTCCTGGCTCTGGGCAGTGGGTGATTACAGGCACTGTGCTAGTTCCTGGCTCTGGGCAGTGGGTGATTACAGACACTGTGCTAGTTCCTGGCTCTGGGCAGTGGGTGATTACAGGCACTGTGCTAGTTCCTTGCTCTGGGCAGTGGGTGATTACAGGCACTGTGCTAGTTCCTGGCTCTGGGCAGTGGGTGATTACAGGCTCTGTGGTAGTTCCTGGCTCCGGGCAGTGTGTGATGATTACAGGCACTGTGCTAGTTCCTGGCTCTGGGCAGTGGGTGATTACAGACACTGTGCTAGTTCCTGGCTCTGGGCAGTGGGTGATGATTACCGGCACTGTGGTAGTTCCTGGCTCTGGGCAGTGGGTGATGATTACAGGCACTGTGCTAGTTCCTGGCTCTGGGCAGTGGGTGATTACAGGCACTGTGCTAGTTCCTGGCTCTGGGCAGTGGGTGATTACAGGCTCTGTGCTAGTTCCTGGCTCTGGGCAGTGGGTGATTACAGACACTATGCTAGTTCCTGGCTCCTGGCAGTGAGTGATTACAGACACTGTGCTAGATCCTGGCTCTGGGCTGTGGATGATTACAGACACTGTGCTAGTTCCTTGCTCTGGGCAGTGGGTGATGATTACAGGCACTGTGCGAGTTCCTGGCTCTGGGCAGTGGGTGATGATTACAGGCACTATGCTAGTTCCTGGCTCTGGGCAGTGGGTGATTACAGGCTCTGAGCTAGTTCCTGGCTCTGGGCAGTGGGTGATGATTACAGGCACTGTGCTAGTTCCTGGCTCTGGGCAGTGAGTGATTACAGACACTCTGCTAGTTCCTGGCTCTGGGCAGTGGGTGATGATTACAGGCACTGTGCTAGTTCCTGGCTCCGGGCAGTGGGTGATTACAGGCACACTGCTAGTTCCTGGCTCTGGGCAGTGGGTGATTACAGGCACTGTGCTAGTTCCTAGCTCTGGGCAGTGGGTGATGATTACAGGCACTGTGCTAGTTCCTGGCTCTGGGCAGTGGGTGATTACAGGCACTGTGCTAGTTCCTGGCTCTGGGCAGTGGGTGATTACAGGTACTGTGCTACTTCCTGGCTCTGTGCAGTGGGTGATGATTACAGGCACTGTGCTAGTTCCTGGCTCTGGGCAGTGGGTGATTACAGACACTGTGCTAGTTCCTGGCTCTGGGCAGTGGGTGATGATTACAGGCACTGTGCTAGTTCCTGGCTCTGGGCAGTGGGTGATGATTACAGGCACTGTGCTAGTTCCTGGCTCTGGGCAGTGGGTGATGATTACAGGCACTGTGCTAGTTCCTGGCTCTTGGCAGTGGGTGATTACAGGCACTGTGCTAGTTCCTGGCTCTGGGCAGTGAGTGATTACAGACACTGTGCCTATTCCTGGCTCTGGGCAGTGGGTGATTACAGGCTCTGTGCTAGTTCCTGGCTCTGGGCAGTGAGTGAATACAGGAATTGTGCTAGTTCCTGGCTCTGGGCAGTGGGTGATTACAGGCACTGTGCTAGTTCCTGGCTCTGGGCAGTTAGTGATTACAGGCACTGTGCTAGTTCCTGGCTCTGTGCAGTTAGTGATTACAGGCACTGTGCTAGTTCCTGGCTCTGGGCAGTGGGTGATTACAGGCACTGTGCTATTTCCTGGCTCTGAGCAGTGGGTGATTACAGGCACTGTGCTAGTTCCTGGCCCCGGGCAGTGGGTGATTACAGACAGTGTGCTAGTTCCTGGCTCTGGGCAGTGGGTGATTACAGGCACTGTGCTAGTTCCTGGCTCTGGGCAGTGGGTGATGATTGCAGGCACTGTGCTAGTTCCTGGCTCTGGGCAGTGGGTGATTACAGACTCTGTGCTAGTTCCTGGCTCTGGGCAGTGGGTGGTGATTACAGGCACTGTGCTAGTTCCTGGCTCTGGGCAGTGGGTGATTACAGGCTCTGTGCTAGTTCCTGGCTCAGGGCAGTGGGTGATGATTACAGGCACTGTGCTAGTTCCTGGCTCTGGGCAGTGGGTGATTACAGACACTGTGCTAGTTCCTGGCTCTGGCAGTGAGTGATTACAGGCACTGTGCTAGTTCCTAGCTCTGGGCAGTGGGTGATGATTAAAGGCACTGTGCTAGTTCCTGGCTCTGGGCAGTGGGTGATGATTACAGGCACTGTGCTAGTTCCTGGCTCTGGGCAGTGGGTGATTACAGGCACTGTGCTAGTTCCTGGCTCTGGGCAGTGAGTGATTACAGACACTGTGCTAGTTCCTGGCTCTGGGCAGTGGGTGATTACAGGCTCTGTGCTAGTTCCTGGCTCTGGGCAGTGAGTGAATACAGGAACTGTGCTAGTTCCTGGCTCTGGGCAGTGGGTGATTACAGCCACTGTGCTAGTTCCTGGCTCTGGGCAGTTAGTGATTACAGGCACTGTGCTAGTTCCTGGCTCTGGGCAGTTAGTGATTACAGGCACTGTGCTAGTTCCTGGCTCTGGGCAGTGGGTGATTACAGGCACTGTGCTAGTTCCTGGCTCTGGGCAGTGGGTGGTTACAGGCACTGTGCTAGTTCCTGGCCCTGGGCAGTGGGTGATTACAGACAGTGTGCTAGTTCCTGGCTCTGGGCAGTGGGTGATTACAGGCACTGTGCTAGTTCCTGGCTCTGGGCAGTGGGTGATGATGACAGGCACTGTGCTAGTTCCTGGCTCTGGGCAGTGGGTGATTGCAGACTCTATTCTAGTTCCTTGCTCTGGGCAGTGGGTGATGATTACAGGCACTGTGCTAGTTCCTGGCTCTTGGCAGTGGGTGATGATTACAGGCTCTGTGCTAGTTCCTGGCTCTGGGCAGTGGGTGATAACAGGCTCTGTGCTAGTTCCTGGCTCAGGGCAGTGGGTAATGATTACAGGCACTGTGCTAGTTCCTGGCTCTGGTAGTGAGTGATGATTACAGGCACTGTGCTAGTTCCTGGCTCTGGGCAGTGAGTGATGATTACAGGCACTGTGCTAGTTCCTGGCTCTGGGCAGTGGGTGATTACAGGCACTGTGCTAGTTCCTGGCTCTGGGCAGTGGGTGATGATTACAGGCACTGTGCTAGTTCCTGGCTCTGGGCAGTGGGTGATTACAGGCACTGTGCTAGTTCCTGGCTCTGGGCAGTGGGTGATTACAGACACTGTGCTAGTTCCTGGCTCTGGGCAGTGGGTGATTACAGGCACTGTGCTAGTTCCTTGCTCTGGGCAGTGGGTGATTACAGGCACTGTGCTAGTTCCTGGCTCTGGGCAGTGGGTGATTACAGGCTCTGTGGTAGTTCCTGGCTCCGGGCAGTGTGTGATGATTACAGGCACTGTGCTAGTTCCTGGCTCTGGGCAGTGGGTGATTACAGACACTGTGCTAGTTCCTGGCTCTGGGCAGTGGGTGATGATTACCGGCACTGTGGTAGTTCCTGGCTCTGGGCAGTGGGTGATGATTACAGGCACTGTGCTAGTTCCTGGCTCTGGGCAGTGGGTGATTACAGGCACTGTGCTAGTTCCTGGCTCTGGGCAGTGGGTGATTACAGGCTCTGTGCTAGTTCCTGGCCCCGGGCAGTGGGTGATTACAGACAGTGTGCTAGTTCCTGGCTCTGGGCAGTGGGTGATTACAGGCACTGTGCTAGTTCCTGGCTCTGGGCAGTGGGTGATGATTACAGGCTCTGTGCTAGTTCCTGGCTCTGGGCAGTGGGTGATTACAGGCACAGTGGTAGTTCCTGGCTCTTGGCAGTTAGTGATTACAGGCACTGTGCTAGTTCCTGGCTCTGGGCAGTGGGTGATTACAGACACTGTGCTAGTTCCTAGCCCCGGGCAGAGGGTGATTACTGACAGTGTGCTAGTTCCTGGCTCTGGGCAGTGGGTGATTACAGGCACTGTGCTAGTTCCTGGCTCTGGGCAGTGGGTGATGATTACAGACACTGTGCTAGTTCCTTGCTCTGGGCAGTGGGTGATGTTTACAGGCACTGTGCTAGTTCCTTGCTCTGGGCAGTGGGTGATTACAGGCACAGTGGTAGTTCCTGGCTCTGGGCAGTGGGTGATGATTACAGGCACTGTGCTAGTTCCTGGCTCTGGGCAGTGGGTGATTACAGGCACTGTGCTAGTTCCTGGCTCTGGGCAGTGAGTGATTACAGACACTCTGCTAGTTCCTGGCTCTGGGCAGTGGGTGATGATTACAGGCACTGTGCTAGTTCCTGGCTCCGGGCAGTGGGTGATTACAGGCACACTGCTAGTTCCTGGCTCTGGGCAGTGGGTGATTACAGGCACTGTGCTAGTACCTGGCTCTGGGCAGTGGGTGATTACAGGCACTGTGCTAGTTCCTGGCTCTGGGCAGTGGGTGATTACAGGCACAGTGGTAGTTCCTGGCTCTGGGCAGTGGGTGATGATTACAGGCTCTGTGCTATTTCCTGGCTCTGGGCAGTGGGTGATTACAGGCACTGTGCTAGTTCCTGGCTCTGGGCAGTGAGTGATTACAGGCACTGTGCTAGTTCCTGGCTTTTGGCAGTGGGTGATAACAGGTACTGTGCTACTTCCTGGCTCTGGGCAGTGGGTGATGATTACAGGCACTGTGCTAGTTCCTGGCTCTGGGCAGTGGGTGATGATTACAGGCACTGTGCTAGTTCCTGGCTCTGGGTAGTGGGTGATTACAGGCTCTGTGCTAGTTCCTGGCTCTTGGCAGTGGGTGATGATTACAGGCACTGTGCTAGTTCCTGGCTCTGGGCAGTGATTACAGGCACAGTGCTAGTTCCTGGCTCCGGGCAGTGGGTGATTACAGGCACACTGCTAGTTCCTGGCTCTGGGCAGTGGGTGATTACAGGCACTGTGCTAGTTCCTGGCTCTGGGCAGTGGGTGATGATTACAGGCACTGTGCTAGTTCCTGGCTCTGGGCAGTGAGTGATTACAGACACTCTGCTAGTTCCTGGCTCTGGGCAGTGGGTGATGATTACAGGCACTGTGCTAGTTCCTGGCTCCGGGCAGTGGGTGATTACAGGCACACTGCTAGTTCCTGGCTCTGGGCAGTGGGTGATTACAGGCACTGTGCTAGTTCCTGGCTCTGGGCAGTGGGTGATGATTACAGGCACTGTGCTAGTTCCTGGCTCTGGGCAGTGGGTGATTACAGACACTGTGCTAGTTCCTGGCTCTGGGCAGTGGGTGATGATTACAGGCACTGTGCTAGTTCCTGGCTCTGGGCAATGGGTGATTACAGACACTGTGCTAGTTCCTGGCTCTGGGCAGTGGGTGATTACAGGCACTGTGCTAGTACCTGGCTCTGGGCAGTGGGTGATTACAGGCACTGTGCTAGTTCCTGGCTCTGGGCAGTGGGTGATTACAGGTACTGTGCTACTTCCTGGCTCTGGGCAGTGGGTGATGATTACAGGCACTGTGCTAGTTCCTGGCTCTGGGCAGTGGGTGATGATTACAGGCACTGTGCTAGTTCCTGGCTCTGGGCAGTGGGTGATTACAGGCTCTGTGCTAGTTCCTGGCTCTGGGCAGTGAGTGATTACAGACACTGTGCCTATTCCTGGCTCTGGAAAGTGGGTGATTACAGGCTCTGTGCTAGTTCCTGGCTCTGGGCAGTGAGTGAATACAGGAACTGTGCTAGTTCCTGGCTCTGGGCAGTGGGTGATTACAGGCACTGTGCTAGTTCCTGGCTCTGGGCAGTTAGTGATTACAGGCACTGTGCTAGTTCCTTGCTCTGTGCAGTTAGTGATTACAGGCACTGTGCTAGTTCCTGGCTCTGGGCAGTGGGTGATTACAGGCACTGTGCTAGTTCCTGGCTCTGGGCAGTGGGTGATTACAGGCACTGTGCTAGTTCATGGCTCTGGGCAGTGGGTGATGATTACAGGCACTGGGCTAGTTCCTGGCTCTGGGCAGTGGGTGATTACAGACTCTGTGCTAGTTCCTTGCTCTGGGCAGTGGGTGATGATTACAGGCACTGTGCTAGTTCCTGGCTCTGGGCAGTGGGTGATGATTACAGGCACTGTGCTAGTTCCTGGCTCTGGGCAGTGGGTGATTACAGGCTCTGTGCTAGTTCCTGGCTCAGGGCAGTGGGTGATGATTACAGGCACTGTGCTAGTTCCTGGCTTTGGGCAGTGGGTGATTACAGGCACTGTGCTAGTTCCTGGCTCTGGGCAGTGAGTGATTACAGACACTGTGCTAGTTCCTGGCTCTGGGCAGTGGGTGATTACAGGCTCTGTGCTAGTTCCTGGCTCTGGGCAGTGAGTGAATACAGGCACTGTGCTAGTTCCTGGCTCTGGGCAGTTAGTGATTACAGGCACTGTGCTAGTTCCTGGCTCTGGGCAGTTAGTGATTACAGGCACTGTGCTAGTTCCTGGCTCTGGGCAGTGGGTGATTACAGGCACTGTGCTAGTTCCTGGCTCTGGGCAGTGGGTGGTTACAGGCACTGTGCTAGTTCCTGGCCCTGGGCAGTGGGTGATTACAGACAGTGTGCTAGTTCCTGGCTCTGGGCAGTGGGTGATTACAGGCACTGTGCTAGTTCCTGGCTCTGGGCAGTGGGTGATGATTACAGGCACTGTGCTAGTTCCTGGCTCTGGGCAGTGGGTGATGATTACAGGCACTGTGCTAGTTCCTGGCTCTGGGCAGTGGGTGATGATTACAGGCACTGTGCTAGTTCCTGGCTCTGGCAGTGGGTGATTACAGGCACTGTGCTAGTTCCTGGCTCTGGGCAGTGGGTAATGATTACAGGCACTGTGCTAGTTCCTGGCTCTGGGCAGTGGGTGATTACAGGCACTGTGCTAGTTCCTGGCTCTGGGCAGTGAGTGATTACAGGCACTGTGCTAGTTCCTGGCTCTGGGCAGTGAGTGAATACAGACACTGTGCTAGTTCCTGGCTCTGGGCAGTGGGTGATTACAGGTACTGTGCTACTTCCTGGCTCTGGGCAGTGGGTGATGATTACAGGCACTGTGCTAGTTCCTGGCTCTGGGCAGTGGGTGATTACAGACACTCTGCTAGTTCCTGGCTCTGGGCAGTGGGTGATTACAGGCACTGTGCTAGTTCCTGGCTCTGGGCAGTGGGTGATTACAGACACTGTGCTAGTTCCTGGCTCTGGGCAGTGGGTGATTACAGGCACTGTGCTAGTTCCTGGCTCTGGGCAGTGGGTGATTAAAGGCACTGTGCTAGTTCCTGCCTCTGGGCAGTTGGTGATTACAGGCACTGTGCTAGTTCCTGGCTCTGGGCAGTGGGTGATTACAGGCACTGTGCTAGTTCCTGGCTCTGGGCAGTGAGTGATTACAGGCACTGTGCTAGTTCCTGGCTCTGGGCAGTGGGTGATTACAGACACTGTGCTAGTTCCTGGCTCTGGGCAGTGGGTGATTACAGACACTGTGCTAACTCATGGCTCTGGGCAGTTAGTGATTACAGACACTGTGCCTATTCCTGGCTCTGGGCAGTGGGTGATTACAGGCTCTGTGCTAGTTCCTGGCTCTGGGCAGTGAGTGAATACAGGAACTGTGCTAGTTCCTGGCTCTGGGCAGTTAGTGATTACAGGCACTGTGCTAGTTCCTGGCTCTGGGCAGTTAGTGATTACAGGCACTGTGCTAGTTCCTGGCTCTGGGCAGTGGGTGATTACAGGCACTGTGCTAGTTCCTGGCTCTGGGCAGTGAGTGATTACAGGCACTGTCCTAGTTCCTGGCTCTGGGCAGTGGGTGATTACAGACTCTGTGCTAGTTCCTTGCTCTGGGCAGTGGGTGATGATTACAGGCTCTGTGCTAGTTCCTGGCTCAGGGCAGTGGGTGATGAGTACAGGCACTGTGCTAGTTCCTGGCTCTGGGCAGTGGGTGATGATTACAGGCACTGTGCTAGTTCCTGGCTCTTGGCAGTGAGTGATTACAGACACTGTGCTAGTTCCTGGCTCTGGGCAGTGGGTGATGATTACAGGCACTGTGCTAGTTCCTGGCTCCGGGCAGTGGGTGATTACAGGCACTCTGCTAGTTCCTGGCTCTGGGCAGTGGGTGATTACAGGTACTGTGCTACTTCCTGGCTCTGGGCAGTGGGTGATGATTACAGGCACTGTGCTAGTTCCAGGCTCTGGGCAGTGGGTGATTACAGACACTCTGCTAGTTCCTGGCTCTGGGCAGTGGGTGATTACAGGCACTGTGCTAGTTCCTGGCTCTGGGCAGTGGGTGATTACAGACACTGTGCTAGTTCCTGGCTCTGGGCAGTGGGTGATTACAGGCACTGTGCTAGTTCCTGGCTCTGGGCAGTGGGTGATTACAGGCACTGTGCTAGTTCCTGGCTCTGGGCAGTGGGTGATTAAAGGCACTGTGCTAGTTCCTGGCTCTGGGCAGTGGGTGATTACAGGCACTGTGCTAGTTCCTGGCTCTGGGCAGTGGGTGATTACAGGCACTGTGCTAGTTCCTGGCCCCGGGCAGTGGGTGATTACAGACAGTGTGCTAGTTCCTGGCTCTGGGCAGTGGGTGATTACAGGCACTGTGCTAGTTCCTGGCTCTGGGCAGTGAGTGATTACAGGCACTGTGCTAGTTCCTGGCTCTGGGCAGTGGGTGATTACAGACACTGTGCTAGTTCCTGGCTCTGGGCAGTGGGTGATTACAGACACTGTGCCTATTCCTGGCTCTGGGCAGTGGGTGATTACAGGCTCTGTGCTAGTTCCTGGCTCTGGGCAGTGAGTGAATACAGGAACTGTGCTAGTTCCTGGCTCTGGGCAGTTAGTGATTACAGGCACTGTGCTAGTTCCTGGCTCTGGGCAGTTAGTGATTACAGGCACTGTGCTAGTTCCTGGCTCTGGGCAGTGGGTGATTACAGGCACTGTGCTAGTTCCTGGCTCTGGGCAGTGAGTGATTACAGGCACTGTCCTAGTTCCTGGCTCTGGGCTGTGAGTGAATATAGACACTGTGCTAGTTCCTGGCTCTGGGCAGTGGGTGATTACAGGCACTGTGCTAGTTCCTGGCTCTGGGCAGTGGGTGATGATTACAGGCACTGTGCTAGTTCCTGTCTCTGGGCAGTGGGTGATTACAGACTCTGTGCTAGTTCCTTGCTCTGGGCAGTGGGTGATGATTACAGGCACTGTTCTAGTTCCTGGCTCTGGGCAGTGGGTGATGATTACAGGCACTGTGCTAGTTCCTGGCTCTGGGCAGTGGGTGATTACAGGCTCTGTGCTAGTTCCTGGCTCAGGGCAGTGGGTGATGAGTACAGGCACTGTGCTAGTTCCTGGCTCTGGGCAGTGGGTGATTACAGGCACTGTGCTAGTTCCTGGCTCTGGGCAGTGAGTGATTACAGACACTGTGCTAGTTCCTGGCTCTGGGCAGTGGGTGATGATTACAGGCACTGTGCTAGTTCCTGGCTCCGGGCAGTGGGTGATTACAGGCACTCTGCTAGTTCCTGGCTCTGGGCAGTGGGTGATTACAGGCACTGTGCTAGTTCCTGGCTCTGGGCAGTGGGTGATGATTACAGGCACTGTGCTAGTTCCTGGCTCTTGGCAGCAAGTGATTACAGGCACTGTGCTATCTCCTGGCTCTGGGCAGTGGGTGATTACAGGCACTGTGCTAGTTCCTGGCTCTGGGCAGTGGGTGATTACAGGCACCGTGCTAGTTCCTGGCTCTGGGCAGTGGGTGATTACAGACACTGTGCTAGCTCCTTGCTCTGGGCAGTGGGTGATTACAGGTACTGTGCTAGTTCCTGGCTCTGGACAGTGGGTGATTACAGGTACTGTGCTACTTCCTGGCTCTGGGTAGTGGGTGATGATTACAGGCACTGTGCTAGTTCCTGGCTCTGGGCAGTGGGTGATTACAGACACTGTGCTAGTTCCTGGCTCTGGGCAGTGGGTGAATACAGACACTGTGCTAGCTCCTGGCTCTGGGCAGTGGGTGATTACAGGCACTGTGCTAGTTCCTGGCTCTGGGCAGTGAGTGCTTACAGGCACTGTGCTAGTTCCTGGCTCTGGGCAGTGAGTGAATACAGACACTGTGCTAGTTCCTGGCTCTGGGCAGTGGGGGATTACAGGCACTGTGCTAGTTCCTGGCTCTGGGCAGTGGGTGATGATTACAGGCACTGTGCTAGTTCCTGGCTCTGGGCAGTGGGTGAATACAGACTCTGTGCTAGATCCTTGCTCTGGGCAGTGGGTGATGATTACAGGCACTGTGCTAGTTCCTGGCTCTGGGCAGTGGGTGATGATTACAGGCACTGTGCTAGTTCCTGGCTCTGGGCAGTGGGTGATTACAGGCTCTGTGCTAGTTCCTGGCTCAGGGCAGTGGGTGATGATTACAGGCACTGTGCTAGTTCCTGGCTCTGGGCAGTGGGTGATGATTACAGGCACTGTGCTAGTTCCTGGCTCTGGGCAGTGGGTGATGATTACAGGCACTGTGCTAGTTCCTGGCTCTGGGCAGTGGGTGATGATTACAGGCACTGTGCTAGTTCCTGGCTCTGGGTAGTGGGTCGTTACAGGCACTGTGCTAGTTCCTGGCTCTGGGCAGTGAGTGATTACAGGCACTCTGCTAGTTCTTGGCTCTTGGCAGTGGGTGATGATTACAGGCACTGTGCTAGTTCCTGGCTCTTGGCAGTGGGTGATGATTACAGGCACTGTGCTAGTTCCTGGCTCCGGGCAATGGGTGATTACAGGCACTCTGCTAGTTCTTGGCTCTGGGCAGTGGGTGATTACAGGCACTGTGCTAGTTCCTGGCTCTGGGCAGTGGGTGATGATTACAGGCACTGTGCTAGTTCCTGGCTCTGGGCAGTGGGTGATTACAGACATTGTGCTAGTTCCTGGCTCTGGGCAGTGGGTGATTACTGGCACTGTGCTAGTTCCTGGCTCTGGGCAGTGGGTGATTACAGGCACTGTGCTAGTTCCTGGCTCTGGGCAGTGGGTGATTACAGGCACTGTGCTAGTTCCTGGCTCTGGGCAGTGGGTGATTACAGACACTGTGCTACTTCCTGGCTCTGGGCAGCGGGTGATTACAGGCACTGTGCTAATTCCTGGCTCTGGGCAGTGTGTGATTACAGGCACCGTGCTAGTTCCTGGCTGTGGGCAGTGGTGGATTACAGGCACCGTGCTAGTTCCTGGCTCTGGGCAGTGGGTGATTGCAGACACTGTGCTAGTTCCTGGCTCTGGGCAGTGGGTGATTACAGACACTGTGCTAGCTCCTGGCTCTGGGCAGTGGGTGATTACAGGCACTGTGCTAGTTCCTGGCTCTGGGCAGTGAGTGATTACAGGCACTGTGCTAGTTCCTGGCTCTGGGCAGTGAGTGATTACAGGTACTGTGCTACTTCCTGGCTCTGGGCAGTGGGTGATTACAGACACTCTGCTAGTTCCTGGCTCTGGGCAGTGTTTGATGATTACAGGCACTGTGCTAGTTCCTGGCTCTGGGCAGTGGGTGATTACAGACACTGTGCTAGTTCCTGGCTCTGGGCAGTGGGTGATTACAGGCACTGTGCTAGTTCCTGGCTCTGGGCAGTGGGTGATTACAGGCACTGTGCTAGTTCCTGGCTCTGGGCAGTGGGTGATTACAGGCACTGTGCTAGTTCCTGGCTCTGGGCAGTAGGTGATTACAGGCACTGTGCTAGTTCCTGGCCCCGGGCAGTGGGTGATTACAGACACTGTGCTAGTTCCTGGCTCTGGGCAGTGGGTGATTACAGGCACTGTGCTAGTTCCTGGCTCTGGGCAGTGGGTGATTACAGGCACTGTGCTAGTTCCTGGCCCCGGGCAGTGCGTGATTTCAGGCACTGTGCTAGTTCCTGGCTCTGGGCTGTGGGTGATTACAGACACTGTGCTAGTTCCTTGCTCTTGGCAGTGGGTGATGATTACAGGCAAAGTGCTAGTTCCTGGCTCTGGGCAGTGGGTGATGATTACAGGCACTGTGCTAGTTCCTTGCTCTGGGCAGTGGGTGATTACAGGCACAGTGGTAGTTCCTGGCTCTGGGCAGTGGGTGATGATTACAGGCACTGTGCTAGTTCCTGGCTCTGGGCAGTGGGTGATTACAGGCACTGTGCTAGTTCCTGGCTCTGGGCAGTGAATGATTACAGACACTCTGCTAGTTCCTGGCTCTGGGCAGTGGGTGATGATTACAGGCACTGTGCTAGTTCCTGGCTCCGGGCAGTGGGTGATTACAGGCACAATGCTAGTTCCTGGCTCTGGGCAGTGGGTGATTACAGGCACTGTGCTAGTTCCTGGGTCTGGGCAGTGGGTGATTACAGGCACTGTGCTAGTTCCTGGCTCTGGGCAGTGGGTGATTACAGACACTGTGCTAGTTCCTGGCTCTGGGCAGTGGGTGATTACAGGCACTGTGCTAGTTCCTGGCTCTGGGCAGTGGGTGATTACAGGCACTGTGCTAGTACCTGGCTCTGGGCAGTGGGTGATTACAGGCACTGTGCTAGTTCCTGGCTCTGGGCAGAGGGTGATTACAGGCACAGTGGTAGTTCCTGGCTCTGGGCAGTGGGTGATGATTACAGGCACTGTGCTATTTCCTGGCTCTGGGCAGTGTGTGATTACAGGCACTGTGCTAGTTCCTGGCTCTGGGCAGTGAGTGATTACAGGCACTGTGCTAGTTCCTGGCTTTTGGCAGTGGGTGATTACAGGTACTGTGCTACTTCCTGGCTCTGGGCAGTGGGTGATGATTACAGGCACTGTGCTAGTTCCTGGCTCTGGGCAGTGGGTGATGATTACAGGCACTGTGCTAGTTCCTGGCTCTGGGCAGTGAGTGATTACAGGCACTGTGCTAGTTCCTGGCTTTTGGCAGTGGGTGATTACAGGTACTGTGCTACTTCCTGGCTCTGGGCAGTGGGTGATGATTACAGGCACTGTGCTAGTTCCTGGCTCTGGGCAGTGGGTGATGATTACAGGCACTGTGCTAGTTCCTGGCTCTGGGCAGTGGGTGATTACAGGCTCTGTGCTAGTTCCTGGCTCTGGGCAGTGAGTGATTACAGACACTGTGCCTATTCCTGGCTCTGGAAAGTGGGTGATTACAGGCTCTGTGCTAGTTCCTGGCTCTGGGCAGTGAGTGAATACAGGAACTGTGCTAGTTCCTGGCTCTGGGCAGTGGGTGATTACAGGCACTGTGCTAGTTCCTGGCTCTGGGCAGTTAGTGATTACAGGCACTGTGCTAGTTCCTTGCTCTGTGCAGTTAGTGATTACAGGCACTGTGCTAGTTCCTGGCTCTGGGCAGTGGGTGATTACAGGCACTGTGCTAGTTCCTGGCTCTGGGCAGTGGGTGATTACAGGCACTGTGCTAGTTCATGGCTCTGGGCAGTGGGTGATGATTACAGGCACTGGGCTAGTTCCTGGCTCTGGGCAGTGGGTGATTACAGACTCTGTGCTAGTTCCTTGCTCTGGGCAGTGGGTGATGATTACAGGCACTGTGCTAGTTCCTGGCTCTGGGCAGTGGGTGATGATTACAGGCACTGTGCTAGTTCCTGGCTCTGGGCAGTGGGTGATTACAGGCTCTGTGCTAGTTCCTGGCTCAGGGCAGTGGGTGATGATTACAGGCACTGTGCTAGTTCCTGGCTTTGGGCAGTGGGTGATTACAGGCACTGTGCTAGTTCCTGGCTCTGGGCAGTGAGTGATTACAGACACTGTGCTAGTTCCTGGCTCTGGGCAGTGGGTGATTACAGGCTCTGTGCTAGTTCCTGGCTCTGGGCAGTGAGTGAATACAGGCACTGTGCTAGTTCCTGGCTCTGGGCAGTTAGTGATTACAGGCACTGTGCTAGTTCCTGGCTCTGGGCAGTTAGTGATTACAGGCACTGTGCTAGTTCCTGGCTCTGGGCAGTGGGTGATTACAGGCACTGTGCTAGTTCCTGGCTCTGGGCAGTGGGTGGTTACAGGCACTGTGCTAGTTCCTGGCCCTGGGCAGTGGGTGATTACAGACAGTGTGCTAGTTCCTGGCTCTGGGCAGTGGGTGATTACAGGCACTGTGCTAGTTCCTGGCTCTGGGCAGTGGGTGATGATTACAGGCACTGTGCTAGTTCCTGGCTCTGGGCAGTGGGTGATGATTACAGGCACTGTGCTAGTTCCTGGCTCTGGGCAGTGGGTGATGATTACAGGCACTGTGCTAGTTCCTGGCTCTGGCAGTGGGTGATTACAGGCACTGTGCTAGTTCCTGGCTCTGGGCAGTGGGTAATGATTACAGGCACTGTGCTAGTTCCTGGCTCTGGGCAGTGGGTGATTACAGGCACTGTGCTAGTTCCTGGCTCTGGGCAGTGAGTGATTACAGGCACTGTGCTAGTTCCTGGCTCTGGGCAGTGAGTGAATACAGACACTGTGCTAGTTCCTGGCTCTGGGCAGTGGGTGATTACAGGTACTGTGCTACTTCCTGGCTCTGGGCAGTGGGTGATGATTACAGGCACTGTGCTAGTTCCTGGCTCTGGGCAGTGGGTGATTACAGACACTCTGCTAGTTCCTGGCTCTGGGCAGTGGGTGATTACAGGCACTGTGCTAGTTCCTGGCTCTGGGCAGTGGGTGATTACAGACACTGTGCTAGTTCCTGGCTCTGGGCAGTGGGTGATTACAGGCACTGTGCTAGTTCCTGGCTCTGGGCAGTGGGTGATTAAAGGCACTGTGCTAGTTCCTGCCTCTGGGCAGTTGGTGATTACAGGCACTGTGCTAGTTCCTGGCTCTGGGCAGTGGGTGATTACAGGCACTGTGCTAGTTCCTGGCTCTGGGCAGTGAGTGATTACAGGCACTGTGCTAGTTCCTGGCTCTGGGCAGTGGGTGATTACAGACACTGTGCTAGTTCCTGGCTCTGGGCAGTGGGTGATTACAGACACTGTGCTAACTCATGGCTCTGGGCAGTTAGTGATTACAGACACTGTGCCTATTCCTGGCTCTGGGCAGTGGGTGATTACAGGCTCTGTGCTAGTTCCTGGCTCTGGGCAGTGAGTGAATACAGGAACTGTGCTAGTTCCTGGCTCTGGGCAGTTAGTGATTACAGGCACTGTGCTAGTTCCTGGCTCTGGGCAGTTAGTGATTACAGGCACTGTGCTAGTTCCTGGCTCTGGGCAGTGGGTGATTACAGGCACTGTGCTAGTTCCTGGCTCTGGGCAGTGAGTGATTACAGGCACTGTCCTAGTTCCTGGCTCTGGGCAGTGGGTGATTACAGACTCTGTGCTAGTTCCTTGCTCTGGGCAGTGGGTGATGATTACAGGCTCTGTGCTAGTTCCTGGCTCAGGGCAGTGGGTGATGAGTACAGGCACTGTGCTAGTTCCTGGCTCTGGGCAGTGGGTGATGATTACAGGCACTGTGCTAGTTCCTGGCTCTTGGCAGTGAGTGATTACAGACACTGTGCTAGTTCCTGGCTCTGGGCAGTGGGTGATGATTACAGGCACTGTGCTAGTTCCTGGCTCCGGGCAGTGGGTGATTACAGGCACTCTGCTAGTTCCTGGCTCTGGGCAGTGGGTGATTACAGGTACTGTGCTACTTCCTGGCTCTGGGCAGTGGGTGATGATTACAGGCACTGTGCTAGTTCCAGGCTCTGGGCAGTGGGTGATTACAGACACTCTGCTAGTTCCTGGCTCTGGGCAGTGGGTGATTACAGGCACTGTGCTAGTTCCTGGCTCTGGGCAGTGGGTGATTACAGACACTGTGCTAGTTCCTGGCTCTGGGCAGTGGGTGATTACAGGCACTGTGCTAGTTCCTGGCTCTGGGCAGTGGGTGATTACAGGCACTGTGCTAGTTCCTGGCTCTGGGCAGTGGGTGATTAAAGGCACTGTGCTAGTTCCTGGCTCTGGGCAGTGGGTGATTACAGGCACTGTGCTAGTTCCTGGCTCTGGGCAGTGGGTGATTACAGGCACTGTGCTAGTTCCTGGCCCCGGGCAGTGGGTGATTACAGACAGTGTGCTAGTTCCTGGCTCTGGGCAGTGGGTGATTACAGGCACTGTGCTAGTTCCTGGCTCTGGGCAGTGAGTGATTACAGGCACTGTGCTAGTTCCTGGCTCTGGGCAGTGGGTGATTACAGACACTGTGCTAGTTCCTGGCTCTGGGCAGTGGGTGATTACAGACACTGTGCCTATTCCTGGCTCTGGGCAGTGGGTGATTACAGGCTCTGTGCTAGTTCCTGGCTCTGGGCAGTGAGTGAATACAGGAACTGTGCTAGTTCCTGGCTCTGGGCAGTTAGTGATTACAGGCACTGTGCTAGTTCCTGGCTCTGGGCAGTTAGTGATTACAGGCACTGTGCTAGTTCCTGGCTCTGGGCAGTGGGTGATTACAGGCACTGTGCTAGTTCCTGGCTCTGGGCAGTGAGTGATTACAGGCACTGTCCTAGTTCCTGGCTCTGGGCTGTGAGTGAATATAGACACTGTGCTAGTTCCTGGCTCTGGGCAGTGGGTGATTACAGGCACTGTGCTAGTTCCTGGCTCTGGGCAGTGGGTGATGATTACAGGCACTGTGCTAGTTCCTGTCTCTGGGCAGTGGGTGATTACAGACTCTGTGCTAGTTCCTTGCTCTGGGCAGTGGGTGATGATTACAGGCACTGTTCTAGTTCCTGGCTCTGGGCAGTGGGTGATGATTACAGGCACTGTGCTAGTTCCTGGCTCTGGGCAGTGGGTGATTACAGGCTCTGTGCTAGTTCCTGGCTCAGGGCAGTGGGTGATGAGTACAGGCACTGTGCTAGTTCCTGGCTCTGGGCAGTGGGTGATTACAGGCACTGTGCTAGTTCCTGGCTCTGGGCAGTGAGTGATTACAGACACTGTGCTAGTTCCTGGCTCTGGGCAGTGGGTGATGATTACAGGCACTGTGCTAGTTCCTGGCTCCGGGCAGTGGGTGATTACAGGCACTCTGCTAGTTCCTGGCTCTGGGCAGTGGGTGATTACAGGCACTGTGCTAGTTCCTGGCTCTGGGCAGTGGGTGATGATTACAGGCACTGTGCTAGTTCCTGGCTCTTGGCAGCAAGTGATTACAGGCACTGTGCTATCTCCTGGCTCTGGGCAGTGGGTGATTACAGGCACTGTGCTAGTTCCTGGCTCTGGGCAGTGGGTGATTACAGGCACCGTGCTAGTTCCTGGCTCTGGGCAGTGGGTGATTACAGACACTGTGCTAGCTCCTTGCTCTGGGCAGTGGGTGATTACAGGTACTGTGCTAGTTCCTGGCTCTGGACAGTGGGTGATTACAGGTACTGTGCTACTTCCTGGCTCTGGGTAGTGGGTGATGATTACAGGCACTGTGCTAGTTCCTGGCTCTGGGCAGTGGGTGATTACAGACACTGTGCTAGTTCCTGGCTCTGGGCAGTGGGTGAATACAGACACTGTGCTAGCTCCTGGCTCTGGGCAGTGGGTGATTACAGGCACTGTGCTAGTTCCTGGCTCTGGGCAGTGAGTGCTTACAGGCACTGTGCTAGTTCCTGGCTCTGGGCAGTGAGTGAATACAGACACTGTGCTAGTTCCTGGCTCTGGGCAGTGGGGGATTACAGGCACTGTGCTAGTTCCTGGCTCTGGGCAGTGGGTGATGATTACAGGCACTGTGCTAGTTCCTGGCTCTGGGCAGTGGGTGAATACAGACTCTGTGCTAGATCCTTGCTCTGGGCAGTGGGTGATGATTACAGGCACTGTGCTAGTTCCTGGCTCTGGGCAGTGGGTGATGATTACAGGCACTGTGCTAGTTCCTGGCTCTGGGCAGTGGGTGATTACAGGCTCTGTGCTAGTTCCTGGCTCAGGGCAGTGGGTGATGATTACAGGCACTGTGCTAGTTCCTGGCTCTGGGCAGTGGGTGATGATTACAGGCACTGTGCTAGTTCCTGGCTCTGGGCAGTGGGTGATGATTACAGGCACTGTGCTAGTTCCTGGCTCTGGGCAGTGGGTGATGATTACAGGCACTGTGCTAGTTCCTGGCTCTGGGTAGTGGGTCGTTACAGGCACTGTGCTAGTTCCTGGCTCTGGGCAGTGAGTGATTACAGGCACTCTGCTAGTTCTTGGCTCTTGGCAGTGGGTGATGATTACAGGCACTGTGCTAGTTCCTGGCTCTTGGCAGTGGGTGATGATTACAGGCACTGTGCTAGTTCCTGGCTCCGGGCAATGGGTGATTACAGGCACTCTGCTAGTTCTTGGCTCTGGGCAGTGGGTGATTACAGGCACTGTGCTAGTTCCTGGCTCTGGGCAGTGGGTGATGATTACAGGCACTGTGCTAGTTCCTGGCTCTGGGCAGTGGGTGATTACAGACATTGTGCTAGTTCCTGGCTCTGGGCAGTGGGTGATTACTGGCACTGTGCTAGTTCCTGGCTCTGGGCAGTGGGTGATTACAGGCACTGTGCTAGTTCCTGGCTCTGGGCAGTGGGTGATTACAGGCACTGTGCTAGTTCCTGGCTCTGGGCAGTGGGTGATTACAGACACTGTGCTACTTCCTGGCTCTGGGCAGCGGGTGATTACAGGCACTGTGCTAATTCCTGGCTCTGGGCAGTGTGTGATTACAGGCACCGTGCTAGTTCCTGGCTGTGGGCAGTGGTGGATTACAGGCACCGTGCTAGTTCCTGGCTCTGGGCAGTGGGTGATTGCAGACACTGTGCTAGTTCCTGGCTCTGGGCAGTGGGTGATTACAGACACTGTGCTAGCTCCTGGCTCTGGGCAGTGGGTGATTACAGGCACTGTGCTAGTTCCTGGCTCTGGGCAGTGAGTGATTACAGGCACTGTGCTAGTTCCTGGCTCTGGGCAGTGAGTGATTACAGGTACTGTGCTACTTCCTGGCTCTGGGCAGTGGGTGATTACAGACACTCTGCTAGTTCCTGGCTCTGGGCAGTGTTTGATGATTACAGGCACTGTGCTAGTTCCTGGCTCTGGGCAGTGGGTGATTACAGACACTGTGCTAGTTCCTGGCTCTGGGCAGTGGGTGATTACAGGCACTGTGCTAGTTCCTGGCTCTGGGCAGTGGGTGATTACAGGCACTGTGCTAGTTCCTGGCTCTGGGCAGTGGGTGATTACAGGCACTGTGCTAGTTCCTGGCTCTGGGCAGTAGGTGATTACAGGCACTGTGCTAGTTCCTGGCCCCGGGCAGTGGGTGATTACAGACACTGTGCTAGTTCCTGGCTCTGGGCAGTGGGTGATTACAGGCACTGTGCTAGTTCCTGGCTCTGGGCAGTGGGTGATTACAGGCACTGTGCTAGTTCCTGGCCCCGGGCAGTGCGTGATTTCAGGCACTGTGCTAGTTCCTGGCTCTGGGCTGTGGGTGATTACAGACACTGTGCTAGTTCCTTGCTCTTGGCAGTGGGTGATGATTACAGGCAAAGTGCTAGTTCCTGGCTCTGGGCAGTGGGTGATGATTACAGGCACTGTGCTAGTTCCTTGCTCTGGGCAGTGGGTGATTACAGGCACAGTGGTAGTTCCTGGCTCTGGGCAGTGGGTGATGATTACAGGCACTGTGCTAGTTCCTGGCTCTGGGCAGTGGGTGATTACAGGCACTGTGCTAGTTCCTGGCTCTGGGCAGTGAATGATTACAGACACTCTGCTAGTTCCTGGCTCTGGGCAGTGGGTGATGATTACAGGCACTGTGCTAGTTCCTGGCTCCGGGCAGTGGGTGATTACAGGCACAATGCTAGTTCCTGGCTCTGGGCAGTGGGTGATTACAGGCACTGTGCTAGTTCCTGGGTCTGGGCAGTGGGTGATTACAGGCACTGTGCTAGTTCCTGGCTCTGGGCAGTGGGTGATTACAGACACTGTGCTAGTTCCTGGCTCTGGGCAGTGGGTGATTACAGGCACTGTGCTAGTTCCTGGCTCTGGGCAGTGGGTGATTACAGGCACTGTGCTAGTACCTGGCTCTGGGCAGTGGGTGATTACAGGCACTGTGCTAGTTCCTGGCTCTGGGCAGAGGGTGATTACAGGCACAGTGGTAGTTCCTGGCTCTGGGCAGTGGGTGATGATTACAGGCACTGTGCTATTTCCTGGCTCTGGGCAGTGTGTGATTACAGGCACTGTGCTAGTTCCTGGCTCTGGGCAGTGAGTGATTACAGGCACTGTGCTAGTTCCTGGCTTTTGGCAGTGGGTGATTACAGGTACTGTGCTACTTCCTGGCTCTGGGCAGTGGGTGATGATTACAGGCACTGTGCTAGTTCCTGGCTCTGGGCAGTGGGTGATGATTACAGGCACTGTGCTAGTTCCTGGCTCTGGGCAGTGAGTGATTACAGGCACTGTGCTAGTTCCTGGCTTTTGGCAGTGGGTGATTACAGGTACTGTGCTACTTCCTGGCTCTGGGCAGTGGGTGATGATTACAGGCACTGTGCTAGTTCCTGGCTCTGGGCAGTGGGTGATGATTACAGGCACTGTGCTAGTTCCTGGCTCTGGGCAGTGGGTGATTACAGGCACTGTGCTAGTTCCTGGCTCTGGGCAGTGGGTGATTACAGGCACTGTGCTAGTTCCTGGCTCTGGGCAGTGGGTGATGATTACAGGCACTGTGGTAGTTCCTGGCTCTGGGCAGTGGGTGATTACAGGCACTGTGCTAGTTCCTGGCTCTGGGCAGTGGGTGATTACAGGCTCTGTGCTAGTACCTGGCTCTGGGCAGTGGGTGATGATTACAGGCACTGTGCTAGTTCCTGGCTCTTTGCAGTGGGTGATTACAGGCACTGTGCTAGTTCCTGGCTCTGGGCAGTGAGTGATTACAGACACTGTGCCTATTCCTGGCTCTGGAAAGTGGGTGATTACAGGCTCTGTGCTAGTTCCTGGCTCTGGGCAGTGAGTGAATACAGGAACTGTGCTAGTTCCTGGCTCTGGGCAGTGGGTGATTACAGGCACTGTGCTAGTTCCTGGCTCTGGGCAGTTAGTGATTACAGGCACTGTGCTAGTTCCTTGCTCTGTGCAGTTAGTGATTACAGGCACTGTGCTAGTTCCTGGCTCTGGGCAGTGGGTGATTACAGGCACTGTGCTAGTTCCTGGCTCTGGGCAGTGGGTGATTACAGGCACTGTGCTAGTTCATGGCTCTGGGCAGTGGGTGATGATTACAGGCACTGGGCTAGTTCCTGGCTCTAGGCAGTGGGTGATTACAGACTCTGTGCTAGTTCCTTGCTCTGGGCAGTGGGTGATGATTACAGGCACTGTGCTAGTTCCTGGCTCTGGGCAGTGGGTGATGATTACAGGCACTGTGCTAGTTCCTGGCTCTGGGCAGTTGGTGATTACAGGCTCTGTGCTAGTTCCTGGCTCAGGGCAGTGGGTGATGATTACAGGCACTGTGCTAGTTCCTGGCTCTGGGCAGTGGGTGATTACAGGCACTGTGCTAGTTCCTGGCTCTGGGCAGTGAGTGATGATTACAGGCACTGTGCTAGTTCCTGGCTCTGAGCAGTGGGTGATGATTACAGGCACTGTGCTAGTTCCTGGCTCTGGGCAGTGGGTGATGATTACAGGCACTGTGCTAGTTCCTGGCTCTGGGCAGTGAGTGATTACAGACACTGTGCTAGTTCCTGGCTCTGGGCAGTGGGTGATTACAGGCTCTGTGCTAGTTCCTGGCTCTGGGCAGTGAGTGAATACAGGCACTGTGCTAGTTCCTGGCTCTGGGCAGTTAGTGATTACAGGCACTGTGCTAGTTCCTGGCTCTGGGCAGTTAGTGATTACAGGCACTGTGCTAGTTCCTGGCTCTGGGCAGTGGGTGATTACAGGCACTGTGCTAGTTCCTGGCTCTGGGCAGTGGGTGGTTACAGGCACTGTGCTAGTTCCTGGCCCTGGGCAGTGGGTGATTACAGACAGTGTGCTAGTTCCTGGCTCTGGGCAGTGGGTGATTACAGGCACTGTGCTAGTTCCTGGCTCTGGGCAGTGGGTGATGATGACAGGCACTGTGCTAGTTCCTGGCTCTGGGCAGTGGGTGATGATTACAGGCACTGTGCTAGTTCCTGGCTCTGGGCAGTGGGTGATGATGACAGACTCTGTGCTAGTTGCTTGCTCTGGGCAGTGGGTGATGATTACAGGCACTGTGCTAGTTCCTTGCTCTGGGCAGTGGGTGATGATTACAGGCACTGTGCTAGTTCCTGGCTCTGGGCAGTGGGTGATTACAGGCTCTGTGCTAGTTCCTGGCTCAGGGCAGTGGGTGAAGATTACAGGCACTGTGCTAGTTCCTGGCTCTGGCAGTGAGTGATGATTACAGGCACTGTGCTAGTTCCTGGCTCTGGGCAGTGAGTGATGATTACAGGCACTGTGCTAGTTCCTGGCTCTGGGCAGTGGGTGATGATAGGCACTCTGCTAGTTCCTGGCTCTGGGCAGTGGGTGATTACAGGCACTGTGCTAGTTCCTGGCTCTGGGCAGTGGGTGATTACAGGCACTGTGCTAGTTCCTGGCTCTGGGCAGTGGGTGATTACAGGCACTGTGCTAGTTCCTGGCTCTGGGCAGTGAGTGCTTACAGGCACTGTGCTAGTTCCTGGCTCTGGGCAGTGAGTGAATACAGACACTGTGCTAGTTCCTGGCTCTGGGCAGTGGGGGATTACAGGCACTGTGCTAGTTCCTGGCTCTGGGCAGTGGGTGATGATTACAGGCACTGTGCTAGTTCCTGGCTCTGGGCAGTGGGTGAATACAGACTCTGTGCTAGATCCTTGCTCTGGGCAGTGGGTGATGATTACAGGCACTGTGCTAGTTCCTGGCTCTGGGCAGTGGGTGATGATTACAGGCACTGTGCTAGTTCCTGGCTCTGGGCAGTGGGTGATTACAGGCTCTGTGCTAGTTCCTGGCTCAGGGCAGTGGGTGATGATTACAGGCACTGTGCTAGTTCCTGGCTCTGGGCAGTGGGTGATGATTACAGGCACTGTGCTAGTTCCTGGCTCTGGGCAGTGGGTGATGATTACAGGCACTGTGCTAGTTCCTGGCTCTGGGCAGTGGGTGATGATTACAGGCACTGTGCTAGTTCCTGGCTCTGGGCAGTGGGTGATGATTACAGGCACTGTGCTAGTTCCTGGCTCTGGGTAGTGGGTCGTTACAGGCACTGTGCTAGTTCCTGGCTCTGGGCAGTGAGTGATTACAGGCACTCTGCTAGTTCTTGGCTCTGGGCAGTGGGTGATTACAGGCACTGTGCTAGTTCCTGGCTCTTGGCAGTGGGTGATGATTACAGGCACTGTGCTAGTTCCTGGCTCTGGGCAGTGGGTGATTACAGACATTGTGCTAGTTCCTGGCTCTGGGCAGTGGGTGATTACTGGCACTGTGCTAGTTCCTGGCTCTGGGCAGTGGGTGATTACAGGCACTGTGCTAGTTCCTGGCTCTGGGCAGTGGGTGATTACAGGCACTGTGCTAGTTCCTGGCTCTGGGCAGTGGGTGATTACAGACACTGTGCTACTTCCTGGCTCTGGGCAGCGGGTGATTACAGGCACTGTGCTAATTCCTGGCTCTGGGCAGTGTGTGATTACAGGCACCGTGCTAGTTCCTGGCTCTGGGCAGTGGGGGATTACAGGCACCGTGCTAGTTCCTGGCTCTGGGCAGTGGGTGATTGCAGACACTGTGCTAGTTCCTGGCTCTGGGCAGTGGGTGATTACAGACACTGTGCTAGCTCCTGGCTCTGGGCAGTGGGTGATTACAGGCACTGTGCTAGTTCCTGGCTCTGGGCAGTGAGTGATTACAGGCACTGTGCTAGTTCCTGGCTCTGGGCAGTGAGTGATTACAGGTACTGTGCTACTTCCTGGCTCTGGGCAGTGGGTGATTACAGACACTCTGCTAGTTCCTGGCTCTGGGCAGTGTTTGATGATTACAGGCACTGTGCTAGTTCCTGGCTCTGGGCAGTGGGTGATTACAGACACTGTGCTAGTTCCTGGCTCTGGGCAGTGGGTGATTACAGGCACTGTGCTAGTTCCTGGCTCTGGGCAGTGGGTGATTACAGGCACTGTGCTAGTTCCTGGCTCTGGGCAGTGGGTGATTACAGGCACTGTGCTAGTTCCTGGCTCTGGGCAGTAGGTGATTACAGGCACTGTGCTAGTTCCTGGCCCCGGGCAGTGGGTGATTACAGACACTGTGCTAGTTCCTGGCTCTGGGCAGTTGGTGATTACAGGCACTGTGCTAGTTCCTGGCTCTGGGCAGTGGGTGATTACAGGCACTGTGCTAGTTCCTGGCCCCGGGCAGTGCGTGATTTCAGGCACTGTGCTAGTTCCTGGCTCTGGGCTGTGGGTGATTACAGACACTGTGCTAGTTCCTTGCTCTGGGCAGTGGGTGATGATTACAGGCAAAGTGCTAGTTCCTGGCTCTGGGCAGTGGGTGATGATTACAGGCACTGTGCTAGTTCCTTGCTCTGGGCAGTGGGTGATTACAGGCACAGTGGTAGTTCCTGGCTCTGGGCAGTGGGTGATGATTACAGGCACTGTGCTAGTTCCTGGCTCTGGGCAGTGGGTGATTACAGGCACTGTGCTAGTTCCTGGCTCTGGGCAGTGAGTGATTACAGACACTCTGCTAGTTCCTGGCTCTGGGCAGTGGGTGATGATTACAGGCACTATGCTAGTTCCTGGCTCCGGGCAGTGGGTGATTACAGGCACACTGCTAGTTCCTGGCTCTGGGCAGTGGGTGATTACAGGCACTGTGCTAGTTCCTGGGTCTGGGCAGTGGGTGATTACAGGCACTGTGCTAGTTCCTGGCTCTGGGCAGTGGGTGATTACAGACACTGTGCTAGTTCCTGGCTCTGGGCAGTGGGTGATTACAGGCACTGTGCTAGTTCCTGGCTCTGGGCAGTGGGTGATTACAGGCACTGTGCTAGTACCTGGCTCTGGGCAGTGGGTGATTACAGGCACTGTGCTAGTTCCTGGCTCTGGGCAGAGGGTGATTACAGGCACAGTGGTAGTTCCTGGCTCTGGGCAGTGGGTGATGATTACAGGCACTGTGCTATTTCCTGGCTCTGGGCAGTGTGTGATTACAGGCACTGTGCTAGTTCCTGGCTCTGGGCAGTGAGTGATTACAGGCACTGTGCTAGTTCCTGGCTTTTGGCAGTGGGTGATTACAGGTACTGTGCTACTTCCTGGCTCTGGGCAGTGGGTGATGATTACAGGCACTGTGCTAGTTCCTGGCTCTGGGCAGTGGGTGATGATTACAGGCACTGTGCTAGTTCCTGGCTCTGGGCAGTGAGTGATTACAGGCACTGTGCTAGTTCCTGGCTTTTGGCAGTGGGTGATTACAGGTACTGTGCTACTTCCTGGCTCTGGGCAGTGGGTGATGATTACAGGCACTGTGCTAGTTCCTGGCTCTGGGCAGTGGGTGATGATTACAGGCACTGTGCTAGTTCCTGGCTCTGGGCAGTGGGTGATTACAGGCACTGTGCTAGTTCCTGGCTCTGGGCAGTGGGTGATTACAGGCACTGTGCTAGTTCCTGGCTCTGGGCAGTGGGTGATGATTACAGGCACTGTGGTAGTTCCTGGCTCTGGGCAGTGGGTGATTACAGGCACTGTGCTAGTTCCTGGCTCTGGGCAGTGGGTGATTACAGGCTCTGTGCTAGTTCCTGGATCTGGGCAGTGGGTGATGATTACAGGCACTGTGCTAGTTCCTGGCTCTTGGCAGTGGGTGATTACAGGCACTGTGCTAGTTCCTGGCTCTGGGCAGTGAGTGATTACAGACACTGTGCCTATTCCTGGCTCTGGAAAGTGGGTGATTACAGGCTCTGTGCTAGTTCCTGGCTCTGGGCAGTGAGTGAATACAGGAACTGTGCTAGTTCCTGGCTCTGGGCAGTGGGTGATTACAGGCACTGTGCTAGTTCCTGGCTCTGGGCAGTTAGTGATTACAGGCACTGTGCTAGTTCCTTGCTCTGTGCAGTTAGTGATTACAGGCACTGTGCTAGTTCCTGGCTCTGGGCAGTGGGTGATTACAGGCACTGTGCTAGTTCCTGGCTCTGGGCAGTGGGTGATTACAGGCACTGTGCTATTTCATGGCTCTGGGCAGTGGGTGATGATTACAGGCACTGGCCTAGTTCCTGGCTCTGGGCAGTGGGTGATTACAGACTCTGTGCTAGTTCCTTGCTCTGGGCAGTGGGTGATGATTACAGGCACTGTGCTAGTTCCTGGCTCTGGGCAGTGGGTGATGATTACAGGCACTGTGCTAGTTCCTGGCTCTGGGCAGTGGGTGATTACAGGCTCTGTGCTAGTTCCTGGCTCAGGGCAGTGGGTGATGATTACAGGCACTGTGCTAGTTCCTGGCTCTGGGCAGTGGGTGATTACAGGCACTGTGCTAGTTCCTGGCTCTGGGCAGTGAGTGATGATTACAGGCACTGTGCTAGTTCCTGGCTCTGGGCAGTGGGTGATGATTACAGGCACTGTGCTAGTTCCTGGCTCTGGGCAGTGGGTGATTACAGGCACTGTGCTAGTTCCTGGCTCTGGGCAGTGAGTGATTACAGACACTGTGCTAGTTCCTGGCTCTGGGCAGTGGGTGATTACAGGCTCTGTGCTAGTTCCTGGCTCTGGGCAGTGAGTGAATACAGGCACTGTGCTAGTTCCTGGCTCTGGGCAGTTAGTGATTACAGGCACTGTGCTAGTTCCTGGCTCTGGGCAGTTAGTGATTACAGGCACTGTGCTAGTTCCTGGCTCTGGGCAGTGGGTGATTACAGGCACTGTGCTAGTTCCTGGCTCTGGGCAGTGGGTGGTTACAGGCACTGTGCTAGTTCCTGGCCCTGGGCAGTGGGTGATTACAGACAGTGTGCTAGTTCCTGGCTCTGGGCAGTGGGTGATTACAGGCACTGTGCTAGTTCCTGGCTCTGGGCAGTGGGTGATGATGACAGGCACTGTGCTAGTTCCTGGCTCTGGGCAGTGGGTGATGATTACAGGCACTGTGCTAGTTCCTGGCTCTGGGCAGTGGGTGATGATGACAGACTCTGTGCTAGTTGCTTGCTCTGGGCAGTGGGTGATGATTACAGGCACTGTGCTAGTTCCTTGCTCTGGGCAGTGGGTGATGATTACAGGCACTGTGCTAGTTCCTGGCTCTGGGCAGTGGGTGATTACAGGCTCTGTGCTAGTTCCTGGCTCAGGGCAGTGGGTGAAGATTACAGGCACTGTGCTAGTTCCTGGCTCTGGCAGTGAGTGATGATTACAGGCACTGTGCTAGTTCCTGGCTCTGGGCAGTGAGTGATGATTACAGGCACTGTGCTAGTTCCTGGCTCTGGGCAGTGGGTGATGATAGGCACTCTGCTAGTTCCTGGCTCTGGGCAGTGGGTGATTACAGGCACTGTGCTAGTTCCTGGCTCTGGGCAGTGGGTGATTACAGACACTGTGCTAGTTCCTGGCTCTGGGCAGTGGGTGATTACAGGCACTGTGCTAGTTCCTGGCTCTGGGCAGTGGGTGATTACAGGCACTGTGCTAGTTCCTGGCTCTGGGCAGTGGGTGATTAAAGGCACTGTGCTAGTTCCTGGCCCCGGGCAGTGGGTGATTACAGACACTGTGCTAGTTCCTGGCTCTGGGCAGTGGGTGATTACAGGCTCTGTGGTAATTCCTGGCTCTGGGCAGTGGGTGATGATTACAGGCACTGTGCTAGTTCCTGGCTCTGGGCAGTGGGTGATTACAGACACTGTGCTAGTTCCTGGCTCTGGGCAGTGGGTGATGATTACAGGCACTGTGGTAGTTCCTGGCTCTGGGCAGTGGGTGATGATTACAGGCACTGTGCTAGTTCCTGGCTCTGGTCAGTTGGTGATTACAGGCACTGTGCTAGCTCTTGGCTCTGGGCAGTGGGTGATTTCAGGCACTGTGCTAGTTCCTGGCTCTGGGCTGTGGGTGATTACAGACACTGTGCTAGTTCCTTGCTCTGGGCAGTGGGTGATGATTACAGGCAAAGTGCTAGTTCCTGGCTCTGGGCAGTGGGTGATTAAAGGCACTGTGCTAGTTCCTGGCCCCGGGCAGTGGGTGATTACAGACACTGTGCTAGTTCCTGGCTCTGGGCAGTGGGTGATTACAGGCTCTGTGGTAATTCCTGGCTCTGGGCAGTGGGTGATGATTACAGGCACTGTGCTAGTTCCTGGCTCTGGGCAGTGGGTGATTACAGACACTGTGCTAGTTCCTGGCTCTGGGCAGTGGGTGATGATTACAGGCACTGTGGTAGTTCCTGGCTCTGGGCAGTGGGTGATGATTACAGGCACTGTGCTAGTTCCTGGCTCTGGGCAGTTGGTGATTACAGGCACTGTGCTAGTTCCTGGCCCCGGGCAGTGCGTGATTTCAGGCACTGTGCTAGTTCCTGGCTCTGGGCTGTGGGTGATTACAGACACTGTGCTAGTTCCTTGCTCTGGGCAGTGGGTGATGATTACAGGCAAAGTGCTAGTTCCTGGCTCTGGGCAGTGGGTGATGATTACAGGCACTGTGCTAGTTCCTTGCTCTGGGCAGTGGGTGATTACAGGCACAGTGGTAGTTCCTGGCTCTGGGCAGTGGGTGATGATTACAGGCACTGTGCTAGTTCCTGGCTCTGGGCAGTGGGTGATTACAGGCACTGTGCTAGTTCCTGGCTCTGGGCAGTGAGTGATTACAGACACTCTGCTAGTTCCTGGCTCTGGGCAGTGGGTGATGATTACAGGCACTGTGCTAGTTCCTGGCTCCGGGCAGTGGGTGATTACAGGCACACTGCTAGTTCCTGGCTCTGGGCAGTGGGTGATTACAGGCACTGTGCTAGTTCCTGGGTCTGGGCAGTGGGTGATTACAGGCACTGTGCTAGTTCCTGGCTCTGGGCAGTGGGTGATTACAGACACTGTGCTAGTTCCTGGCTCTGGGCAGTGGGTGATTACAGGCACTGTGCTAGTTCCTGGCTCTGGGCAGTGGGTGATTACAGGCACTGTGCTAGTACCTGGCTCTGGGCAGTGGGTGATTACAGGCACTGTGCTACTTCCTGGCTCTGGGCAGTGGGTGATGATTACAGGCACTGTGCTAGTTCCTGGCTCTGGGCAGTGGGTGATGATTACAGGCACTGTGCTAGTTCCTGGCTCTGGGCAGTGAGTGATTACAGGCACTGTGCTAGTTCCTGGCTTTTGGCAGTGGGTGATTACAGGTACTGTGCTACTTCCTGGCTCTGGGCAGTGGGTGATGATTACAGGCACTGTGCTAGTTCCTGGCTCTGGGCAGTGGGTGATGATTACAGGCACTGTGCTAGTTCCTGGCTCTGGGCAGTGGGTGATTACAGGCACTGTGCTAGTTCCTGGCTCTGGGCAGTGAGTGAATACAGGAACTGTGCTAGTTCCTGGCTCTGGGCAGTGAGTGATTACAGACACTGTGCCTATTCCTGGCTCTGGAAAGTGGGTGATTACAGGCTCTGTGCTAGTTCCTGGCTCTGGGCAGTGAGTGAATACAGGAACTGTGCTAGTTCCTGGCTCTGGGCAGTGGGTGATTACAGGCACTGTGCTAGTTCCTGGCTCTGGGCAGTTAGTGATTACAGGCACTGTGCTAGTTCCTTGCTCTGTGCAGTTAGTGATTACAGGCACTGTGCTAGTTCCTGGCTCTGGGCAGTGGGTGATTACAGGCACTGTGCTAGTTCCTGGCTCTGGGCAGTGGGTGATTACAGGCACTGTGCTAGTTCATGGCTCTGGGCAGTGGGTGATGATTACAGGCACTGGGCTAGTTCCTGGCTCTGGGCAGTGGGTGATTACAGACTCTGTGCTAGTTCCTTGCTCTGGGCAGTGGGTGATGATTACAGGCACTGTGCTAGTTCCTGGCTCTGGGCAGTGGGTGATGATTACAGGCACTGTGCTAGTTCCTGGCTCTGGGCAGTGGGTGATTACAGGCTCTGTGCTAGTTCCTGGCTCAGGGCAGTGGGTGATGATTACAGGCACTGTGCTAGTTCCTGGCTCTGGGCAGTGGGTGATTACAGGCACTGTGCTAGTTCCTGGCTCTGGGCAGTGAGTGATGATTACAGGCACTGTGCTAGTTCCTGGCTCTGGGCAGTGGGTGATGATTACAGGCACTGTGCTAGTTCCTGGCTCTGGGCAGTGGGTGATTACAGGCACTGTGCTAGTTCCTGGCTCTGGGCAGTGAGTGATTACAGACACTGTGCTAGTTCCTGGCTCTGGGCAGTGGGTGATTACAGGCTCTGTGCTAGTTCCTGGCTCTGGGCAGTGAGTGAATACAGGCACTGTGCTAGTTCCTGGCTCTGGGCAGTTAGTGATTACAGGCACTGTGCTAGTTCCTGGCTCTGGGCAGTTAGTGATTACAGGCACTGTGCTAGTTCCTGGCTCTGGGCAGTGGGTGATTACAGGCACTGTGCTAGTTCCTGGCTCTGGGCAGTGGGTGGTTACAGGCACTGTGCTAGTTCCTGGCCCTGGGCAGTGGGTGATTACAGACAGTGTGCTAGTTCCTGGCTCTGGGCAGTGGGTGATTACAGGCACTGTGCTAGTTCCTGGCTCTGGGCAGTGGGTGATGATGACAGGCACTGTGCTAGTTCCTGGCTCTGGGCAGTGGGTGATGATTACAGGCACTGTGCTAGTTCCTGGCTCTGGGCAGTGGGTGATGATGACAGACTCTGTGCTAGTTGCTTGCTCTGGGCAGTGGGTGATGATTACAGGCACTGTGCTAGTTCCTTGCTCTGGGCAGTGGGTGATGATTACAGGCACTGTGCTAGTTCCTGGCTCTGGGCAGTGGGTGATTACAGGCTCTGTGCTAGTTCCTGGCTCAGGGCAGTGGGTGAAGATTACAGGCACTGTGCTAGTTCCTGGCTCTGGCAGTGAGTGATGATTACAGGCACTGTGCTAGTTCCTGGCTCTGGGCAGTGAGTGATGATTACAGGCACTGTGCTAGTTCCTGGCTCTGGGCAGTGGGTGATGATAGGCACTCTGCTAGTTCCTGGCTCTGGGCAGTGGGTGATTACAGGCACTGTGCTAGTTCCTGGCTCTGGGCAGTGGGTGATTACAGACACTGTGCTAGTTCCTGGCTCTGGGCAGTGGGTGATTACAGGCACTGTGCTAGTTCCTGGCTCTGGGCAGTGGGTGATTACAGGCACTGTGCTAGTTCCTGGCTCTGGGCAGTGGGTGATTAAAGGCACTGTGCTAGTTCCTGGCCCCGGGCAGTGGGTGATTACAGACACTGTGCTAGTTCCTGGCTCTGGGCAGTGGGTGATTACAGGCTCTGTGGTAATTCCTGGCTCTGGGCAGTGGGTGATGATTACAGGCACTGTGCTAGTTCCTGGCTCTGGGCAGTGGGTGATTACAGACACTGTGCTAGTTCCTGGCTCTGGGCAGTGGGTGATGATTACAGGCACTGTGGTAGTTCCTGGCTCTGGGCAGTGGGTGATGATTACAGGCACTGTGCTAGTTCCTGGCTCTGGGCAGTTGGTGATTACAGGCACTGTGCTAGTTCCTGGCTCTGGGCAGTGGGTGATTACATGCACTGTGCTAGTTCCTGGCCCCGGGCAGTGGGTGATTACAGACAGTGTGCTAGTTCCTGGCTCTGGGCAGTGGGTGATTACAGGCACTGTGCTAGTTCCTGGCTCTGGGCAGTGAGTGATTACAGGCACTGTGCTAGTTCCTGGCTCTGGGCAGTGGGTGATTACAGACACTGTGCTAGCTCATGGCTCTGGGCAGTGGGTGATTACAGGCACTGTGCTAGTTCTTGGCTCTGGGCAGTGAGTGATTACAGGCTCTGTGCTAGTTCCTGGCTCTGGGCAGTGGGTGATGATTACAGGCACTGTGCTAGTTCCTGGCTCTTGGCAGTGAGTGATTACAGGCTCTGTGCTAGTTCCTGGCTCTGGGCAGTGGGTGATGATTACAGGCACTGTGCTAGTTCCTGGCTCTGGGCAGTGAGTGATTACAGACACTGTGCCTATTCCTGGCTCTGGGCAGTGGGTGATTACAGGCTCTGTGCTAGTTCCTGGCTCTGGGCAG
>JAUIMM010001140.1:600000-757500 GCA_031769625.1 Taudactylus pleione | reverse complement strand
CAGATCCGAACGATAACGATTTAAAAAATCGTTCAATCGTTCATATCTGAAGGAAAATCTGACGTATCTGACATGCCTGAATGATGGACGATGAACGATGCGTGTTCCCGATGGTCAGATAACGATATCTGACATCTGATGTGTTAGCAGTCAGACTTGGACGATTCCATCCATTTTAATGCAGTCAAAAATCTTTCAAATCTTTGGTCAAATCGTTCATCTGACAGATCTGACCATGTGTATGCTCCATAAAGTTGTTTAATTGCTTGTTGTTCACAAGAATTTAAATTACCATTAAATTTACCATCCTATATTTTAAGTTTCCTAAAATCCTCTTTAACATTGTCATAAAAAATATCGAGGTAACTACCTCTAGATTCAACTGGATAAAACTTAGAAGGTAAAGATACTAACGGTTTGCTTTTAGGTCTATAATACGATTTGGGGACCGGATTTTAAAAAAAATGTCTTTGAACAGTTAGGTTACGCACAAATTTGTTAAGATAAATGAACAAATTAAATTTATCTATGTGGAGATCGGGTGCAAACTTCAAACCTTTTTCTAATAGCGAAATCTGGGGGCCAGAAAGTTCCTTCTGGGATATATTGATGATGCTATTTGGGCATTCTCTTGTTGGTAATAACCTTCTCATCTTTTTTTGAGGGCGTTTACTTCCTCCTCTCTTTCCCCTCTTCCTAATCTTAATCCCTTTTGACCCCTTGAGGGGAATCCAACCTCACGAATAGTTCTTCTTTCATCTGTGTGTTTGGAAATATCACTCCTTTCTGTCCCCGTAAAAAAATGTGAACAGTGTTCATTGGGAGATGGAGATCTCAATGAATCAAATCTGTTTGTCTGTATTGGATATCTATCATTTTCTCTTTTAGTCCATGGAGATTGGTTAGATGAATCTCTCCTAGGTCTAGTCCTAATTTGTTGCTAGTCTGATCTATGTCGGTGTCTTAACTGTCTTTGTGGAATAGGTTCCCAACTGGGATTTCTATAGGAAATATTAGACCTAGTTTGTACATTTGTATTATCTCTAATATCCGATACCCCCCAATTATGTATTTTAGCGCTCTCGTAGTCTCTTTTATCTCTGAAACATTTTCTCTGTTTGGTGGCTATAATATCATTTTCTAATCGATCTAATTTGAATTGTACATTATTAACTTAGTTTTTAAATTACTCATTGTTCTCAAACCTAGTCCCCAATTTGCCTAATTTACTCTTATCTTCCTCGATCCTTAGCAGCTATTTTTTTCTTTCAGAGATAATCAGTTCTAACAATTTGGCCGAACTTTCCTCAAGGATTCTATACCAATTGGTCAATAAGGTTCCATCTTGGGTACCAAAAGTGGGAATTTTAGTTAAACGTAGACCCCTTGGTATACGTTCCACCACGAGGTACTTCTCAAGTGTTATAATGTCGTACCAACTTTTCAACTCCTTGATAGACAATTTTTCCATATTGGAAAGATTGTAGGTATAGTCATCTCCACTATCTTCCAATTCTGAAAACTGATCATCATCTAAAAAGATGGATCTACATTTTTGAGACTTCTTTATCCTATCTCTAATTGTAGGCATCTTAGCTCAGCTGCAAGAAGGGCTACTAACAGAAGGTAAGACAAACAAACAAATGCCCTTTTGCGCTAATTCCTAAAACACAATAATAGAAATTTGAATTACTGCGAGATAAATAGTAAATGGCAGCACCTTTCTCTTTTTATATCTCTGTTAGACAGATACACAATAGATAACCACCAAAAAGAAGAGAATGGGTGCTCATTTAAAAGATGTGTATATTATAGAATAGTCAATAACAGCAAACTGCGTGCTTCAGATATAATGTAAGCAATATTAACAGCAATCGTAGTACTTCAATAATCAGTCCCAGATGCAAAGATAGATAGTGGATTTTCTCTCCTTTTCCGAGATATTTTGGAACACCGTTTTCAGGATATATGTTCATTCCTTCAAATGAAGCTGAAAAATACCCTCACACCAGAAATGCACCCAAACAAAAAGGGCCAAAAGCCCACTATCAGTAAAAGATAACACTTCCACAACAATAATAAAATGAAGTATTATTTATTTTATAAGAATGATGAATTCCATATGGAGTAACTTACATCAATTGTAAAATCACAGAAATAGATGAAACGCGTTGGGTTTTCGTCCCTAGGGCGGGACTTCATCAGGGGTAGATCTTAAAAATGAATGGGTGTACATAAGTGAGGGATACAAAGAAAACTAACATCAAAACAACTTAATTGCATTTAGCTTTTGTATTTACAAAGCATATATAAAAACATTTGTCATACATACCATCATGTGACTGAATCTACAGTCTTATTGCTAACCAGAAGAACTACAACACAATACTTGGCTAATGGGGGGGGGGGCGTAGTAAATAGGCACCCTTAACTTTTAGATCCACTGATCAGGTTTATCTAAACCCAATGTTGCCTATAAAAAGACATAATGTGTATAAATATTCCTTTCATCATCTGGTGGAGTTAGTTTGAACATGACAGCCATCCTCCTCTATTGGCATAGTTACCACCTTACAATTCTTCAATAACCAGCACTATTTTCATACAGCTGATATTTTAATGAACTCATTAGAAAAAATAATGTGATTTAGTCACATGTAAGAATTTCGTAAAACGGGGCAGACAGATGTCATAACTTAATGTTAATTAATTGACACCTTATATGATATCCCCAAATTGGCACTAAAGCCAAACGGGTACTAGTGGGTATAAACAAATATACAAATGGAATAATTGAAGTCATACGTTTTAAAAACCAAAATCGATGATATCTATACAAATAAACCTTAATTTACACCAAATCTCATAAAATAACCTATAATTCAAAACAGGTAATGGAAAAAATAATCCAAAAACAATCTAACAAAATGAATCTAATTGACCTTTATAATAAAATTGGATCAGTGTATTAGATGACTAATAGTATAAACATAACACTACATCCAATCTACAAAATATATTTACAGTAAACAATTATATTGAACCTAGCTAAATCCTAAGTAGTTAGTCTGAAAGTGAAACAGGATAGTATAAATTACTTACATCATTACTTACATATCACTCCTTTAGGATACTGCTAGTGCTGCAAGTGCGGCTGGCTATTCAGACCATGGGCTTTTCTACCCCTTTCTCAGGAAGTGATGTCAACCGGTCTCTGGAAAATTTTAAAAACCATAAGGGTCTAAAAACTAAAATATCCAACGTCCATTTAGGACATCTATACAAATAATCACACAAAAACCTCCACATAAACGAGCTCAATCAAAATTTAATGGGGAACCTCATAAGAGGTAATTACTATACTACCCAGAAGGCCTTGGGAATTACCCTCACCTGAAACTAATTGCGAGGTGTACAATCCACCTCCGTCGACTGCATTAACTGACTTCCGCATTCCACCTCGTGGAACGCAACCCGGAAGTCATAAAAAAAAATCACACGGCCGGTGTGCAATTGCAAACGCCTCACCTGGGCAGCGCACAACATCACCTCGGGTGATCATCTTCCCGGAAGACACCTTCTGATGTGCACAACCTAAAATGGAAGGGGACTAATAAACTGGCTGCCTGACAACCGGGGCCTGCACTCCACTCTGGAACACAAATCCCAGAAGTCCACAAGCCCCGTTAATTTGAAGGTGCGTAGAAGAGCCAGAAATAAGCTGATTTTCTGGCTGCCTGGCAACCGGGGCTTGTACTCCACCCAGTGGAACGCAATTCCTGGAAATCTACAAACGTTGCCAATGTGAAACTACATAAAAAGGAATATAGGTGTCGCCTAGAAATGATCTCTATGGACTAATTAGTGCAGAATAAGATATTGGCTAACTGTATAGTGTAATACATCAATCTGAAAAAAATGTTTTAATTAAATGGAAAAACTACTTTTTATGCTTCCCTTAGTGTGTAATAAAATGGATTGGACTAAACATATCCCAATCAACAAGAGTGGGGTGTGAAACATACATCCATATTAATAATACATATAAATCACATGATAATACATAAAACGATAGATGATATATTTAGTGCTGTTCATGTACATATAAGAGTCTCCCTATCTAGAATCACAGCTTTACAGACACCATATAGTAGAATAAGTCATACATCTATAACAACCTAATTTTAATAGAACATAATCTCCCTGGACTCCCAATAATAGTAGGCATAAATCTCTAATGGATAAATGATAGAGACCCACAATGATGGCCTCCATCAGATGTTCAAAAATGACACAATATATATATTTTCATTAAGACCTTTGGGGACAAGAGTGTCTAATGAATAGATCCAACAGTATTCTCTCCTGGATAATGCTAATTCCCTATTGCCACCCATGGGATCAAGTTTGATATGTTCTATGGCTGTAACCTTGAAACTTCTAGTATCAGATTCATGTGCCTCCTGAAAATGTCTTGGTAGACTATGAGTATGGATTTTATGTTTCTAAGATGTTCTTGAATATGAATTTTGGGCATCTTTTTGTTTTTCCTATGTATATTTTATTACATCCACATGTAATCTTATATACCACAAAATCTGTATTGCAAGTTATTTTTTTTCTTTGATCTCATACTTTTTGCCCTTATTGTCTATCCAGTGAAAAGGTAATCTGTCCATATGCTTATAACAAATACATTTCCTACAAGGAAAGCAGCCAATTTTAGATGCCAGGAATCCCTGGTTAATTTGAGTGGTTGGATGATTATTCTCAGATTTTCATTTACTCGGTGCCAAAATATTTTGTCATATTTATGGCTTTTCTGAAAACAAGTTTAGGTTTTTGTGACAAGGTTGGGCCCAGAATAGGGTCCTTCAGTAAGATGTTCCAATGTCTGTCTAAAATATTCCTTATTAGCTTGTTCTCTCGATTAAATTGTGTTTATAAACTGTCTGTGTTTAGAAAACCTGTCCTAGCGCCCGCCCCACCGCCGCTAAAGCCCGCTGCTGTCCCCAGGTTCTGGCCGAGCCAACGCCCGCTACCCCCCCCACGCCGGCTCTCGCTGCAGCTAACGCCAGCTTCTTTGCCCCAAGCACACCACCGCTAAAGCCTGCAAACGACGGCCATCTTTGTGCACCCAAGTGAAGTCACAGTTATTACACCTGCTGGAGGCTCCTACTGCAGCTGTGCAATAAGTTGAGAAGTCCTATCTCTACAATGGTGCATTCTTGAGGTAATAGTTTAAAAACTGTAAATTTCTAATTTACCTTAACCCCAAGAGCACGTACCCTGGCACAATAGCTACCTAATAAAACAAACCCCAAGTCTAAATTCGCCCCCTACCCTGAGTTTTACCGTCCCAAAAATCCCCCATAGACTACAGCAGAAATGGGTCCTAACTAAGAATGTCAGCAAAATGTGACAGTTGGAGGTTTAGATTACTCCCAAATCCCCATTTTTTATGTTTTTGACCTGAAATTTGGCATGCAGCACCGAGCGACAGTTCTACCCGGCCATGCCTAATTTCAGATCCGTACCTCTAATAGCTTTTGAGTTGTAGCCCCTTAAACACCCTGCCTCCCCCTCTGGAAATCTCTATGGAGAAGGGCACAACTGCATATATATATATATATATATAACACACACACACACACACACACACACACACACACACACACACACACAATGGGAACGGCAGGCACTCAACAGGACCAAATGACTTCACAATAATAGAGCCATATGGAGCCGGTATCTAAGGCAACGTTTCAGCAGTCACGCTGCTTTTATCAAGACATACATGGTAAAAAAGACAAATACATACATATATAGACTCACCCAGTGTCCATCACCACCACGGAAACCTCAGCCGCCGCGCGATGACGTCACCACCTGGGACACACCAGCGCTCGTGCATGCTGAGGGGGCGTGGTCAAGCACCCGTGCCATCACCATGGCAACAAGACAATAACAATACAAATACAATATGAAACAGAGAGTGTGCGTAATCACACCAAAATGCATGAATAAGTCTTAAGCACGATAATATGAATGTAAATGACATTAAGGGGTAGTACGTTATCACACCACTGCGTCTGAATCTGCAGTGATCCACAAGATACTAAGTTGCAAATCCAGCTCATGATTAAGTTCCTCCAACGAGGATATCATTATAAAACACTCATTAGAGCCAGAGATCGGGTGTTGGCGGTGAGCCGCAAGGATGTACTTTCACCAGTTCCCTCCAAGAGATTGGAGAATCGAGTGGTCTGGATGCAAACATTTTCTATGGGCAGCTATGATCTGATGCAAACAGCCAAAGCAATGTGGCCTATAATCTCTACCGATAAACAAATTCCAGCTCTGGCAGGATCATCCATCTTGACATCCTATAAACGGGGGAGAAATGTCATTGTGGACAGTAATGTCCCTGACATCAGTCATTTTGCTGAAAACAAACCCTGTCATTTTTTGACACGTAAGCCAGGTAACGTCATATGTACAGGATGTATCACCTGTAGTTTCCTGGAAACAGGTGACTCCTTTTTACATCCACGATCAGGGAAAAAGTTTCCTATTAAACATCCATTAACCTGTTCAAGCAAATTTGTAGTTTACTACATTAGATGTCCATGTAGTATGTTGTACATCGGCAAAACTACTCGCCAGTTTAAGGAGCGGATGGCGTTGCAGCGGTCCAGTATTAGGGCTGCATTGGAGGGTAAGGGTTGTGATCAACTTGTTGCACGCCATTTCCGTGAACAACAACATAATCTTTCCAGCATAAAATATAAGATGATAGACTGGATACCACCTAGCATTAGAGGAGGGGATAGAGGTCGTATCCTGCAGAGGGAAGCAAAATGGATTTATACACTCCAGACAGTATATCCCATGGGTCTCAACGAGAATTTACCCCTTACCTGTTATCTATAATATATTTCTGGTCCTTTGTAACTTTAGTGTTTTCACATTATTCAGTGGAGTTGCATGATTCTATTCTATATGGTATCTCGGATTTAGTGTTCTGTTAGTATATACATTGTTGTATCTCCAGGCCATATCATCTTATGAGTTCTTAATGCATTATGTATTATTCAGGTTTGACATTGTCAGTCTGTTTCATCTAGACGCAGTGGTGTGATAACGTACTACCCCTTGATGTCATTTACATTCATATTATCGTGCTTAAGACTTATTCATGCATTTTGGTGTGATTACGCACACTCTCTGTTTCATATTGTATTTGTATTGTTATTGTCTTGTAGCCATGGTGATGTCACGGGTGCTTGACCACGCCCCCTCAGCATGCACGAGCGCTGGTGTGTCCCAGGTGGTGACGTCATCGCGCGGCGGCTGGGGTTTCCGTGGTGGTGATGGACACTGGGTGAGTCTATATATGTATGTATTTGTCTTTTTTACCATGTATGTCTTGATAAAAGCAGCGTGACTGCTGAAACGTTGACTTTGATACCGGCTCCATCTGGCTCTATTATTGTGAAGTCATTTGGTCCTGTTGAGTGCCTGCCGTTCCCATTGTGTGCATCACCCCTCTGCAAGGTGTGCTATTTATACTTCTGAGTGCCGGACAATTTGTCAATGACTTGTGTATGTATATCTATATCTATCTATATCTATCTATATCTATCTATATATATATATATATATATATATATATGACTGTGCCCTTATAATACACAGCACCTTCATCTCCTCACCTCTTCCATATATATATAATACACAGCACCTTCAGTTATCAGTCCTGATCTAATACTGTATAATCACTATATTTGTGATGCTCACACTGTGCCATTAGATTTATTTCAGGACTGTACATATGACAGACGTAGATTTGCTGCTGTAGCCCATCTGGTGTCAGTCTCCCAGAGATGGGGAGGGGGAGATTGGATGACAGTCGGCTGATTATATTGTGTGCATGGAGAACAATGTCACTATTTACTCATATGCAGAGTTGCCCCCTAATCCTCCGATCCTAACGGTGACCCTCATTGCCGTCATCAGTGCGCGCGAGACCTGACCTCGGGCCAAGAGATCTGTGTGAAAGCAGAAGCTGAGCCTGCAGTTGTCCTACATGTCAGTGCTGCGTTACCAGCCAGCTCCGCCACCGTAGGGGATGACTGTGAGCGTCACACAGCGCTGAGTCCCCATAGACGCATGTATACTGCAATATCACCACGGATCTGTATTCATCCCGGATGTTTACAATTTAAAATCCAAATTAAAGGTAAAGAGAATCGATATAAAGATAAAATATTTATTTAATAAGAGCCGGAATTCCAGCTGAGTAAGTGATATACAGGTTGTATTAGCCAATGTGTGACCAGGAACAGACCTCTGGGTGTCACCTGTATTCCGAACGCCATCCCAAACTGATAAACGCATTTCGCCTTCAGTGCTTGCAGCATCATATACTGGTAATGTCTGACCGAGCCAAGAGACTGACCATACTGACAAAGGGGAATGTGTAATAAACTTTATCTATAATAACCTTGGTCATGCCAAGTATCTCTTATTATCTCTTATTATCCCTTATTATCCCTTATTATCTCTTATTATCTCTTATTATCCCTTATTATCCCTTATTATCTCTTATTATCTCTTATTATCCCTTATTATCCCTTATTATCCCTTATTATCCCTTATTATCTCTTATTATCTCTTATTATCTCTTATTATCCCTTATTATCTCTTATTATCCCATTATAGTGATTTATTTCATATCTGTAAGACACTTTAGCAGTAATATCATTATGACATGATGAGTTCAGATTTATGGGAACATTCGCTGCAGACATGTCCGATGCTAATACCGTTTTTCATTTGCTAATGTATGTATTGGCTGATATCTTCCCTGCTATATTCTGTTCCCAGCCGCTGATAAACTAGATCTGCAGTGGCCAAAATCCCTATATATTAGGTTCTTTCTACCCACTTACATAGAAATAGTACATTTATAACATCATTTATTTATCATATGCCACAAAGGTCCCCGGTGTTGTCAAACAGGGAGTACAGCAAGGCAAAGGGCAATACAAATTATACAACCACAATAACATAATACACAAATAGGGAAAAGGACAAACCAGAGTGCTGGACATAAGCTCAATGCATAGGATATGACTGAGATCAGGCAGGAGGCTCAGATGGACAGTAAGGGGTAGATAGATCAGGCAGGCGGCTCAGATGGACAGTAAGGGGTAGTCAGAACTGCATGGGGGCAAAGGGTCCAAAACACTTCAGGCTGCTTTTGCCAAAACTAAAACATGTCAATGATTTAGAACCAAAACAAGGGGGTCTGAGTACATCTCTAATTAGAATTACATTGGCATAGACCAAACTATCCTTCCTTCAAAGAAAATAATTTTAAGACACTCAACTGGTTGCTTTACTGTCTGCAACTGTCCTTAATATGGATTCTCTGTCTTGGAGCACAAAGCATTAGAAACTGATATTATAGAGTCAGTACAAAAAGGCTACAACCCTTCTGCTATATGTGATTACAGGCAGGCTGTGACTGGTCTCTGCTGTTCTGTAACATCTTTTGTACATTGCACAATTGAGCACATAAGGACCATGTGATAGTAACTATAATATACCATACTTGCTGACTCTCCCAATGGCTGGACAGGGTATGTGCAACACATTTATGGCTTCATCACTCTACACCCACCAGGAAGGAAGCGCTGGGGAGAATTAGAAGGATGTGTGCTACAAGAAAATGGCCACCGCTCTCCAGCACACATGATGGCTGGGTGCTGCAATACAAGGGACGTGTGACAAATTGCAGTAACCTGGTTGAGGAGAGATATAGGGGGCCATTTTAAGAAGCAAGAAAATAATAGAGTGCAGAATATTTTTAATGCACAGTCATACCTATAATTTGGTAAAACATCTGGCGTTAGTGGGTTCATGTCTATAGAGAAGACTTATTGGCCATCTGTGTCTGCCTGTCAGACAGCAGTATGTGCCCTAATCAGTGCCACATGCATATTTGCTACTTTCAAAATGCTTTTGGAAAGTAGGCAAGTATGATTATACAGTAATATTTTTTGTTATATTACAGGGCACTCAGGGTATGGTTGTCACTCCTGGCTGATGTACAGATGTGCCCAGCTAGTTTGTTACTCCATACGCTATGAAGCGCGCCACGCAAGGCACGCCACACACCACGCCATGAGTCGCGCCACACAGAAAGTTTAGTAATGTAGTGTAGTGCTGGAAAAAAGTCATAATGTGTAATACAACTTTTTGCCCACCAGGTGTCACTTTTCCTAAACTACATAGTGCATGCGTCTGATTTCCAATGCATGTTGTGTATCACCGCCCGATGATTGGCTGACAGAAGTGGTGATACAGTACACTATACAGTATTGCGGTGTTTTCCACATGGAATCAGGAATATATAAATATATAATATAGCAGGAGAGGAATGTCTAATAAAGTTTTAAATCATTAAGCTCTGTATTACACACTTTCTGTGCGGTTTTAAATTGCACATTTGCGCCAATGTAAGTACTGTCTGCACTGTCCCAGACTTAGGCATTGTAGTGATTTAATTACTTTAAACTACAGTACTGTAGTAATCGGTGAAGCATGTGGCCTGGCGGTCTAATTCCTAGTCTCACCGCTTCTCCCTTCTTCTTGTCCCGTGGATTTGAGAGCTTGAAAATATAGGTTTTTTAAAATTATTTTTAAAATCTTCACTTACAGTATTCAGTATTCAATACAGTACATGTGGAGCGCATGCCCAGTGCTTCGGGAGTCAAACGCAGCAAAAGTGGGATTTTTGATGCATACCTTAGAGCGCAACCTTGCGTCAATGCCGGTGCTGTCCCAGACTTGGACACTATAGTGATTTCTCATGACCAGCAACTGATAGTTTGTAATACAGACACCTCTCTCTCAAACAGAACCCACTGACTGTGCATTTAAAGCGCAAAATTGCATCAATTTCGGCGCTGTCCCAACCTTGTCAGCATGGTTGGTGCTGTGGTGGCTGTCAGCTCCGAAGGGTTATAAATGGCATCTCTGGCGCATGCCCAGTGGATGGGTTACAATGACAGTGGAATCTGTGGCGCATACCCATTGGAGCCAAGCCATATGCCATGTATTGCTATGCCATGGCGTATGGAAGATAATCACTGCGCATGCCCAATTGTCTGTATTACTGCAGTATGCTGTTCAATTTTCACACATGTGCCAATCTGCGCTGTCTCAGACTTGTACACAATAGTAATTTCATGAGTTCAGAAACTGCTACAGTAGTGGGCTCTTTTTGAGAGGGAAGTCTTTGTATTATAAACTGACTGTGTGTTTAAAGCGCAAACTTGCATCAATGTTGATGCTGTCCCAGACTTGTACACTTTAGTGATTTCATGAGTTCAGTAACTGCTAGTGGGCTCTGTATGAGAGGTCTCTGCACTACAAACTGACTGTGCGTTTGAACCGCAAACTTGCGTCAATGTTAGCACAGTTGGCACTGTAATGGCTGTCAGCCAGCTCCGAAGGGTTACAAATGGGATCTCTGGCGCATGCCCAGTGGAGGGGGGGCAATGGGATCTCTGGCGCATGCCCAGTGGAGCCGCTCCATAGCTGTGGCATAAGGTTCATATACAGTACTGTAGTAGCAATGCGCATGTCCAGTGTTTCGGGAGTCACACAATGGAGCCATTCCATACACCAGTCGAGCTACAAGGAGGCTCACTACACGTTCAGCACTGTAATTCGCAGCCGTCACATCACATACACGACAGATGCAATTCTTACTAGGACAGGCTTGTGGGCAAGGGGTTAGGTGATCCGCTTGCTTACACTTCCTGTCTGCCTGTTCAAGAGCTTGATAAAAAAAAAAATTTAAATGTTCACTACAGTAGTTCAGTATTGTTATCCAACCCTTACTAAACTCAATACATTATACTGTATACAGTATGTAGATGTGCCCAGCTACAGCACTGTAGTTTGTTGCTCCATATGCCATGTAGCGCTTTGCTAGTCGCGTGCTACGCTGTGGCGTATTGAGTCTCATAGCACTGCGCATGCCCACTTGTCTGTATTACTGTACATACTGTACTGACTGTGCGGTAATGTAAGTACAGTACTGTCGGCATTGTCCCGGACTTAGACATTGTAGTGATTCCATGACTTTAGGAACTACAGTAGTATAGGGTTGAGGCATGTGGGCTAGGGGGCTAATGCCTAGCCTCACTGCTTCTACCATCTTCTTGTCCCGCGGGTTCGAGACCTTATATATATATATATATATATATATATAAATATTTTTTTTAAATCTTCACTAATACATTATCCACAAATTATGGCATTTCTATGCTACAGTACTTTATGACACTGTGTGCTCAAGAAAGGGGTGTATGGCACACCAATACAGTACCGACGTACAGCACAAAGCTACTGTAGTCGCCCTACAGTATAGCGTTTGAGTCTATTTCTACTGCACCTGCCCAGTGTAGACTACAGTTCTGTATAGTGATTTCATGACTTTAGAAATTAGTAGTGTATTAGGCTGTTTAAAAGTGGGGTCTCTATATTACAAACTGATGCAATTTTGCACTCTAAATGCACAATCAAAGTCGGCGCTATCCCAGCCTTGGACACTATAGTGATTTCTCATGACCAGCAACTGGTAGTGGGCTCTGTTTGAGAGAGAGGTCTCTGTATTACAAACTGACTGTGCAGTTAAAGTGCAAACTTTATTTATTTATTAAGTTTCTTTATATAGCGCAGCATATTCCGTTGCGCTTTACAATTGGAAACATTGATAGAACAAAACAGGGTAATAACAGACAGACATAGAGGTAAGAGGGCCCTGCTTGCAAACTTACAATCTATAGGGAAATAGGCATTGATACACAAGGATAGGTGCTATATATTGCAATTTGGTCCGGCCAGAATGCAGAGTTTCTTGGTGGGCTGTATGATCCAGTCACACAGGAATGTCGGCAAAATGTCAGGAGTATGTGAAAGAAAGACAATATGTGAGGTTATGTGTGGACTGTGAGAGGGGATGTAATAAGACATGGAAGCTATGAAGGTTATGTGGTCGGTTCTGGAATCTGATAAGCTTGTCTGAAGAGGTGAGTTTTCAGGGAACGCTTGAAGGATTGAAGAGTAGAGGTAAGTCTTATTGTGTGTGGTAAGGCATTCCATAGAGTGGGTGCAGTCCGAAGAAAGTCCTGTAACCGTAAATGGGAGCAAGTAATGCGCGGGGATGAGAGACGCAGATCTTGTGCTGAGCGGAGAGGTCAGGTTGGGAGATATTTTGAGATGAGTGAAGAGATGTATGTTGGTGTAAATCGGTTAATGGCCTTATGTGTAAGTAACAGTATTTTGTATTGAATACGGTAGAAAACCGGCAACCAATGGAGGGACTGACAGAGCGGGGCAGCAGACGATGAACGTTTGGCAAGGAAGATAAGCCTTGCAGCTGCATTCATAATGGATTGTAATGGCGATAGCCTGTTTTTGGGAAGACCAGTAAGGAGACTATTGCAATAGTCAATGCGGGAAATAATGAGTGCATGGATTAGAGTTTTTGCAGTGTCTTGTGTGAGATATGGTCGAATTTTGTATATGTTTTTTAGATGTATGTAACATGATTTTGAGACAGATTGAATGTGGGGAACAAAGGACAGTTCAGAATCAAGGATGACACCAAGGCAGCGAGCTGGTGGGGTGGGGTGGATTGTTGAGTTATCAACAGTGATAAAGAAACTTGTGTCAATGTCAGCACGGTTGGCACTGTGGAGGCTGTCAGCCAGTTCCGAGGGGTTACAAATGGGATCTCTGGCACATGCCCAGTGGAGGGTGGCAATGGGATCTCTGGTGCATTCCCAGTGGTGCCGTGCCATAGCCATACCCATGTAGACCTATGCTGTGGCGTATGAAAGATCACTGTGTGTGAATCATGACCCGCTACTGTATGAAAGTGGGATCTCCGTATTGCACACTGACTGTGTAATAATAATAATAAGTGTAACCTTCCAGGTTTCGAACCCCGGAAACGGGTTATACAGACGCCTGCATGTAGTGGTCTGATTTCTAACCACTACACTACAGACGCCTGCAATACCGAGGTTGCACCTGTCTTGAGTGTGTCATACGTCATTGTAGATGTCAAGATGGCCAATCTTGTTTTATTAGTTGCAATGCTGCTGTGTTTAACTCCATTACCCGCCTCTGTGCTGCTACAGTATACTGTATATACTGTACTACCCTCCATAGACGCTTATTTGCTGTCGGCACTATCCCAGACTTGTACACAATAGTGATTTCATAACTACAGAAACTGGTAGTGGGCTCTGTGAGAGAGAGCTGTCTGCATTACAAACTGACTGTGCATTTAAAGCGCAAACTTGGATCAATGTCAGCATGCTTGGCGCTGTGGTGGTTCTCAGCCAGCTCTGAGAGCTTACAAATGGGATCTCTGTTGCATGCCCAGTGGCGGCGCACCATAGCCATACCCATGTAGTGCTATGCCATGGTGTATGGAAGATCATGCAGTAGCGGGTCATGATTCGTATTACACACTGACTGTGTAATAATAATAAAAAATAATAAGTGTAACCTTCCAGGTTTCGAATCCCGGAAACAGGTTGTACAGACGCCTGCATGTAGTGGTTTTATTTCTAACCACTACACTACAGACACCTGAGTGTGTCGTACAGGTACTTCATGGTAGATTTCACGATGGCCAATCTTGTTTTATTAGTTGCAATGCTGCTTGTATAAAGCTCTTGATGTCACAAGCTATAGCCACACTTGGTGTACTGTACCTGAACCACGGGGTTGCTCTGGGAGATCTCCTGACTCAGGCAGCCCTGCTCCAGCAATATCATAGGGCTCCTGTGTAATCCAGCTCTGATCCAGCACTAAGTGTCCACCGGGGTCTTTTGTAAACACCTTGTGTTATCCTGAGCGCTCGCTGCGCTTCCTTAATAGAGTCCGTATTCGGCACAACAGTCCAGTGTCTTTAGCTCAGGTCAAAAAGTGCTGTAAACGGGGTCCTCTGACCGGTTTTGCCCCAACATATAGGGCTTTATCAAAGAGTCATTTACTGTATGCCGCCCTAGACTAGACGTGCTGAAAAGTGCCCGATTACGACATTGCAATCATGCAGTCGTTTGTCAGTCTGTGATGAGCCTGCACTGAACAAGGAGTCATTCAGTGCAGACTCATCAATCATCTGCTAACATTGCTCAACCTGACGTTATCGTCAGGTTGACCAGCTTGTTTGCCCGATGATACTGTAGATGTCGGAAATGACCAGAGGGCACGTGCATCGCTAGTCATTTCCGATAAAAAAGTGCACGATTTCTATCATTGAATCGTTCATAAATCATTTTCAAAAATGTCCAGTGATGCAAGTGGCCGCTGGTCGTGCAGTATACTGTATGTCAGAGTCGTGCATTGTACTGTATGTCAGAGTCGTGCATTGTACTGTATGTCAGAGTCGTGCAGTATACTGTATGTCAGAGTCGTGCAGTGTACTGTATGTCAGAGTCGTGCAGTGTACTGTATGTCAGAGTAGTGCAGTGTGCTGTATGTCAGAGTAGTGGAATGTACTGTACAGTATGGCAGAGTAGTGGAATGTACTGTACAGTATGTCAGAGTCGTGGAATGTACTATACTGTATGTCAGAGTCGTGCAGTGTGCTGTATGTCAGAGTCGTGCAGTGTACTGTATGTCAGAGTAGTGGAATGTACTGTATGTCAGAGTAGTGCAGTGTACTGTATGTCAGAGTAGTGGAATGTACTGTACAGTATGTCAGAGTAGTGGAATGTACTGTACAGTATGTCAGAGTAGTGCAGTGTACTGTCTGTCAGAGTAGTGGAATGTACTGTACAGTATGTCAGAGTAGTGCATTGTACAGTATGTCAGAGTAATGCAGTGTACTGTATGTCAGAGTCGTGCAGTGTACTGTATGTCAGAGTCATGCAGTGTACTGTATGTGAGAGTAGTGGAATGTACTGTACAGTATGTCAGAGTAGTGCAGTGTACTGTATGTCAGAGTAGTGGAATGTACTGTACAGTATGTCAGAGTAGTGGAATGTACTATACTGTATGTCAGAGTAGTGCAGTGTACTGTATGTCAGAGTAGTGCAGTGTACTGTCTGTCAGAGTCGTGCAGTGTACTGTATGTCAGAGTCGTGCAGTGTACTGTATGTCAGAGTAGTGCAGTGTGCTGTATGTCAGAGTAGTGGAATGTACTGTACAGTATGGCAGAGTAGTGGAATGTACTGTACAGTATGTCAGAGTCGTGGAATGTACTATACTGTATGTCAGAGTAGTGCAGTGTATTTGTTATTGTACTGTACACTGTAATTCATGTGATTGTACAGCAATACTGTACTTACTGCGCCTGAGACACCTCCTTATTCAGCGTAGCTGAGGCTTGTCCCTGCGCAGCAGGTCTGACCACCGCCATTGCAGGGCCCGGATGGTCCTGCGGCGCCCATATTTGTGGAAGATTACTCTCCCCGCTCTCCTGTAGGCCAGCTCTTTCTCCTGGGTAGTGGAAAAACTGGGTAGTGGAAAACCAGTACAGCACAACGCACGACACACTACGCTAAGTGCGTCACTCGTTACGGCAGGCGTCTGTGGTGTACTGTAGTGGCAAAGTAGTGTGGGCATCATGGGATCGAAGCCTGGAAGGCTACAATGTCTCACAGAAATCACTTGGTTGTGTGAGAATTCTGTCATTTATAACAACACATACAGGTACCGACGCACAAACAGCATCGAATAAATATCGAGCAATTGAAGTTCAATATTATTAAGTAAGTTTACTCCAGTACAGTACTCTCCTCAACTTCCCACCACCTGCATTTCTACTGTATACTACTCTATGCCACCCAGCTGTATTTCACATGAAACCTCACTGCACTAGACATTGTAATGCAGCGACGTACAGGTAAGGGCAGACCTTGAGCTGACTGCTTACAGTAAATGGAATAACAAAGCGTCCTTTATTATGGTAATGAGAGGCTATTGCTTTGGGGGAAGGGACCTGATGTACTGTGTGTGACTCCCGACCCACTGGACATGCACCTTACTACTGTATGAGCCTCCTTACGCCACAGCTACTGAGCGGCTCCACTGGGACAGCGCCGACGTTGATGCAAGTTTGCGCTTTAAATGCACAGTAAGTTTGTAATGCAGAGACCTCTCTCTCAAACAGAGCCCACTACCAGTTACTGAACTCATGAAATCACTATAGTGTCCAAGGTTGGAACAGCATCGACATTGATGCAATTTTGCGATCTAAACGCAGTCAATTTGTAATACAGAGATGCTCTCAAACAGAGGCCCTGATTCAGAGCCGGACGTTCTGACAGAGCGCTCACTCTGAGTCAGGGCCGGTCTTTTTGCTTTTAGAACGGCCTCCTGGCTGCTCGCATAGCTGTGGGTGACCACCCACAGCTATAGCGAGCGGCCAGGAAGATGGTTGCGATGGTCAAGACCATCACGACCATCGGGCTTGCGATGAGACCCTTGTGGTAGGGTCTCATTGCCGCAAGCCCCAGAGACATTTTGGCTCTAACAGAGCTGAAATCTCTCCCACTGACATCACTCGTGATGTCAGTGGGGCCGCCCCCAAATGGAGGTGTTCACATGGGAATGCCTCTGTTTGGGCAGCCACTCCCCCAGCCCACCCACCAAAGGGGGCGAGCTGTCACTCAACATCGACAGCTCGCCCCCTTTGTTGTGAGACCCGGAGTGAAGGAGTGCCCATCGCTATCCGGGTCGCGCGCATGTGCACAATGGAGCCGGCTCCGGCGTGCGCATGCGCACTAGCCCACCATCCACCCGGTTGCGAGCGCACAGTGCTTGCATCTGAATCAGGCCCAGAGCTCACTAGCAGTTTCTGTCCGAGTCTGGGACAGCGCAGAGAATGGCGCAAGTGTGACAATTCAACTGGGCAGGCGCAGTGCAATTATGTTCCATGCGCCATGGCATAGCGCTACATGGTGTATGGCTTGGCTCCACTGGGCATGCTCCACAGATCCCATTGTAACCCCTCAGAGTTGACAGACACCACAGCACAGACTTACTTTTAAACAGCCTTTTAAACAACAACAACACTGCTACAGTAGTTTCACTATAGTGTCCAGAGCCAACAGTGCCAAAAAAAATTATTCTTTTCCAGGGCTCGAACCCGGGACCAGCATTGTTGCAAAGCGATCACCTAACCACTAGCCCACAAGCCAGCTACTGTATATTAAGAACCGCACATAGCGGGCTCATCCTTGTGCACTCCACCCACCTGCTGCTGTTTTTAATAATAAAAACAATTGTCTTCCTTTCCAAATATTATACAGTACCCCACCATTAGAGAATAATTCATCCCATCTCAGTGAAAGCTGTGCGTGCATCTCATTAATCTACAGTATCGGTTATACCGTGATAACAACTCGGGCAACTTCTCTACTATACAGTTATGTACAGTATGTGGACTGATTTGCATCCCATTCTTAGAGCTTACTGTATGTATGTGATATTAAAAATATTGGTTGTGTGAACATGCAAATACTGTACAGTGCGTGAATGTGATATCCATCCAATGTAACAGTCTGGTATTCAGTACAAATTACAATAGTGGAGCACTCACCACCCAGCAGTTAAACGCTGTATTACATGCCGTAGCGTTCCTTAGTTGAATAATACCACGGTACGTCACAAGTCCAGCCATCACGTAATACTGAATGGTGCACCTTGAACAACAAACTAGCTGGGCACATCTGCAACCTCTGTTGCATCCACAGACTCCTGAAAAAACACAATTACTCTGTGTAATATAACCAATGCTTGTTTATGATGGTGTATTATCGGCACCTTTTTATGTTCTACAAACAAAGGGCCTGATTCAGACCCGGTCGCAAGCGCTGAGCGCTTGCAACCAGGTCGATGGTGGCCCAGAGCGCATGTGCACGATGGAGCCGGCTCCGTCATGCGCATGCGCAAGACCTAGACAGCGATGGGCAATCTGTCGCTCCGGGTCTCACACCAAAGGGGGCGTGCTGTCGATGTTGAGTGACAGCATGCCCCCTTTTGGTGGGCGGGCCAGGGGGGGGTGATAGCCCATATGGAGGCGTTCCCAAGTGATGTCAGTGGGAGAGCTTTCGGCTCTGTTTGAGCCTTAAGCTCTCTGGGGTTTGCGGCCACAAGACCCTACCACAAGGGTCTTGTCGCAATCCCGATGATCGCAATGGTCTGGACCATCACAACCATCATCATGGCCGCTCGCTATAGCTGTGGGTGGTCACCCACAGCTATGCGAGCGGCCAGGAGGCCGTTCTAAGAAAAAAAAGACCGGCCCTGATTCAGAGCGAGCGCTCTGTCAGAGCGTCCGGCTCTGAATCAGGGCCAAAAAACATCTGCCATTATCAATGGTATAGTGGAACAGTCCCGTCTGACTATTCTATTCCTGCTAATAGGAGTCACTTACCTGGCCCTAGGACCTTCAGCATTTTAGGTGAGTACTGATACATTTTCTCAAAGAAAAAAAAATTCTTGATACAACAAATCTTTGGAATATTAAATACCAAGTTCAACTGTCTTGATACTTCGGGTGATGTGTCCCTCTATTCCCCTGGGATATTGTGTTGGTTACTGCCTACTGCATCATCTGTTGTTCTAGCAACCTACCCCATTTATCCTGAGTTCTCCTGAGTTCTGCAGACCTAACACTGTAATACAATAATGAATAAATAGTTGTACAGAAGAAAAAAGTCTCTTGATGACAGCTGCATTTGTTTGGTCCTAAATCTGTATCGAACAATATAAAGATAGATCACAGCGAGTGCTTATGGAGTAGTAGATTTAAATCCATACACCTGGAATTTATTTAAGTAGTAGGTGTACTTGGGTAATGCATTAATAATAAGCTTAGTGGATCTCTATGATCCTTAAAAGAAAAAAATGGTAGAACATGGAAAAGTATTTCTTCTTCAGGGTCCACAGGGGATCCACAGTGATACCATGGGATGTGTGTGGTTGGAGTGATCCGGGCACCAAACAGTTAAGATTTAAATCCTAGGATGCCCAGGTCCTCCTCCACATATACCCCACTCTCAGCCATAGGCAGACAGTTTTACGTTTGGTGCTGGACAGGATCAGTCGCAACTTTTGTAATGGGGACTTCTTCAGCAGTCCCAAGCTTTTCATTTTATTAGTTATTTTATTATTTTGTTTTTCTATAATCTGAGCAAGCAGCAAGGCATCCTAATGGGTGCTCCAACTACCTACACCGTAAGTGGTCTGGTGATTTTGGTGGGCGCCAGCTGGGCTTGGCTAGCCACTCCACTGGGGACCTGGAGCTGCAGCCAGGCAAATGGGGAAGATAAGGTATTGTGCAGTCTTTTTGGCGGTGGAGACCCACTGGAAGACGATGTAGTGGGATGACTGGGCTGTTCTCCACTAGACCACTGGGGAGGTTAAAAGCTGGTGTCGGGGACCATGTAGAGGCCAGTGGCACCCGGCGGTTGATGCAGCAGCGAGGAGGTAGGCAGCTCCTCCCCCAGCCCAGAGCATGATCCCTCACAAGAGTTTTATGGCTTCTGGGTTGCCCCTCCTACTCACCCTCCTCCTATATGAGATGCTCAATAGCCATTAATCACTGCTTTGCTGAAGCTACAGGTCTCAGGAGTGTCGGGTCCAGCCTCACTGTATACCTAACCCTGGGGCCAGGTTATACAGCGCACAAATCCTACCAGCTCTTGGAGGCTCGAGTAGTTGATTTATGCCCATTATAAGTATATTTATATGCACTGTATGTGACTTGTGCTGCTGTAATGATATATTATCTTAAACTTTCTGTCAGTTATATCTATCTCTGCTGCTCTTTCTCAAACCCTCATCTATCAGGTGTGTAGGGGTCATTATTACTTCACATTTACTTGTATTTGTGAAGGGTGTCACATTGCATTATTGGCTTTACACTTATTGTGTGCTACTTATTGGCTATTTCTGTGTCTTCCAAAGGTAAGGATAAACAGGAGGCTGAGGCCCCTGTGCTGTACTGATTCCTAATTGTCGCTATTTAGCGCTGCAAGTCGCTTAAGAAAGAATTGCTTTCCAGTCCAATCATGTGGTTCCAAAGCACAAAAAGTTATTTATGTAAATAGGGAAAGCTTTAACAATTAGAATAAAAAGCAATGAAAATAGTACGGCCGATACATACGCTTTGCGCTACAGGTCCCAGTATGCAGTATTTCAATCCTGAACACTGCGGTCACATACGAGCATCTGTGTATGCATAAATGTTTATGTGTGTGCGTTATGTGCATCAGTGTATGTGTAATGGATTTATATATATATATATAATCCACGATGAGATAGCGGCACTCAGGAGTCTTCACGATAAGGTGAAACAAAGTGTTTATTTCAACGTTTCGGGATATGGAGACCCCGTCTTCAGGAACACACAGATAACATACATGCAATAACAATGACCTTAAATACCTTTAGATGTGCTTGATTAAACCGTGTAACTTGTCCACCTCCGGATTACAGACCACACACTTCCGGTCGCGGCACCCGCGAGCTGGAAGTGACATCATCCCATGTCCGAATGGTAGCACAAGAATATTAGTGAACAGAAAAAGAATGCTTTAACATATTACAAAAACTGTGCAGCGCTGCCACTAAACTAAATAGCGCTGCATCGTGCCATATACATATATACAAAACGAGTAGCCGTGAAAAAATGTTTAACCACTAGTGCATAGATATATACAGAACCCCATTGCCATCTTGTGGCCAAAACATAAAAACACATGCCAATATTAACCATGCAACTTCTATGCTGCAATGTGAAAGTGCAATGCCAACTAGTGGACATAAATAGAATTGCATGGTACCCTAAGACACCAATGCAATCACATAAGTGCTATTAAATGATTATAATACCAATTCGGACATGGGATGATGTCACTTCTGGCTCGCGGGTGCCGCGACCGGTAGTGTGTGGTCCGTAATCCGGAGGTGGACAAGTTACACGGTTTAATCAAGCACATCTAAAGGTATTTAAGGTCATTGTTATTGCATGTATGTTATCTGTGTGTTCCTGAAGACGGGGTCTCCATATCCTGAAACGTTGAAATAAACACTTTGTTTTACCTTATCGTGAAGACTCCTGAGTGCCGCTATCTCATCGTGGATTGTATAGAGGGGAGTGATCTCCACCTTATTGAGGGCACCTGGAGCAAGGTATTTGCCCGGATTTGGGCTTACGGAGTGCCAGGACACACATATATATATATATATATATATCCCTAACTTTATCAATTTCTGGCATATTTAACATTAAGCTTGCCTGAACCAAATTCCATGGTGTCATAAACAAAAATGTGGTTCTGCTCAGAGGAGACAAGCAGATGTTTTCTGGAGTCATGAAGTCTGATAGCTCATCAAAGGTTTTATTGTAAATGTCAGTTCCTCTGAACCACATTAGCATTGAACAAAAGGCATACAATTGCTAAAGTTATTCAGACTTCTGACAATGGTTTTTAACTCTGCATTTAAAACACTCCTCTGCTCATACAAGTATCTGTGTGCATTTTAATTATTTGTTACAGGCATACCCATACACTGACTAAACCTTGCATAAATATAAGTACATATATATATATATGTGTGTGTGTGTGTGTGTGTGTATACGCATTTGTGCACATCGAATTGCGCCGATGCAGAGTAGCATCAGATTTACTCTTTATCAGCCCATAGATGACTAGATCATGTACAGTGATCATAACCAATTATCTGACTTTGACAGTCCACCCTTTGATAGCAAGCATAAACCTATCACATTCTGATCTTAACCTTTCCAGTCATGCATGATAATGTATTATTCAATGTTCTAAATGGTGTGACACAAGTCGGTCATTGAACCGTTAATAATGCATTTCAAGAGAGTAGAGCAACCCTTATATGCACTCAGCAGATCTATACGCGACCATGGGTAAGATGTGGGATCTGATCGAACCTATAAAGGAAGTCTGAGGAAATGAGACTACATTATCTAGGATGTTTAAGGGAACATTTACAATAATTATTATTATACATGACTGCTTGTTCACATATTATTATCTGTAGGCCCATTCAATGTCGGGATTGTAATGCAATCCTTCAATATATTAGCGTACGTGTTATGTATGTTGATCATACTGGTGGTAAAAGAGAGAAGATTCAATTTGGAGTGAATCATAACAATATAATTTTCATAGTTCTAAAATCAAAAGCCTATGGTTATTCTTATTATGTTATCTTCGACAAATGGGGTGAGCGTGCGCTTCTGGAGTGTTGTCATCTTGGACATCTGTTCTAGATGATCTGGATCCCGATCCTTCCAATCTGTGTCTCGTTCGGTCATCTTTGGATTCTAGTAGCCATCTACCAGTAATATCGTCTGTCCACAGATAGGCCTTGTCAGCATCTTAAAATAAGAAATTTGAGATAACAGTACTTTTGAATGTCTCCATCTTTCCTACCAAGTCTGCTGTCTTGTCTTCCACCCGATCCGTCTGCAGTCTTCAGATATCCTGCTGTTGGCTTGATTTGCCTACATGGACGAAAAACAGATTCTCTGGGCACTAGTGGTTCCTCACCCCTCTGTGATAATTTAGAATATTGTCTGCTCCATATTGGAGTTTCCAAAAAACACAACTTATTGACATTGATGAGTGTTACAGACTCAACTTTACATCGTTTTCTCCACTAGGTGGCAGTCTAGGTCCTACAATACCTTTTCCATTCTCACTTTTGATGAAAATCTCCAAATAATTATCCCTAATCTAGGAAATTCTACATTTCCAACCCATGTAAATCCTGGGCTTTTCAATACACATTGACCTGTATTCCGATGTTCCGGGGCACTAGAAATAAATGTTAGTATACATAATACATGTATGTCAATATGCAACTAATTCTTATCTATTCTAAACATGCAAACTGTTAATAGATATACCCAGTTCATTTAGCAATAACAGAAAATTATCCTGTGGAACCTGTTTAAATATAAGACCAAATTTGAAACAACCTTAAATGTATTTTCTCATTGAAATCCCTTAGTAATTCCAGGCATTACCACCTCTGCTGGGAATGGATGTGTATTTCCCCTTCTACTACTCCTCCCAGGACCTGTGAGTGTCCCTACGTGTGAGTGTCCCTACGTGTGAGTGTCCCTACTGGTCACAAGACGTAAAACATCAAAATTACAACAGGTGTTTTTGAGAAAAAAAAAAACATACATTCTGCTGAGTTATTGTCACTGCAACAATTTCAAAACTGTATGATCATATGCATATATTTATGATCTATGGCAATCCCCCTGTTCTGGTGGATGAAACCTCCACCCTTTGGTTATCCATAATACTTACATCACAATTTAACTAGGTTTTACAGGGATATACATACACAAAGATATCATGTTTGTATCTGCTACCAACAATCACTGGAGATCTCTAAAACCATTCCGTATGAACTGTTACCACTTATAACAGCTTCGATGTCATTTAACACATGCATTACTTCATGGTATATACACCTTATGTTTAGATATTAATCTTTCCAATATCCTACAAACCAAACCTTGTACATCCATCTTCCAATTCCTATGAATTTGGTCAGGGGTTGTAATACTTACTTATCACCACTATGCAATTTTAGAATCCCCTTCTCTCCGATATACATTATTATACCTTTACCTGTACACAGTCTTGAGAACTATGACATATACTGTAAACATTGTTATAAGCATAAAAGTTAAATCCATTATCACCTGTAATCAGAAAACATAAAGACGTCTCCGTATATACTGCAGAAATGACAAACCTAGATTTCCTTATCTCTGCTTTTCATATGATATCTCTACTTGTAAGGAATATCTCATGTCAAACATTACGCATATCACATTGTTTCCCACTATCTATAATATTTCGTATATTGCTACTTACAAATCATATTTCCTGCAGTCATATATGTATACTTACCACATGACCTGTTTACCTATAGGAAAACAATTATTCTGTGGTATCTTAAATTAAATTATCCATTTTTACTTGCGGTTCAGTCTTTTTCAACCATACTGCTTACCAAGAAATATAGAACGATTATTACCGGACTGATTGCAAACCTGCCATATGATCCAATTAATTACACCCTGCTTAGCAATACATCACCTGATTCTAAGCTTCAAGTCGGTGTTACCTTTATAACTGTTACAGGATTGAATGAATTGGTTATACACAAATACCTCCCTGGACGAGTTCCTCATTCTATTTACAGAAATCCATATGTATCGGAGTTATGACTAGTATACAGGGTCACACTGGGCCATAGGGGTACAGAAAACCTCCCGTGGTCCCCAATGCACCATTCTGACACTGCTGGTGAATTACTTTTCTGTCTGTATTTGGTGGAGATGAAATCCTCAATCCTTACAACATTGGAGAATTCATTTTACAGATCTGAGATCACCCAACAAGAATAGCTAATTCACGCCCTTCAGGTTCTTAGTGAATGCTTCTGCTCATAATTCTTACCACGTCGCTAAATGCATTACCCGTGCAGACAGCTATGAAAGACATGTCTCTATAGGAAATAAGGGGTAGAATTGAAACAACAGAATATCTTACATAATAACAATAAGTGTTTTTACCGCTACATCTCAGATATTCTTAAGCATCTTATATCTCTTAGCATTGCTAACTTTTCTGTACAGCTTTCTTTTATCCTGTACCACTTACAGACCCACGACACCGGGTCGTCCTCGCTGCACTATATGTATATAGCAATCAAAGCTTCCTATGAGCTAAACATTCCAGCTTCCACACGGTCCATACCTGCTTTTATTTCCTTGACAAGACACATCCAGTCACCTGATCATATTAAACAATGTACTATGCATATTTCAGCGAACCTTCAAATAATACTCAGTTATAACTGCAAGGTAATGTGTTGTTTACATGCGATCTAATACACAGACAATACAATATAACACACCACATGTCATAACTCACTCAGAACCGAATTTCTTAACCTGAAATAAATCTATAAACTTCTATACATACAAACTGCGCACAGATGAGCACATATAAACTATACACCACTGTAATGCATGTGTGTGTTCAGTAATGCTCTATATTACACAGATTCCTATTTTCCAAGATTGTGTGTAAACCACCCTCCTTTTATTCACAGTCAGACATTGAGAACAACAGAAGGTCATAAACACAATTCATAATTCACATTAGTGCTACATTCTAGCTCCTGTATAAACCATGATTATTCATAACAAACATATTAAAATTTGCCAATTATAATGTTTGTGACATTCTCAGAACACCTCAAATTGGAACAATCCTTCAATATATATATATCACATTCTAATATGTTAATTTAATTTTATCATCACTAAAAAATATGAATTTCCAGCTACATTCATTTGCTTCAAATATATAAAAATGAGTCATATCTGCGTTGGCTGCCTTTACTTATGAATTCCCCTAGTACTTTAAAACCAGCATTGTACATGTGTGACTTTAATGCCCAATTTTCACTGCAGATATGCTGCCGGGTGGCCTAAATGATATAGGCAGCACAGACAGGGTTAATACAAGATAACTTTGAATAACCAGGAATTACCATTTCTTCAATGATAGAGCCTGCTTTTCCGTGTGACTTCAGTCCTGTAAAAATACTCTTTTTGGAAAGAAACTTTTATCTTGTACAACCATTGAAAGTGAACATAAGTAAGTTTATAATTAGTACTGTGAGAATTCAATGCTGGATTGATATTCTTATTGAGACGGCCACCTTATAACTAAGTTAACATTCTATCTATTGTAAATTAGAATCCCAATTTTGGTTAATACTACAGTAGATCAAAGTGAATCTCTTGTAAGCAACAAAAGAATCTATTGTCTAGACTTCCAAGTAGTTCCAAGGAAAAACCTGTTCTTATTAGCATATAGTAACTATTCTGAATTGAATTCCCAATATTTACTGTAGACACAGACATCTGGCTTTCCTGAAATGCACAATGATTATAAACTGCAAACACTTAAAATACAATACATTCCAAAATCATGAATAACCACCTAAATATCTAAAAATGTTAACAATTGCTCTTTTATAGCAATGATAAATTATTTTGCATAACAACACACATTATTCCTTTAAACCATTACTTTTTACATTAATCTCGCCAATTTCAGTCATGGCTGCATTTACAGTGGGTTAATTTTCTTCTTCAGAAACCTTACCTTACATTTTTATTATTATTTTTGGTATCGGCCGTACTATTACATGTGCTTCTCTTTACCTTTGGTAGCGCTATCTTGCAGTACATGTGTGCTCCCATGCGGCACGTACACGATGCTGTTTTGCATCGCATACACACTCCCTTGTGTCACGTTTGCAACACTATTTTGCATCATGTGCACGCCACTCAACCACGTGTTCCCCTCGTGCTGCCACAGTTTTAAACAGTCATTGTGTTTTATTCTTTTCTTCAATGATTTGTCTAAACATATTGTATTTCTTACATTATCTAGTACCTCCAAATCGAAAGTGCCAACTTTAGGAAAGGGTTTCACACATCCTTTGGTCATTTTGACCCATTTATCACAGTACACAGTAGCATACGCACCATACTTTGTATACATTATGTACCTTGCCGAACCTATCGGCCCTTCCATGAGCAGCACATCATCGACCATTTCCAGCATTTGCTTAGCCCCCATTCTGGAAAATGCTTATCAACTTTCGCTAGAGAATTTCGACTGGTGAACGATTTCTAAGAGCTACGTTCACGCACTCCTTCCCGTTGTGTACAGTCGGCCCATTAAGCGTTTCAGTCAGCTTACACAATGAGGAGCAAATTATCTGCCTATTGCAATCTATCCTGCTTGTGGCGAATTTAACCTAAGCTTCATCCGCTCGCTTCCTACTTTGAGTTATTTTCACCTGGTGGAATTTAAGTGTTCCAATAACACTTACCCTTGCCAGTGATTTCCTCCCCACAACTACCCAAGTCACAATCACAGTTTACTCAACTATATGGTCCGATCGCATTGCCCCAGAGAACCTAACTGATCAATGGGCTTTGCGATTACTATTGGGTGTTGGACCGAAAAACTACCACTTTTTTTTCATACCACAATATACCTGCTGTGTACACTGGCCCAGTAGCAATTTGCCTCGTCAGACACCTACAGAGTTTCCCTGTATCTTTTCAACAATGAGATTTTTCACATCACAAGCACACGTTCACATTAATATACCTTTGTTTTCTGCGCAGAAAAATACTTTCCTCTTGGCAGTACCTATTCAGAGGTGTTCTACTAACTACTCAGACTATCTATCAAAACAATTGTTTAAACGTGTGACATTAATACAGGGAAGACGTATACGCTATTTGCGAATCGCCTATTGCAGCGCAAAAGTGACAATACAAGAAACTGACTTTTCTCTCTTGTCCCTAGGTCCTAGCCAACGTCCCTTAGATAACCTGAAAAAAGGAGATTCGATTTCACAACACTGAGTATTAAACAGCTTTTCAAAATATATTGCGTTCTTACCCATATGTGATGCGCATATCCACCCTTTGTTGATCAATCAAAATCCGGTAGCATCAAATGATTTTCGGTAGCGTGACCTCACAGCTGATGAGCCCCATCTATTGATTCCTAACTGTCGCTATTTAGCACTGCAAGTCGCTTAAGACAGAATTGCTTTCCAGTCCAATCATGTGGTTCCAAACCACAAAAGTTATTAATGTAAACAGGGAAAGATTTAACAATTAGAATAAAAAGCAATGAAAATAGTACGGTCGATACATATGCTTTGTGCTCCCAGTATGCAGTATTTCAATCCTGAACCCTGCGGTCACCGTCACCCAAAGAAATGGATAAATTACTGACTACTGCCCCAGCTCACAAGCCCACTATATTCAGTACAGATTGCAGAGACAACAAAGGCACAGAATAACAGATGCTCATTGGTTCTTGCTTCAGGTCACTCTGGTCATTGGTTAGTTCATATGGTGTCATTAGGGGTATGTCTCAGTTCTTCAACAGCTTCTTTGTGTAGTTTTCCTGCCAAAGAATTAGATAAACTGGCTACAGACACTTCATACAAAATGGTAACATGCTAACCAATAACTCCCTATGATCCATAACTAGCGGATGCATGATGCGATCTCCTTGCCGATAGAACCAGAGATCTGCGCCTAAAGAGGGATTTAGTATAATACCAAACATCACCTGTCCAGTGTATTCCGAACCTTAGATCTCATTTAAGTACATATTACATCTTAATCATTATCTCACAATTACTTAATTAACTCTGATTATTAACCATAGTGAATGGGAACCATTCTATACATATGCGTTCTCATATGTGCGTCCGTGTAATGTCTGAATGTATGTGTGTGAGTATGCATGTAAGCGTCTATGTGTACATATGTGGATACACATATGAGCGTCTGTGTATGCATAAATGTTTATGTGTGTGCGTTATGTGCATCAGTGTATGTGTAATGGATTAATATATATATAAATATATATATCCCTAACTTTATCCATTTCTGGCATATTTAACATTAAGCTTGCCTGAACCAAATTCCAAGGTGTCATAAACAAAAAGGTGGTTCTGCTCAGAGGAGACAAGCAGATGTTTGCTGGAGTCATGAAGTCTGATAGCTCATCAAAGGCTTTCCTCTGCTTATTGTAAATGTCAGTTCCTCTAAACCACATTAGCATTGAACAAAAGGCATACAATTGCTAAAGATATTCAGACTTCTGACAATGGTTTTTAACTCTGCATTTAAAACACTCCTCTGCGCATACCAGTATCTGAGTGCATTTTAATTATTTGTTACAGACATACCCATACACTGACTAAACCTTGCATATATATATATATATATATATATATTTGTGTGCATCGGATTGCGCCGACGCAGAGTAGCATCCAATTTACTCTTTATCAGCCCATAGATGACTAGATCATCAGATAATAATTGTACAGCAATCATAACTAATTATCTGACTTCAACAGATGGTTTCATGCAAATCCTGTTTTGCTGGCTTTCTCTCTCAGGATTTCATACAGGATGGTCTATGTGCTAATTGTTATAAATCTGCTCTCCAGTCCACCTTACTAGCCCCTGTAGAGGTACAAAAGCCACATTGGGTGTCCTCCTTGTCCCAGGATATGATGCAGCTAGAGGATTGTTTATCAACTCCCATGCAGCATCCCACCATGGGATATGTTACAGGAAAATTCCCTGAAGATGTCTTGAAACTTCACCCTTCTATATCTCCTTCTCTGCCAACTGCAGAACCTATAAATACTAGTTCTCACACACACACAAAGAATAGAGATTACTTCCCCTGTTTCCTGGGTGGTTAGAGCCAGACTCATATATGTGAGGACACATGGTCACAGACTGCTTCCTGAACAACATCTAAGCCAGGCCTGTGATCTCCAGGAACCTAAGTATCATTTCCTTATATTATATTGCTTTTATGTGTGTAATTGAATATCTTGTTTTGTAGATAATTGTAGCAGGGATATATATGTACTGTGTAATCCTACTTTGATAAATTAATATTATACAGAGAACTGTGGGTGTTTTACGTTATTTCATGTGATGATAGGACTTGTATATAGTGGGGACTAGGATTTATAAAGCAAGGAACAGTATAAGGAATTAAAAGGAAAAGTATCCCTTAACATTGGCGAGCCAGTCCTACTGTTTTAATTGTAATTTTATACTAGGATACAGTGGTGAAACAGTTAATCTGTAGGCCAAGTATTTGGTAGAAGAGCCAGGGACAGATAACAAGTACAGAGAAGGAAGTACTACTAGTGTCTTATTAATGGAAGTCTTTCTAGAAATTTGGACAGATAAGAAGCTTTCGCCTGAATACTAGACAACAAAAAAATACAATTAATTACAGCAAACCTAGAAATACTTAAAAAATTCCTGGATACTTATTTTGTTGTCTTCCCAAAGTTAAAGAGGATTTTTGCACACAAGTTAAGTCTCGGTGAGTTAAGGGGATCAGCGTTACTACGGTGAGAAATAACGCAGATGACAGACAGACAATGAGTATTACAAAGGAGCAGGTAAGTATGGATTTTATTACTTTTGGCAAATTATACAAAAACAGTACATTTAACCCTGTAATTCCCAACAAATGCACCTCAGCTGAGATGCTATGGAGCACACCGCTAGAACGGGCTGTTACACGTGATACTTTATGTATAATAAGCGTGGTGCGTTCAATAAAAAAAACAAATGTTTGCAGATGTTACCCAAACTGGTACAGGTATTAGAGGATATAATTTGGAGACCAGAACATGCTGAGATGTTGGAGAATAACAAAGATAGATGGAAATTCTCATTGCTAGCGCTGAATTGATAAAGTGAGAAAGGTCTGTACCCTACAATCCCAATTACAAGAGAAAGATTTCAGCTATATTGATATAAGAAGGCGAATGTGTATGCTTCAATCTCAATTGTTAGAAAAAGATATAATGCAGATGTTGACATAGAATTAGCAATACTATATACAGATATTAATGAATTCAAAGATAAAGCAGCATCCAATGAACCTTTAATTGTAGAGTTAAAGAATAATTTAAGCAATAAAACCCAAATGATAACAAATATGCACAAAACTATAAATGATTTATCTAATACGGTGTCTAGAAAACAAGTCCGTGTAACTGAGAATAGAGGTAATGAGATGGGAAACATGGGATATACTATGCCCATACTTACCCCTGAGGGTGTTAACACCCCCACTGAGTAACCCCAGGTACCCTGTAGCACGTACATTAAATTATTCCCCATCACCCATTGGGAGTGGATCTAATGTTCATGCACATGTTGATGACCCTGTTTTTGACTCAAAAATTTATGGCAAACGGTACAGTCTGCTCCTATTCTCCAAACAGGTCAAAGTAACAGAACTGGATTGCACACTCCCTATAGATATTATAGCATGGAGAAGATGCAATTCCTATTAAAAATCCATAAGGAAATCCCAAAGTACGACCCCAGCATAGACCTCTTTACCTCTTATGATATTTTTGAGGGACACTGCAACGCATTTAATGTTGCCCCAGAATATTGCATGGAGTTGTTTAACTTATGGTTACCTACTCACCTTAACCAGAGGTATGCCGCAACTGGGAAGACTACTCCCAAAAATGGTATATTTCATGATATAGAGAGACTTTCTGCTCTCATGAAATTGGCAAAAGGTCATTGGGAAGTAACCCCAGATATTCTAACTTTAAACCCACCATACATGATGAGCCTTTTTTGGATTTGATTACCAACAAGGGGGGGAGAGAGCCCATAGAATTGACAGTCACTTTAGAAATCAGCAACGACTTCACATTAAAAATCCCAATGTGGTATTACTCTGGTTCTGATAACATCATTGGAACTGATGTAATGACACAGAATGGGTGGATGTTAGATTTAGTGAATTGCATGTTATGGAGAGGCCCAAGAAACTCAAAGGTCTATGTGATGAAGCAACATCACCTAGGACCATCCATAAATGCAATTGATAACACTGCTAATATGGTACTACACAAATGGCCAGAGATCTCTCACAATAGAGACCTTGAACCAATTGTGTACCAATACCCAGAACTACGGGCCCAAGGAAAAAATGACTGTGGAAAGATGGTTGGTGTCCTAGTGGACATACAAGGTCCAGATCCACCACCTCAACGTCAATATAATTTTCCCTCTGAAGCCATGGAATCAATTAAAGAAGCTGTGACTGATTTAGAGTCAGGGGGGGTCATCATAAAGGGGAATTCCAAGTGCAATAATCCTCTATGGTCTGTTAAAAATAAAGAGACAAATACCTGAAGACTTATCATTGATCTCAGAGATTTGAATAAGTACACCCCAATGTCAGCACAAGTGGTTACAGAAACACCAGACATAATGGCAAGAATAAATGGCAAAAGCCAAGTATTCTCTGCCATTGATGTAGCCAATGGTTTCTTCTCATTATCATTGACAGAAGACTGCCGTTACAAATTTACATTCACTGTGCAAGATACACAATACATGTTTTGTGCATCCCCCAGGGATTACACAGTATCCCCACATATTTACATCAGGCACTAGCAAAAGTGTTGTGTGTTTTTGCGACCAGATTGCCTGTTGCAATATGTGGATGATTTACTCCTCCATACAGAAACTATGGAGGAGCTCTTAACTCTTCTACAGGAATTGTTAGGCCTCCTCTTTCATGTAGGGCTCAAACTGAGTCCTCATAAGGCAAACCTGGCTAAGTCAGAGGTCATATTCCTAGGAGTTAAGATTTCTCATGGGACAAAAGGTATAATGGCTGCCTGTATTGAAGCAATGGTCAAGTATCCCAGGACTGGCACTCTACAAGACATACGCAAGTTCTTAGGGGTTGCAAACTTCATGAGGGAGTTCATAGAGGATTTTGCAACAAAAGCAAAGCCCTTTTATGAACTGCTAAGAGTTGAGGAACATTCATTAAAAGACTGGGCAGAAACACAGTAAGTGGCCTTTCCTACCCTGAAAAGAGATCTTTCCTCTGCCCCAGTGCTAGCCACTCCACACCCAGAAGGTGAAATGGACATTCAGACTATGCTGGCCCAAAGTCTATATCAGCGGTCCTGCTAAAACAAGTAGGTTCTGTGAGTAGACCACTAGGGTATTTCTCAAGACTCCTTTCACCAGTTGAAAGAGGTTTTGATGAGTGTGCAAAGCAACTTGCAGCCATTCATTATGCTGTCAAAGTGACTGAGCATATTGTAGGGTTCAGGCAGCTCAATGTGCAAACACCACACTCTCCATTAACCCTCCTACTCCAGGACACTCTTCCTGGAGTCTCTCAACAGAGGTTTGGGAGGTGGATAATGGACCTCAGTGGAAGGAATATCAAAATCTGTCACAAGGCTAAGTATGTCCTTTCCCAGTTGTTAAACACAACTGGAACAGAGCATGATTGTGGTCAGGTAACACATTCCTTTACAACACCATGCTTTAGACAGGTAGTGCACCCTGATGACAGAATCATCTTTGTTCATTTGTTCACGGGTCACATGTGTCAGTATATGCAGTCTTGGATGAGACCACAGGAACTCCGAGTCTGGTTAGACTCCAAGATCACCTGTCAAACCCCAGGTCACCAGTCAGTGAAAGAAGCACTCTTCCTCCATCCCCCAGGGAGATGCATTATAAATAGTGTAACCCTTCATTACCAGTTAGTAAATAGTGCCTCCACCCAGATTTGTATTTGATATAAATGACCTGGGAAAGCCCATACTATGTAATGACAGTATTATACTGGGGGTGTATAGTGTTAGTGTATATTGTATTAGGATACAATTTCAATACATTACATTCCCAATCACTTATCTTTTCTTTCAGGTTCTGTCTCCTCAACAGTTTCTCTACATTCCTTCAGGTAAGTAAATCATGCAATGTATATAATGTATATAATGTATATAATGTATGCAATGTATATAATGTATATAATATATATAATGTATATAATGTATGCAATGTATATAATGTATATAATGTATATAATGTATATAATATATATAATGTATATAATGTATATATATATTAGTTACTCTTTTATCAATGAAAATCACATATAGTTGCAAAAGAAACCTATGCTATTAAGTTTCAATTATAACACTCCTACCAATATAATTATACTATTATAACATCAATCAGTATTATGACAATATAACAATATACATATAAATATACAATGGGCTGGACAAACTCCCGGGATTCCCTATAACTTCCCACAGTTCTGGTTTCTTTTTGTTATAGTCACTTACTATAAGTCAGAGTCTTGAATACGGCCTCCTGGCGGCATAGAGAGGTCCCGTCGTCCTCTTTTACGGACCAAATAATATCTCCGCTTAGAGGTGAACCCTGTTCTCAGCTCACGGTATCAGTTACACTCTTATTAAACAGCAGAAATATACAATATACAGGCTCCGATAGAGGGACAAAGCCAAAGTGAGAGTTTATAGGTGAAATATTTACAATATCCCCAGATTTCTGTAAAACTAATTCCTTACTAGATGTTCCTCTCTCTCTGGGTCTGATACAATTGTTACAATGTTGCAGACGTGAATCCTCTGTAGACTGAATAAGTGACTCTGTAACATGTTATATTCAGCGGCATCAGATATTCTCATATCATTAAGAGCGATAACTCCCCCTACTCTCCGCTGGTGTACTTCTGCTCCACTTTCTCTTTCACTATTATTGCTCCCAAGTGATAACTAAATACATATATATATATATATATATATATATATATACTGTATCAGTTTACATATGTTGGCAATAGGTGGTATATAAATGCTCAAAGAGAGTGGGCAACAATACTGTATGAAGTATAAGTCACTATCACTATCCTAGCTGAGACAAATGAGGACTTCCCCTATATCTCTATATATTCTGGGTTGTTAACTTGCTCCTCTTTAATGGTCCTGGCCTTTGGCTGATCCCTCTGTTCTGTATTAGCAAAGCTTACTGGGCTTCTGTATAAGCAAAGTGGGTTATATATGTTGTTACCCTCAATTGGTAAAGCAAGGTTGCTATACCTATCCAGGTCCCATGCAGCCTTTACGGCTACTACGGCTCCTATATTAAACTGACTACTGCGGCTTGCACTTCACCGGCTTACCTAACTGTCTGGCCAGCCGCCCGTCTACTTCATTCACTCCCACGGCCTGGAGCCTTCTCTGACGCGGCTGCCTGCCCTGGAAACCACGCCCCCTGGAGATCTCAGGCTACCTTAACAACTGCAGGTCCCCACCATCAAGTGCCTGCTTGGAGCCTCTTACTTCTCCTCCGCCACAAAGTCCAGCGACTGCAGATCGGCAACTGCCGCTGAAGGTAGCAGAAATACCAGAAAGCCCCACACTGGCCTGTCACTATCTGACTACTGGCTGGCGCTAGGTTTTGCTCTCAGCGCAGTGCTGGTAAGTCTGTTATACAGCTCTGAGGGGGGGAACCACCAACTGACCCAACCGCCGCTGTACTTCCTGTACCCCTCTGGTGATCACGTGCAGGCTCCTCTCCTATGGCACTAACTTCTACCCTGAGTGTTTGTGCTCCAACAATGACTTTTACCACCCTGTACAAAATATACACATTTTCTACAACATCCTGTTATCTAGTTATATAGTCCAATATGGACATCATCGACCGCCCTAGTCCCTATCTTTTAAGTAGGTTATCGTAACTGGAATTGCTTAGACTCTAGAGTGCCTTATATCTGTCGTTGTGCCCCATGTATTCATACATGCACATTCTTTGGAAGTGTATGTATACACATGTAGGTCTATTGGATGTTTGTTAGGAAGTAGGGGTTACCTTTAGTATTTATATGTCTGGGTGGATCTACACCCAGTTATGTAGTTCCACACACAATTAGCATGTGTTTATAAGTATACCAGTAGTATTAACTGCTGAGATCAACAGTAATTGATATTATGAGTTTATGTTCTTTTTCCCGCATTCTGAGATTTACACTTTTTTTTTTTTTTTCCGGGATTTGTCACTCAGGGGATCCTGAGTGATATATATATGTATATATATATGTATGTATATATATATATATATAATATATATATATATATATATATTTTTTTTTTTATTATTATTATTATTTTATTTTTATTTTTTCTTCTTTTTTTTTTTTCTTTTATTATTATTATTAATATATATTTTTTTTTCCTTTCACTTCACAACATGAGTTTTGATTTATTTTTATCTTTATTATTATTTATATTCATTTTTATTTTTATTTTCATTTTTATTTATTTATCTGTTATCTTTAATCTTTTAGAAGCATTTTTATTCAAGATATTACGTTAAGGATGTTCGTACTGAAGATTTATCATAGATTTACTGATTATAAGTATTTTTTGAGCAGTCTGTTACTAACTATGTATGTTTTATTAAAGTTAGAGGTCTCTCATAGTTTTATAGCACTATTTTATCTGGATTCTCCTTCTGTTTCTGTGTTAAGTAATATCAATATTCAGTATTCAGTAGTTTATCTCAAGCTCTATATAATCTATATGATTATTATTAAAATCATTATTGTCTTTAGAATGCTGTTTGTATAATATAAACTTGCCATGATTCTGATACCCACTTTTGGAAAATACCAACAGTTGAAAATATGAGTAGATGAAAAGTTTTTTAAAACACAAATTCCTTTTTGAACTGAGGAACTTTTGATATGAATAGGTTAATAAAAGAATGAGGTGAACAACAGGTTCAAATAATCTCCCTGATTGACAGAAGGAGTGTGTATAAAAGGACAGGAGTTTCTGAGGGGGAGTACTTCTGAGGAAACAGCCCCTTTTTGCCGTGGCTGAGAAACGCGTCAAGCTCCACCCTCTTCAACATTACAACCTAGGACGGGACCTTATTCATCTTCTTTAAAGACCGGACTACAGCCGCTATTATCTGGCCAGAGAGGCAGCCGATCAAGGTGCTCCGGCACTTGGTGTACACCATGGCACAGCAGCCGAGGCTTACGCTCCACTCCAGACTGTGACCCAGAGTAAGAACTGTACCTCTGGAGTTTCCCCATGCGGTAGCGGTAAGCTGCATTTATCTAACAAGCCTTAGCCCAAAAGTCTCTTCCACGCTAATAGTGGAATTGAGCCCTATATGGAGGGTAAATACAAATAATTACCCTGGGAGTTGCTTTGCCTGCCGGTTATGTTGAATTACTCTGATTGATTAAAAGAATATGGAACTTTTTTCAGACTATCTGCTGAATTAATGTTATTCATTAAATGCGGCACATTGTTTCAATCTAAGTTTATACTGCACTCAGCTGGATGGCCTATCGACTGTTGCTAGTTTTGCAACATTGTAAATCGTTTGCTGCTGATCCGGTTCATTAATATCTTACCTTGTAACTTAATCTTTGAGAGCAAGAGAGAACCAAGGAATAATTATCCCTTATCAATATTTTTCATGACATTATGCCAAGGAATTTTTAATTGTTGTCTGTGGAACACCATCCATCAACTCTTTAATAGAAGGAAGTTTTTATTTTTATAGGTCTCCAGGCGCCTGAGGCTGTGTTCTATTTGATGTGTATTCCAATGTACTTATGCTGCACAGTACCACTACTATATTAGTGGTTATTATTTCAATTGGGTCATTTATGTGCAGCGTATATAATAGTGATTTTATATATTGTGTTTCCTATTTTTTATTTTTCAATTATCTATCTATGTATTTATATTTGCAATATTGTGATTAGGTCGATGTGACCAGCAATTCTTATTGGTATATATAGTATAGTGAATTGTTGGTATTAATAAACTGTGATACTGTTAATGGTTAGCGCTCTTTCTTTTTTGCTGTATCTGTTATAACCACACTTGATAAGGCCAAGCTCCTTATCCGTTAGTAGCTGCTACCAATACAGTAATCGCATGTTATGATTCAAGTGGGATTTTATTTATATTAATAATTTGTGTTTAACCGTTTATTTTGTTAGTCACATTAGCGCCTTTGTGAGGATTTTTCCTCAGTGTGTCTTTTTATCTATATATACATTAACATAAATATAAAATATTCTCTGTATTCAAAAGGGTTATTCTGGTTACCAATGACTGGTGCGGATCCCTACTATAGGGGTAGTGTTGCTACCACCCAGCCCTTTTAGACTAAATACACCGACGCTGGCTACACTAGTGACAGCTCATATGTAGTGTCGAAGCCGGATGATTGGCAGACAGGATTTGCGCAACGCCATCTTGCGAATGGCGACAAGACTCCATCTTAGAAATAGTGCACACAGCTCCATTTTGTCAAAACCACATAGTACACAAAACACAACGTGCACACTTCCATAAAAGGTTCCATAGCTCCAAAGTGTAATATTGAAAGTTTACTAATTTATTACTATTGCTGTGAAATAGAGACTATTTAGTATCTAAGGTCTAATACATGATAAGTAAATAGTGTTTGGTATTGTACTGATCTACCCTTTCTCAACAACTTTCCGGTATCATTGGGGTGAAGATCGCAACATGCATTCTCAACTTATGGACCGTAGAGAGTTAAAACACCAAAATGTACCTTGTAAAATGTTAGCAGCTTAGTTATGTATGCAGGAGGGATTAAGGAGACAACAAGCTTTTGGAGGCTGATATGTGTCCATGTGAAGTGACCTGTTTAGCATTTGTATTACACTGTTGGGATAGGAGTTTCAAGGTGGGGGTTTGGGAGGCCCTTTTCACAGGTGAGGGGAGGAGTATGGCATTCTGAGAACACACAGGCCAGCAGACACATGGAGCAGGGAATTGGAGGAGAGAGGTTCTCTCTCTCACCAGACAACCAAAAGAATGGGACTCTGTACCCCGGGAACATGGAACAAGTATATTGTTGTTAAACTGTACAGTAGTTAGTCTATTTGGATATCTGTAGCAAGTTTTGTGTTAACCTGTTATTAGCTTATCTAGATTGTATGTAATAAGTTTGTAGTTTGGTAATGGAATTCATAAGTATGTGTTAGCATACAGTGGATGATATAATGTGCTCTAGTCTGTAATGTTATCATCTACACTGTAGTGTACAATAGTCTGTTCATACTGGTTGTTTTAGCAGCATGCAGGAAAGGGATTGATTATGGAGTTATTGTAATATTTGTAATGATTGATGCTGGTTGATATAATTATATGAGATCCTCTGGTGAGCTGTGTTAGGGCTTTCCCATGTGCTCTGTGTTAGGGCCTTCCCATGTGCGCTGTGTTAGAGCCTTCCCGTGTGCTTGAACAATATCTCTGCTTGGGAGAGATAGGCTTAGTATGTGTTGTATACTCATGAATGTAATCATAGCTGGTATCAGTGTTATATTATGGAAGTTTAATTAATAACAGCTTTGAATGGTACAAGTAATTACCGTGTGGAAGATTAATCTGCAGTTTGTTAAAGATGGCTACCTCCATGTGCTCCACGTTTCCCTATTGAATCATGTGTTTGATTCAATGGAAGTTGTGAATTGCTAGTCTTGTGGTTATAGTTATAATTCTACCCAGTTTTGGTGTTGAATAGGTCAGATAGGTATATTGTAATTATTATAATTGTGATCATTAATGGATATATGATTTACAGAGTTACAACTTAATGTGGGTTTTCTTACTTTCAAAATGGAGTTTGTCTAGAGGCCATGCGGTTTGGACAATAGGGCATGTATCATTCCCAAACCCCCACACACACACATCATCACCAGCCATCTTGGACATGTGCTCTCAGCAGACATTGATATCTCTCTCATTGTATTTTGATCTGTCTGTCTCTGTGTCTCTCTCTCTCTTTGTCTCTCTCTCTCTCTATCTGTGCCTCTCTCTCTGTGTCTCTCTCTCTCTCTCTGTGTCTCTCTCTCTCTCTGTGTCTCTCTCTGTGTCTCTATGTCTCTCTCTCTGTCTCTCTCTCTCTCTGTGTCTCTCATTGTATTTTGAAGTTTAATCATGCATATGTATATCAACTGTACCTTGTGACTGTATGATTTATTTGCGCTTATTATATTAGATCATAGCATGTGACTATCTGTACTTTTACCTTGAATAATAACTTTTGTGTTTTGGACCACAGTTCCTAAGCCTGAGAGCATTTATTATGGTGTGCGATTGATCACAGCGCTAATTAGTGCCACCTAGTGGTTTAGAGGTTTTAGGCAGGATTGTCTTAAAGGTTATATAGAAGGTCGTAATTACGATATCACAGTTGGGGGCTCGCAGTGTAATCACGATCCTGACTCGATAGCACAGGGTCAGCGGTCTCTCAGCAAAAGGGTGGAGGCACCTGGCAGGAGATGCATTTAGTCGTCGCCTGTTACCAGTCTTGTTGCTGAGAGCGTGCTGCCCATTATTGTAAAAGGAACGCTGATTAAAGAATCCTGGGACAAGGAGGGAAAAGTTTGTTTTACCTTGTTGATTAAATTTTAGGGGAAGTCGCACAATAGCGTTAGGGTAATAACACGTTGTGGGACTGGCCGCATCACTGTGTATGCGACTAGTCGCACAATAGCGTACACATATTTCCGGTAGTGCTGCCACGTGTTTTGAACAAAGCCGCTGAGATTTTGTTTTGTTATTGATAGCTAGCATTGCTGTAAGTATCTCAATTGGTGTTGCCATAGTCTGGGAGAACGTTTATATTTCTGCGCAGGAAAAGAGTGTGTAATAGTGAGTATTTGTTGTTTTAGGGTTTAACACTGTTCCTAAGGTTAAGGGTATTGTATGACCCTTAAGTACTAGGCACAGGGGTCGGCCTACTAGCTCGGTAAGTAGCTTACCGTTCTATACACATCAGCAGGTGTACATCGTCTTTGTTGTAGGGACCGGCTCTCAGTGTAATTGCAGTGTTCAATAATTAGGTTGGGTTATTTGAGCATTGTAGTTGAGCCGCACTAGGAAACTTGCGATTGTGAACTGAGATAATAGGTGAGTGAAAGCATCTAGAATTAACTTTCATAGGTGAGTGGAAGTATCTAGAAATAACTTTCAAGGGTTTGCTGCTGTTGAAAGCGCCGCTCGGGTCGGCACAACATATTATGCATACTAAGTACAGTGCCAATGCAACCAGGTTTTGTGATTTATGGTTTAATATGACGAGAAAGAGTGTTAGGCCGTTTCCTAGAATTGATAGCTTTGATAAGGAGATACTGCGCAATGTCCCAGAGTACATCTGTTTGATGCATTCTCGAGTGAATAAGGTAAAGTATAACGAGTGTTTAAAAATTGTGGCAGCATGAGGGGGATATGTGGCTTAAAGGTGTGCAAGAGACACAAACTAGCGTCACTAGCACATTACAGGAGCGCACACACACAGCGCTGAACTGTGGTGCGGGCGCACTGCAAAATAGCGCGCACATGCTGCAGGGTAGCGTTGTGGAAGGTATTGCCAGTGGTCCGCGTGCACTACCACCGCCCTATGCGGATAAAGGTGTAGGTACAGTCAAAGTAAAAACCTATAGAAATGTAACAAGCATATCCTCACGCACAACCTCAATCTTTCCAATCTTTTCAACCTGCCAATGGATCTGTTCTAATGTAAAATGTGGATGATTTACTGTTGTATTTAGGTCATATTTAAATGATATTAAACTGTTGTGCTTTATCTCTCACACACAGGACACAAGGTTGCTAAGGACAAACGGCAGCCATGCCAGGCTAAGGTCAAATACTTGGAATACTGTCCAACCCAGGGGCCCAGGCAATATTTAGAGCAGTAGCTATTGATAACAGGATTTAATTGCAGGAATTTATACGCAGATACGATATCCCTAGAATGCTTAAAAGTGATAGGGGTACTCATTTCACAGGTGATGTCTTCCAGAACATGTGTAAGGTGATGGGTATTAATATCAAAATCATCCCAGACCGTCTTTTTATCTGTCCCCCTTTGAGATACTGTTTAACAGGCAGCCTCATCTGAAAATATGATGATGAGGTTACTGTGCAGGGTCTCATGAAGATGAGTAAGAACAACAGGGATTGAAAGTGTTATTTACTAATATATCTGAAGCAAACTCCTATTATGTTAAACCTGGAGAATCTGTTCTGATCCAATGATTTCTTATGTTCAGGTTGTCTGACTGATCGGTGGAAAGGTCCGTATCTGGCGTTGTTGCCAAAGTATCACATCCTCAAAGGGTGGCTGAGAAAGATACCCGGGTCCATTCCACTCACTACAGGGAGGTTAACCAACCGGTGGAGATACAAGGCAGAGACGAGGCCGATAACGTGGACCTGTCGATCGCGAGCTTGTGCCGGGAAGATTAAAAGGTTGTAGTGAGAAACCTGAGCTAAAAGAAAATTGTAGATCAGTGTGTCGCAGAAAGGGATTGTTCTGCTGTGTTCATTTTTGTATTCTTCTTCCAGAGTTTCTACCATCTTGGTTTGTCTGGGGATTTCTGGTTTCTGTGACGGAGGAGAGTTAGAGGAGATGGGAGCTGATACTGGTGTTAATGTAGTGGAACCGAGAGGAGTGTTATACCAAATCAGGGGAGTGTCTGACCAATTCTAGTACAGTAAATTGTTGTGAGATATGGATACCAATAATAAGGAAGAACTGTATTACAATCCTGAGTTATAATGCAATGTATGACAATGTGATCTGGATTTGTGTGGTTGTGCATAAATTTATTGTTGATGTTATTTTAAGTCATCTTAGGTAATGCAATCCCAATCCCCCCTTTCCGAAAGCATCCCTCATAGGTTAGATGAGTTCCCACATCTTGCCCATGGTCCCTTAAAGATCCGCAGATGGCGTATGAGGGTTGTTTTACCCTCCTTGAAACACATTATCTAATGGTTCAAATGACCAAACTGTGTCATGCCATAATAACATTAAACGGTATATTCTCATGCATGGCTAAACAGATTCAAATTAGATTGTGATAGCACTTGGTTGGCTATCAAAGGGCGGACTGTCGAAGCCAGATGATTGGCAGATAGGATGTGAACGACGCCATCTTGCGAATGGCGACAAAACTCCATCTTAGAAATAGTGCACACAGCTCCATTTTGTCAAAACCACATAGTACACAAAACACAACGTGCACACTTCCATAAAAGGTTCCATAGCTCCAAAGTGTACTATTGAAAGTTTACTAATTTATTACTATTGCTGTGAAATAGAGACTATTTAGTATCTAAGGTCTAATACATGATAAGTAAATAGTGTTTGGTATTGTACTGATCTACCCTTTCTCAACAGCTTTCCGGTATCATCGGGGTGAAGATCGCAACATTCATTCTCAACTTATGGACCGTAGAGAGTTAAAATACCAAAATGTACCTTGTAAAATGTTAGCAGCTTAGTTATGCATGCAGGAGGGATTAAGGAGACAACAAGCTTTTGGAGGCTGATCTGTGTCCATTTGAAGTGACCTGTTTGGCATTTGTATCACACTGTTGGGATAGGAGTTTCAAGGTGGGGGTTTGGGAGGCCCTTTTCACAGGTGAGGGGAGGAGTATGGCATTCTGAGAACACACAGGCCAGCAGACACACTTGGAGCAGGGAATTGGAGGAGAGAGGTTCTCTCTCACAAGACAACCAAAAGAATGGGACTCTGTACCCCGGGAACATGGAACAAGTATATTGTTAAACTGTACAGTAGTTAGTCTATTTGGATATCTGAAGCAAGTTTTGAGTTAACCTGTTATTAGCTTATCTAGATTGTACGTAATAAGTTTGTAGTTTGGTAATGGAATTCATAAGTATGTGTTAGCATACAGTGGATGATATAATGTGATCTAGTCTGTAATGTTATCATCTACACTGTAGTGTACAATAGTCTGTTCATACTGGTTGTTTTAGCAGCATGCAGGAAAGGGATTGATTATGACGTTATTGTAATATATGTAATGATTGATGCTGGTTGATATAATTATATGAGATCCTCTGGTGAGCTGTGTTAGGGCCTTCCCGTGTGCTTGAACAATATCTCTGCTTGGGAGAGATAGGCTTAGTATGTGTTGTATACTAATGAATGTAATCATAGGCTGGTATCAGTGTTATATTATGGAAGTTTAATTAATAACAGCTTTGAATGGTACAAGTAATTACCGTGTGGAAGATTAATCTGCAGTTTGTTAAAGATGGCTACCTCCTGTGGGGTGAACAAAGGAAATTCCATGTGCTCCTCGTTTCCCCATTGAATCATGTGTTTGATTCAATGGAAGTTGTGAATTGCTAGTCTTGTGGTTATAGTTATAATTCTACCCAGTTTTGGTGTTGTATAGGTCAGATAGGTATATTGTAATTATTATAATTGTGATCATTAATGGATATATGATTTACAGAGTTACAACTTAATGTGGGTTTTCTTACTTTCAAAATGGAGTTTGTCTAGAGACCATGCGGTTTGGACAATAGGGCATGTATCATTCCCAAACCCCCCCCACACACACACCATCACCAGCCATCTTGGACATGTGCTCTCAGCAGACATTGATATCTGTGATATCAATCTATATTGATATTTAATATATATACTGTGGATACTTGCACTCAGCCTCAATTATCAACATGCGGGGTGCATCCACAACAATCCACCTTGACAGCTGTCCACGGGGAGTAATTTAAAGGCAATTGGGTATATATATATATATATATATATATATATATATACACGTTGTATAACATTAACCAATAAAGATACTATTCAGCCACTCCAGTTCTCATCAGATTTTTGATTACACTCACCCATGCCACAGATAGGGGTTGAGTGCAGTAGACTTGCTACACTATTGTCTGCAAACACATGGCTGGCTTATCAATTGGATAAAGTCCTTCCTATCTCTGACACAGCGGATGGTACATCTGGAGGCACTTCTAGATTCTTGAATACAGAGGATCTTTCTGCCAGCAGGCAAGATTTTGACACCACATTTTTGTGTGTGCAGCTTGCTCCACAATTGGAGGGTATCCATTCACTCAGAAATGCAGTTCCTGGGGACCATGGTATCCACCTTCCGCATGTTGGAGTATGCGCAGTTCCAATCAAACTGCGCAGTTCCCTTCAACAACTGATTCTCTCCTGGTTAAATGGACAGTATCATCTGATCCGGTCCCAGGCGATCCTCTCTCCAGAGGTTTTGTTTTCCCTCTCATGCTGACTACAGACATCCCATCTGGAAAAGGGTCACTTATTCTGGATCCCAGATTGGGAACTTCTCACGACAGATGCCAGTCTTCGCGGATGGGGCGTGGTAACCAGTCATCATACCTTTCAGGGACGGTGGACAACTCAGGAAAGTCACCTTCCCCCAAACATTCTGGAGCTTCGAGCAGTGTACAGAGCACTCACTCAGATGCAAGACCTTCTCCAGGGCAGGCCGGTCCAGATCCAGTCCTACAATGCAACTGCTGTAGCATACCTCAACAATCAGGGAGGTGCGTGAAGTTGGGAAGCCATGTGAGAACTGGCAAACATCCTGGTCTGGGCCAAATGTTATCTCCTGGCAATCTTGGCAGTGTTCATTCCCGGAGTCCTCAACTTGGAAGCAGACTTCCTAAGCCATCAGGGCATATATGGCACTTAATAGGCTTTCCACCTGAAAGGCTTTCAACTCCTTGTGGACAAATGAGGTTTGCCAGACATAGACCTCACATCACATCCACAAGGTTCCCAGTTACGGGTCCATGACCAGAAACCCCTCAGCCACCTTCGTGGATGCTCTGGCAGTGAGGTGGGACTTCAAACTCGCATACCTCTTTCCTATCTCCCTCCTCCCGAGGGTACTTCGAAAGTTCAAGCAAGAAGGCGGCACAGTGATACTAATAGCCCAGGTCCCAGGTGACATTGGTTCACTGATCTATGGAGTCTCTCCTTAGACACTCCCTTTCCACTTCCTCTGCTGCCTTTGCCTGCACCCGGACCTAATTTGGCTGTCTTTGATGGCATGGAACTTGAGTCATCTCTCTTAAAGGCCAAGGGTTTCTCTCACTCTTTGGTCCAGACAATGCTCAGGGCGCGTAAGTGTGCCTCGGCCCGCATCTATTGCAGAGTTTGGCACTCTTACATTAAATGATGCTCCTCCAGAGGCTATGACCCTACAGTTTTTAGGGTTTCCTGGATACTTGCCTTTCACTAGGCTGGGTAAGACCTTTGTCTCTGCCTGGCCTCCCTTAGAGTTCAGGTTTCTGCTCTGTCAATCTGGTTCCAGCGAAGGATTTCTACCCTGCCTGATGTTAGAACATTCTTTTAGGGTGTTCTTCACATTCAACCTCCTTTTGTCCCTCTGTGGGACTTATGCTTGGTTCTCTGGGCTCTACAGGCTCCTCTGTTTGAACCTCTGGGCTCAGTAGACCACAAGTGGCTGACAGCAAAAATGCTTTCTCCTCGCTATCTTCTCTGCCCGCTGGGTATTTGATTTGGCAGCGCTCTCCTTTCTTTCCCCATTCTTGATCTTTCATCCAGACAGAGCTATCCTCTGTACCAGTGCTGGGTACCTCCCTAAAGTGGTATCCCAGTTCCATTTGAATTAAGAGATAGTGCTTCCAACATTCCAGTCCTCAGATCTTTCTGCAGGTGAAGCCTCCTTGGATGTGGTTCATGCACTTCGGATCTATGTGGAAATCAGATTCTCTTTGTATTGTATGGCTTTCACAAGCGAGGCTGGCCAGCTAACAAACAGACTCTGGCTCGTTGGCTCTCCATGACAATCTCTCAGGTGTACATGCAAACTGATCTTTCTGTTCTAAACAGGGTTACTGCTCATTCTACTCAGTCTGTGGGGCCCTTGTGGGCGGTTTGACATGGCGCTTCTGCTGAACAATTTGGCCACCTGGTCTTTCGTCCACACCTTTCTCAGGTTCTATGCCTTTGATACCTTTGCCTCTCAGGATGCTTCATTTGGGCGTCAGATTCTCCTTTCTGCTCAGGAGTGTCCCCACCATTAGGGAAACTGCTTTGGGACATCCCCATGGTATCCCTGTGGATACCCTTTGGACCCTGAAGAAGAAATTCAGAGTTATGGTAGACTTACCTTTTGTTCACTCTATTTCCTTGTAGTCCATAGGATCCACAGGGCACCCACCCTGACACACCTGGCCTCATTGGGTATTTTCTCTCTTGATCACTGATTCCTTCATCTTCTGGGAGAGTTTCTTGAGAGTAATGTTCTTCCCTCTCCTCTTTCCTGCTCCTGCCTTGGGCTTGTTTACAAACTGTCTGCCTGTGGCTGGGGACAGGGTATATGTGGAGGAGGACTGAGGCATCCTGGGAGCCAAAGCTTAACTGTAACTGTTTGTTGCCCGGATCACTCCAACCACACACACCCCATGGTATCCCTGTGGATCCTATGGACTTCGAAGAAATAGAGTTAACAAAGATAAGCCTACCATAACTCATAATTTGTGACCATGACTTGAGCCCAGAGGTTGCAAGTTTACAGGACAGATACTGCTACTTATGGTTTTCAGGAGGTAGTGAGGACAGACACCAGTGGTGCATAAGGTAAGCTGATCAGTGGTTTTATATATTTGGATATATTTGGATTTAAATCCAACACCCCAACAGCACTCCCTGTAACTATTTACATTCCCCAATGAAGTGTGATCCAGATGAAATGCATAGAAATTGTTCTACATGCTGACTCCTAAGGATATATTCTCTTGTTTTGGACTGAGAGGCAGGCATGGGATCAATAGCTGGAGGGTATGCTGATCCTTGTAGTGCCATATTGGAGGATCCTGGGGTGCCTCCAGGGGAGTTATTTCTCAATTTAGAAATACATATATATATATATATATATATATATATATATATATATATATATATGACCCATATTTGGGCTCTATCATGTAGCGTAGGACCACCAAAGCAGAGGTGCCTTGATGTGGCAGGTGGCTTATTACCAAATGTTTGTATACGTGTGTATCGGAGTTCTCTGGATTTGTTATTATGTAGGTTGTGTGTCTCGTTTGCTGGCCCATCGCTGTGTGTCTCTTTTTCTGGCCCATCGCTGTGTGTCTCGTTTGCTGGCCCATCCCTGTGTGTCTCGTTTACTGGTCCATCCCTGTGTGTCTCGTTTACTGGTCCATCCCTGTGTGTCTCGTTTACTGGTCCATCCCTGTGTGTCTCGTTTACTGGTCCATCCCTGTGTGTCTTGTTTGCTGGCCCATCGCTGTGTGTCTCATTTGCTGGTCCATCGCTGTGTGTCTCGTTTTCTGGCCCATTGCTGTGTCTTGTTTGCTGGCCCATCGCTGTGTGTCTCGTTTGCTGGCCCATCCCTGTGTGTCTTGTTTACTGGCCCATAGCTGTGTGTCTCGTTTGCTGGCCCATCCCTGTGTGTCTCATTTGCTGGCCCATCGCTGTGTCTCGTTTTCTGGCCCATCGCTGTGTGTCTCATTTGCTGGTCCATCCCTGTGTCTCGTTTACTGGTCCATCCCTGTGTGTCTCGTTTGCTGGCCCATCCCTGTGTGTCTCATTTGCTGGTCCATCGCTGTGTGTCTCGTTTTCTGGCCCATTGCTGTGTCTCGTTAGCTGGCCCATCGCTGTGTGTCTCTCGTTTGCTGGCCCATCGCTGTGTGTCTCGTTTGCTGGCCCATCGCTGTGTGTCTCGTTTTCTGGCCCATTGCTGTGTCTCGTTTGCTGGCCCATCCCTGTGTGTCTTGTTTACTGGCCCATAGCTGTGTGTCTCGTTTGCTGGCCCATCGCTGTGTGTCTCGTTTGCTGGTCCATCGCTGTGTGTCTCGTTTTCTGGCCCATTGCTGTGTCTCGTTTGCTGGCCCATCGCTGTGTGTCTCGTTTACTGGCCCATTGCTGTGTGTCTCGTTTGCTGGCCCATCGCTGTGTGTCTCGTTTTCTGGCCCATTGCTGTGTCTCGTTTGCTGGCCCATAGCTGTGTGTCTCGTTTGCTGGCCCATCGCTGTGTGTCTCGTTTGCTGGCCCATCGCTGTGTGTCTCGTTTGCTGGTCCATCGCTGTGTGTCTCGTTTTCTGGCCCATTGCTGTGTCTCGTTTGCTGGCCCATTGCTGTGTGTCTCGTTTGCTGGCCCATCCCTGTGTGTCTCGTTTACTGGCCCATAGCTGTGTGTCTCGTTTACTGGTCCATCCCTGTGTGTCTCATTTACTGGTCCATCCCTGTGTGTCTCGTTTGCTGGCCCATCCCTGTGTGTCTCATTTGCTGGTCCATCGCTGTGTGTCTCGTTTTCTGGCCCATTGCTGTGTCTCGTTAGCTGGCCCATCGCTGTGTGTCTCTATTTGCTGGCCCATCGCTGTGTGTCTCGTTTTCTGGCCCATCGCTGTGTGTCTCGTTTTCTGGCCCATTGCTGTGTCTCGTTTGGTGGCCCATTGCTGTGTCTCGTTTGCTGGCCCATCGCTGTGTGTCTCGTTTGCTGGCCCATCGCTGTGTGTCTCGTTTTCTGGCCCATTGCTGTGTCTCGTTAGCTGGCCCATCGCTGTGTGTCTCTATTTGCTGGCCCATCGCTGTGTGTCTCGTTTTCTGGCCCATCGCTGTGTGTCTCGTTTTCTGGCCCATTGCTGTGTCTCGTTTGGTGGCCCATTGCTGTGTCTCGTTTGCTGGCCCATCGCTGTGTGTCTCGTTTGCTGGCCCATCGCTGTGTGTCTCGTTTGCTGGCCCATCGCTGTGTGTCTCGTTTGCTGGCCCATCGCTGTGTGTCTCGTTTTCTGGCCCATTGCTGTGTCTCGTTTTCTGGCCCATCGCTGTGTGTCTTGTTTACTGGCCCATCGCTGTGTGTCTCGTTTGCTGGCCCATCGCTGTGTGTCTCGTTTTCTGGCCCACAGCTGTGTCTCGTTTGCTGGCCCATCGCTGTGTGTCTCGTTTGCTGGCCCATCACTGTGTGTCTCGTTTGCTGGCCCATAGCTGTGTGTCTCGTTTGCTGGCCCATCACTGTGTGTCTCGTTTGCTGGCCCATCGCTGTGTGTCTCGTTTGCTGGCCCATCGCTGTGTGTCTCGTTTTCTGGCCCATTGCTGTGTCTCGTTTGCTGGCCCATCGCTGTGTGTCTTGTTTACTGGCCCATCGCTGTGTGTCTCGTTTGCTGGCCCATCGCTGTGTGTCTCGTTTTCTGGCCCATAGCTGTGTGCAGGAGAATTTGTGTCTTTATTTTCCTGCCAATTGCAGTAACTGGGAAATTCGCTTTCACTAATAATTTATCAACTAGATTCTCCAAACTCTCTAGAACAGGACTTTCCAACCTCTCACTCTCCAGCTGTTGTGAAACTACAAGTCCCAGCATGCCTTGCAAGCTGATCAGTGGGAGTGTAAGCTGGGACTTGTAGTCTGACAACATCTGGAGAGCCATAGGGTGGTCAGTCCTGAGTAAGATTATTAGAATTTCTTGTTTCTGGGTACATAATCTGCATATACAGGGGGGGTCCCATACAGTCAGGTGCATAAATATTGGGACATTGACAGATTTTCATATTTTGGCCTCTATTCACCACCACAATGGCTTTGAAATGAAACAAACCAGATGTGCTTTACCTGCAGACTTTCAGATTTAATTTGAGGGTAATTACATCCAAATCAGATGAATGGTGTAGGAATTACAGCGGTTTCTATATGTGCCTCCCACTTTTTAAGGGCCCAAAAGTAATGGGACAAACTAAACAATCCTAAATCAAACTTTCACTTTTTAATACTTTGTTGCAAATCCTTTGCAGGCAATTACAGCCTGAAGTCTGGAACGCATAGACATCACCAGACGCTGGGTTTCATCCCTGGTGATGCTCTGCCAGGCCTCTACTGCAAATGTCTTCAGTTCCTGCTTCTTCTTGGGGCATTTTCCCTTCAGTTTTGTCTTCATCAAGTGAAATGCATGCTCAATCGGATTCAGGTCAGGGGATTGACTTGGCCATTGCATAACATTCCACTTTTTAGCTTTAAAAATCTCTTTGGTTGCTTTTGCAGTATGTTTCGGGTCATTGTCCATCTGCACTGTGAAGCGCCGTCCAATGAGTTCTGAAGCATTTGACTGAATATGAGCATATATTACCCGAAACACTTCAGAATTCATTCTGCTGCTTTTGTCAGCAGTCACATCATCAATAAATACAAGGGAACCACTTCCATTGGCAGCCATACATGCCCACGCCATGACACTACCACCACCATGCTTCACTGATGAGGTGGTATGTTTTGGATCATGAGCAGTTCCTTTCCTTCTCCATACTCTTCTCTTCCCATCACTCTGGAACAAGTTGATCTTTGTCTCATCTGTCCATAGGATGTTGTTCCAGAACTGTAATGGCTTTTTTTAGATGTTGTCTGGCAAACTCTAATCTGGTCTTCCTGTTTTTGTGGCTCACCAATGGTTTGCATCTTGGGGTGAACCCTCTATATTTACTCTTGTGAAGTCTTCTCTTGATTGTTGACTTTGACACATATACATCTACCTCCTGGAGAGTGTTCTTGATTTGGCCAACTGTTGTGAAGGGGTTTTTCTTCACCAGGGAAATAATTCTTTTGTCATCCACCACAGTTGTTTTCCATGGTCTTCCGGGTCTTTTGGTGTTGCTGAGCTCTCCGGTGCGTTCTTTCTTTTTAAGAATGTTGATAAATAGATATTGCGCACTGGATTAAGGGTGAACGCTAAAGGTGAGCTGCACTTTTAGGATGGGTGTCTTGCCTCCTGAGTTGAGTACAAATACCTAATCTATAATAATAGATCAACAAAGTTGCGCCCAGAACCTGTAGCAAAATAGGATGCGTCGTTTGTAGGTGTATGGAATAGTGATGAGTACAGAGTGAATCTAGTATTTGTAAAGCTTTATTTTCAGAAATAGGTGGTATTGGACTAAAAATTGCTGATACTACCACTGACTAAGTCAATGGCAGCCAACCTATAGGAATTGATGGCAATTTTCAAAATCTAAAATGAGGAAAAAGAAAAATAAAGAAAAAAAAATATATATATACTGTGGTGTATAACCACATAGAAAAAGAAAAAAAGATAAAAAGCAATCGTTGAGGTTAAAAGTTAATTCGATGAGGAAGCAGGAACCGAAGACCATGAAGCTCACAATGAAGTGGCAGATCTATTGGATTGTGTCAGTGTTGGTGCGGCGTCCCACACTTAGAATGTGGATAAGGCAGCTGATAAATGTGGACAGCTGGTGTTCCCGGGGTGAGTAGTACGTACCCTTGCCTAAGTATGCAGAGGTGTATGTCCAAACCCGTGTGTGACCACGGAGCACGTCTGCAGACCCCCGCCAGTGCCAGGTGGTCTACGGTGCGTCCCGCTGGCCTGCAACCTGGTGTGCAGTAGGAGGGGGAGAAACGGCTTTGGTGCTGTGTACCAGACGCCGTAATCCCTGCCTCCACTGTGGACTCACCTCTCAGGGACTCGGCAGAGTCCGCTCTTCCCCTTGCCGGCGTGTTGTAGACGCGTCCTCCCTTCTTCCGGTTTCTCTCATCAGATGCAGCCGCTTCTAGATTCCTCGTCGGGCGCTGTGTGGTTAGGTAATGGATGGCTGTGGTGTTCGGTTCCTTACTCCGTGGGGATGTGTGGCCAACGCGTTTCGACCCACGTGGGGTCTTCCTCTGGGCGTAATTGATTGTTTTTAAGAATGTTCCAAACAGTTGTTTTGGCCACACCTAATGTTTTTGCTATATCTCTCTGATGGGTTTGTTTGGATTTTTCAGCCTAATGATGGCTTCACTGATAGTGACAGCTCTTTGGATCTCATATTGAAAGTCGACAGCAACTGATTCCAAATGCAAATGTCACACCTAGAATCAACTCCAGACCTTTTACCTGCTTAATTAATAATGAAATAATGAGGGAATAGCCCACACCTGTCCATGATATAGCTTTTGAGTTGATAGTCCCATTACTTTTGGCCCCTTAAAAAGTGGGAGGCACATATTGAAACTGTTGTAATTCCTACACCGTTCACCTGATTTGGATGTAATTACCCTCAAATTAAATCTGAAAGTCTGCAGGTAAATCACATCTTGTTTGTTTCATTTCAAAACCATTGTGGTGGTGACTAGAGGCCAAAATATGACAATTCTGTCAATGTCCCAATATTTATGCACCTGACTGTATGTGTGGAGACGCCCTTCTAAAAAAAGAAATCAGTAAGGAAATATTAATCCAGTGTCTACACATATATTATGGGTGTAGCCGCAGATTGGCCACACGAGGATAATGGCAGCCGCAGCACTGAAAGGGTTAACCCCCTGTGCTGTGGCTCCATATTTAAAGAGGCAAAGGGCGCTAGGCGCCATGTTTAAATGTATTACTGGTGCTAGGCGCCGGGTGTGGGGGGATTTGTTTTGTGCTGCCGTGGCTGGACCCGCTCTTGCTTGCCACGGCAGCGCTGTGGTTTAACCCCTGGTGTGCTGCACGGGGGAATGTCTGAAGCACCGCATGCTGCCTGAGGTGAGCTGCGGCAGAGCGGCGATGGTAGTGTGAAACCCCGGCACAATGCATGGGAATGGGGGCTGTCTGCAAGCGCTGCATCCCCGGATCATCTCCGGCAGAGTGGCAGTGAGACCTCCACGATGGGGACCAAGAGCCTGGCTCCCGATGCCCCAGAGGACACGGAGTGCAGGGAGCTGCTCTGCGCTCCATGCTGGGACCCGGGAGTGTGACTCCCGGGATCCTAACTCCACATGGTTACTGCGGCCAGGCAGCGGAGGGCAGGTGCCGGGGGGGCTGTGTGTTGTGCTACAGCCCCCGGGCCACCTCTGGAGGCTGCAGGGCTAAGTGGCTCGGGGGGGACCGGGCTAGCTGGCTCCCCCAGGTGGTGCTGACTGCTGGGGACCTGGGTTCGTTGCTCCCGGTGCCCCAGCTGTACAATGCAGCGGGACTGGCAGTTAACCCTCGGTGCGTGGCACCGAGGGGAGAACCGCCATAGCTGCACGCTGGGGGTCAGGAGCACTAAGCTCCCAATACCCCAGTGCAAGAGGAGAGAGCCCCCATCAGTCCCAGACTGCAGGGCTAGTGGAGCCCAGCGCTGGGCAGTGTAAAATGTAGAAAACATATATAATGTATAATAAGTGTATGCAGCACTGAGCCAGGAGAACGGTCCTGAGCTGCGGTGCTGCTGTGTATAAACATATAAGTATTTACATTGTATGCAAAATGTATTTTGAGTGTATAATATAAAGTAAAAATTGCACTTACCTGTGATGCTCTGGATGGACAGGAGGTCCAGAGTCCTCAGAGGGCTGCTGGGGCACCCAGCCTCTTCCCTAGGGGAATAAAATGTTCTCCTATGCAGCCTCATGCCTGAAAGTGGTATGAGGGGGTGCACAGGGAGCTGGCTAAGACAGCCAGCTAACTTCGGCAGGGAGCTCCAAAATGAGCTTCCCTTCCGTGGCCAGGAAACCGTGCCCGGGAACCCTGGTTTCCCACCTCTGGAGCTCAGATTCAGGCAGAGGTAGGAAGCTTGGTTCCTTAGCAGATTCCTGGAAGTCGGTTTTGGAGGGAAACCTTCCCCCGGCCCTAGACAAGCCGACTCCTGGGTGGCGACCAAAACCCCAGGTAGTCTCAGGCTCAGGGGAGTGACCACTCCCCCCTGTCCATAGGGGACAATGATAAACGTGCCTGTGGCCAGCACATGCACAGGTCATGCACTTATGATGATTGGTTGGAAACCACAGGGCAGGCTTACCCCCTGTGGTAATGTGTATTAGAGTGGCATAAAAGGAGGCTTCATGCCTGGTAAAATTGTACATCTTTGTGAATCCTGTGTGGAGAAGAATTGCTGTAACATCTTATGTATGCTGATTATTCCCCTTCAATCCGAAGGTTGAGTCTTTTTTAAGACTTAGAGCAATAAACACTGTTTGCGTTTAAATTCTACTACATCTGTACCCTGCGACCATCAGAATTGCGCCAAATGCTATTCCGTTCTCCGGCTGTTCTGGGTAAGAGCTCTGTGTCTCCAAGTTCAAGCCCTCTGCCAAGCTACCGTGCAGACCTGGTCCATTGCGACGGATCAGGTTGGAACAGCCGACACCAATCAGGGGGTGTGGCCAAAGCTAGTCAAATGCATACGCAGCAGAAGCGGTTCCAGGTGCCGAGGTAGGAGCCTGAGGGTAACGTAAAAAGCGGTTCCAAACGCCGATGGTAGAGTTTGGTGGTGGCAGCATCGTTACACGCCCACGGCGCAGTGGGCGGAGTCAGTGACAGGTGGTCACTGACGGTGAGTGGGAGTCCAAAAGCGCTAACCCATGACCAGGGCTGACCTAGGCGAAAAGCATCCGGTCACAGTTGGTTCCTATTGATCTATGTTAAAAATAGTTAAAAAAAAAAAAAAAAAAGGCCTTTAAAAAAAACCTTTTTTTTTGTAAAATAAATAAATAAATAAAAACAGTATGCACCAGCAAGACAAGCAGGGAGGAGAAGAGGGTATTAGAATAGGTAAAAAGAGAGGCTCCAAAGTTTAAAACTCTTTTAAAAACAATGTTAGAGCAGGAGGTGAAATGATATTAAATGTCCAGATGATTAGGAGGGATCGAGATATTTTAGCTACTGTCCCTGACTGCCCCGACCTGTGGGTTACTCTGGGACTCTTGCAGCATGTGATCTTTTCAACCTTTGCTGTCCAGAATACTCTGTGGGGATCCGACTGGAGCATGCCACAGCGGCTGGTGATGACGTCACTTGGCGGCGGCTTGCTGCTCTCTTGGTCCTGCTTAGAGTTGCACACTGCTCTGCTCTGTCTTCCAATGTTTCATGTCCTTCAAGACGCTTTGTCAAGGATCCTTGATGCAGCATACTATTATCTACCTCATCCTGGAACTCTGAGTCATCCACAGAGCTCTCACTCTGGCTCAGGATATTCTTCAGGGCAGGCAATACAAGTACAGTCCGTCATTGCCACAGCAGTGGCCTACCTCAATCACCAAGGAGGCACTCGAAATCAGACAGCAATGGCAAAAGTGTCCCGCACTCTCATATGGGCCGTACACCATCTCCGCAGTTTTCATCCCAGGAATTCTCAATTGGGAAGCGGATTTCCTCAGCCATCATGTTGTGCATGCAGGAGAGTGTTCTCTACATCCAGAAGTCTTTCAATTCCTGGTGGACAAATGGGGTCTACCAGATGTGGACCTCACGGCCTCAAGACACAACCACAAACTTCCATTGTATGGAGCCAGGACAACGGATCCCAATGCAGCCTTCAGAACTCTGGTTCTTTGGCAGTTCAAACAGGAAGGGGGCTCAGTCCTGTTGGTAGCTCCAGCTTGATCCAGACGCTATTGGCACTCCAACCTTCAAAGTCTCTCCATAGACATTCCTCTTCAACTTTCTCTACGACTAGACCTGTTGTCTCAGGATCCCTGTCAGACCTGGCCCATCTGTATTTAAAGGCTTGGCTCTTGAGACATCCCTCCTAAGGGATTTTCTAGCTCTGTGGTCCAGACCATGCTCACAGCATGTAAACTGGCCTCGGACAGAATTTATCACTGCATATGGCATACATATTTTCAGTGTTGTGCTCTGAGAAACTATGACCCTCAAGTTTTTAAGGTTTCTAGAATACTTTCCTTTCTTCAGGCTGGACTTGATCTTAGGCTCTGCATAGCATCCCAGAAATAGCATGTCTCTGCTCTCCCTCTGGTTCCTGGGCAAAATTGCTCCTCTACCAGATGTTCACACCTTACTGCAAGGTGTTCTACATATACAACCCCTTTTTCCCTCCTGTGGCTCTGTGGGATTTGTCAGTGGTTCTACACGCACTTCAGAAACCTCCATTCAAATCCATGGAATTGGTATATATCAAGTGGCTGACTGAAAAGACTTTTTGATCTTTCATCATGACAGGGCTGTTCTTAGAACACACCATGACTTCCTTCCCAATGTGGTTTGTCGTTTCCACCTTAATGAGGAAATAGTGGTTCCAGCCTTTCAATCACCAGACCTCTCGGCAGGTGAGGCCTCTTTGGATGTGGTCCATGTTCTAAAGATCTACGTGAACCGTACTAGTTCCAACAGGAAGTCAGACTCCCTCTTCATCTTGAATTTAATAAGGGATGGCCAGCTAACAAACAGATTCTGGCAAGATGGATTCACATGACTATCTCACAGGCTTACACGCAGACTGGCCTTCCTGTGCTAGCTTCAGTATCTGCTCATTCTACTTGCTCTGTGGGTCCCTTGTGGGCAGCCCGACGTGGCACCTCTGCTAAACAACCACACAAGGCAGCTACATGGTCCTCTGTCCACACCTTAGGTTTTCTGCCTCTCAGGATGCCTCCTTCAGCCGCCAGGTTCTCCTCTCAGCTCAGGAGCATCCCCGCTACTTGAACTGCTTATGGACATCCGCATTGTCTCCTTGTGGAGCCCTATGGACCCTGAAGAAAAACAGGAGAGTTATGGTAAAACTTACCCTTGTTAACTGTCTTTCTTTGAAGTCCATAGGGTCCACAGGGCACCCACCCTGACACACTTGGCTTCTATGGGTTTCTTATCTTGGACACTTGTTTCCTTCTCTGTGTGAGAGTGTGATTCTTCAGTGTACCAGTCTTCCTTCTGTAGTTGGTGTATCCCATACAGCATTAGGTGTATCAGGATCTTTCACACTGCATATGGGTACTTTCCCTGATTTCTGTAGCTGGTGTATCCCATACAGCACAGAAAAAAGAACCCCTTAATTTTAGGGACGCTGGTATAGAGGAGCCTTGACGACAGCCCAGCGCTTATTCATATATTTGCAAATGTGTGTAAACCAATACCTCTGAATTTCTATTATCATGTAGGATTCAAGTATTTTTGATTTATCTGCAGTGTGCTGGGGGGCAATTTTCTTTTTTCTGTGTTCAGTGTAAACCCTGCCCTTTACAAGCACCTGTAGTATATTAAGCTGATTGAGCAACTACCATATTTCTTGCTTGCAGTTTGGAGGCATGAAAGGAGTCAGCATTAGGAGGAGGTGCTGATCCTTATAGTGCCATGTGGAGGTTTTTTGGGGTACCTCCAAGGTAAGTTAGCTCTCAGTTCATACATGTACTGTTATCATGCAGTACATCAATTTGTTATTATATGACCCAGAGTGGGTGCTACTATTATGTAGCAATAATTATTTTGGGGTGAGCGTTTGGGAGTGGGGCCCCCGGGGTTGTTCTGGCTGGACCTTGCTCATGGCATCACCACTTAATTCACATAGAATATTTTTTCACTTTTCTATGCGTTTGTGTATTATTTATGTCATTTTAATTCTTTTACATCTCATTAACACTTATTGTTTTATCTTTACACATCTATCCTTTAACACTTCACTATCACCTTTTTTCCCCTTTTCGTGTGATGCCCTGGGGGTGGTCCTTGGCTGGAATTTTTTGGAGTGCCTTGCTTCTCGGACGTGAACCCCTTAATTTTAGGGACGCTGGTATAGAGGAGCCATGACGACGGCCCAGCGCTTATTCATATATTTGCAAATGTATGTAAACCAATACCTCTGAATTTCTATTATCATGTAGGATTCAAGTATTTTTGATTTATCTGCAGTGTGCTGGGGGACAATTTTCTTTTTTCTGTGTTCAGTGTAAACCCTGCCCTTTACAAGCACCTGTAGTATATTAAGCTGATTGAGCAACTACCATATTTTTTGCTTGCATATTTTTTGTATCCCATACAGCATTAGGTGTATCAGGATCACTCTGCACACGGCTACTTTCCCTGACTTCTGTAGCTGGTGTATCCCATACAGCATTAGGTGTATCAGGATCTGTCACTCTGCACATGGCTACTTTCCCTGACTTCTGTAGCTGGTGTATCCCATATACAGCATTAGGTGTATCAGGATCTGTCACTCTGCACACGGCTACTTTCCCTGACTTCTGTAGCTGGTGTATCCCATATACAGCATTAGGTGTATCAGGATCCGTTACTCTGCACACGGCTACTTTCCCTGACTTCTGTAGCTGGTGTATCCCATATACAGCATTAGGTGTATCAGGATCTGTCACTCTGCACACGGCTACTTTCCCTGACTTCTGTAGCTGGTGTATCCCATACAGCATTAGGTGTATCAGGATCCGTCACTCTGCACACGGCTACTTTCCCTGACTTCTGTAGCTGGTGTATCCCATACAGCATTAGGTGTATCAGGATCCGTCACTCTGCACACGGCTACTTTCCCTGACTTCTGTAGCTGGTGTATCCCATATACAGCATTAGGTGTATCAGGATCCGTCACTCTGCACACGGCTACTTTCCCTGACTTCTGTAGCTGGTGTATCCCATACAGCATTAGGTGTTTCAGGATCTGTCATTCTGCACACGGCTACTTTCCCTGACTTCTGTAGCTGGTGTATCCCATACAGCATTAGGTGTATCAGGATCCGTCACTCTGCACACGGCTACTTTCCCTGACTTCTGTAGCTGGTGTATCCCATACAGCATTAGGTGTTTCAGGATCTGTCACTCTGCACACGGCTACTTTCCCTGACTTCTGTAGCTGGTGTATCCCATACAGCATTAGGTGTATCAGGATCCGTCACTCTGCACACGGCTACTTTCCCTGACTTCTGTAGCTGGTGTGTCCCATACAGCATTCGGTGTATCAGGATCCGTCACTCTGCACACGACTACTTTCACTGACTTCTGTAGCTGGTGTATCCCATACAGCATTAGGTGTATCAGGATCACTCTGCACACGGCTACTTTCCCTGACTTCTGTAACTGGTGTATCCCATATACAGCATTAGGTGTATCAGGATCTGTCACTCTGCACACGGCTACTTTCCCTGACTTCTGTAGCTGGTGTATCCCATACAGCATTAGGTGTATCAGGATCTGTCACTCTGCACACGGCTACTTTCCCTGACTTCTGTAGCTGGTGTATCCCATACAGCATTAGGTGTATGGGATACACCATGAGTTTCTCGATAGATGCGTTCGCTCGCCCCCAGCGTATGCAAATTTCTCAAAGTGACGCCACCGGAAGCGATCGCTCACCAAGGCATAAGCACGCCCACCATGTCTAAGTGAGCGACCAGCGTACGCCCAATCACACATGCAGAGCCGCCCACCAGCGCACGTCATCTCCAGGAAGTGTATTAAAACATTGGTACATCGAGGACAATCGGAAGCGATCGCAGCGCTTGTGGTCGTCTTACCCTACTGCAAGCACTGCGAGGACTTCAGTGTAAAAAACAGGCATGTAACGTGTACTATGACGCTGGCTGTTAATTATGCACACCTCTAAAACGGCGTTGAAACATTCAGGCACGCCTGCGTTCGCACCGCCACACTCCCGTTATTAGTGTCCTGCCCGTTACCACCCACAAACGGCCTCTCCTGTCACTCATTACACTGGGCTGTCTTTGCTGGGCGAGCGAGCAGCCTGCAAACGCAGAGTAGTTCGCGAACGTGCAGAACGATGTGTGCGCATGCGCGTATGCAAACCATCATGCCGCTTGGGAGCGCACAGCACTAGCAAGAGACTCTGAATGAGGTCCTAGGTGTATCAGGATCCTGTCTGACACTATCTGTGTGATTTCAGCTTTAGATCCTGGGACACACACACATCACAATGTTACGTCAGTCAGACAGATCTATCCATGATATATCATTTCCATATAAAAATAAAAGTATTAGATAACAGAAAATATGTTTTTTATATATTTTATGCAGATGGGGCACATAACAGCCCAGACCAATATTTCCTATGACTATAATAGGGGCTGTGTACCCAGAAATAGTAACAGCAGCTGCGGCTTCCCAACATCACCATGATGACAATCACCGACACAGGAGACATTGATAGTGCTCGGCCTTCAAAGTGATAAATATTGAATGATGCGCATCCATAAAGCACTGACATCTACTGCAGACAATGTGGCCATATGCCATTATTATCATACAGAGGTTCCTCCAACACATTTCCTACATCAGCGGGTCGGTTCCTAAAATCATTTCCCTGTCCTCACTAACACATCCCTCATCTCCTGATATACTCTCTACTGCTGGGGACCCTGCTCCTCCCACTATATAACTCTCAGTCTGTGATTTCCTGCTGCCTCCATTCCCCTCCTCACATCTTGTCACTGCCCTTGTCACATGCAGCCCTGTCCACTCTAACACATCACTCATCTCCTGATATACTCTGTGCTGCTGGGGACACTGCTCCTCCCACTATATAACTCGTAGTCTGTGACTTCCTGCTGCCTCCATTCCCCTCCTCACATCATGTCACTGCCCCTGTCACATGCAGCCCTGTCCTCACTAACACATCACTCATCTCCTGATATACTCTGTGCTGCTGGGGACACTGCTCCTCCCACTATATAACTCTCAGTCTGTGACTTCCTGCTGCCTCCATTCCCCTCCTCACATCATGTCACTGCCCCTGTCACATGCAGCCCTGTCCTCACTGACACATCACTCATCTCCTGATATACTCTGTGCTGCTCTTTTTGTTATATAACTCTGACCGTCATGTTACCTCTATTCCCATCTCACAAAGCATTGCTAGATACAACCCTCTTCTCATTAACTAAATCACATGAGTGGACAGGTCACTGCCTCCCAGAAGTGAAGCATACTTGGCTCCTGAAATACTTTGTGCTGCTATACGTATTCACATGATCTGAGTGGCTACAGACTGTTCCCACCTACTTTAATATGGAAGACAAACGGGATGAGCAGCAGATGCAGATCAGGGGGTCTGAGCCAAGACAAAGACAAATAAATGCTGAACAGACGGAGAGGACACTTCTGCTATTTCCTTATTATTGTTACTCTGGTCTCACATACGTTCTATGGGCTGTAACAACCCGGCGCTTCTCATGGTGCTTATGCCCTAGACTTAGGAGGGCAATTCTATTCCTAGCAAGACACGGGCAGTAAAAGCATTGCTCTTTTATTGGGCCTAAACATGATGGGAAGCGCCGGGTCTTACAGCAGTGAACTCCTATGTCTCTGGAGGCTGGGGATCAGCACAGTAACTCTTGTCCACACTGAGTCCCGCTCTCTGGAGAAGCAGCTCCTGCCGATGGTCGACTCGCCGCAGTAATCTCTCAATGCGCAGGATGTGCAGTGCCAGGCGACGCTTCCTTTTTAGACGAGCCATGGAGTAGGAGTTTCTAAACTTTGCAAGTCCCAGATGTGGACGCAAAATCCTGGGCTTCTGCTCTGGTGAGATCTCCAGCTTCATCTGTTCTGATTTCTGGTCCTCTTCCTTGTCCTTGGGCTCTTCTAGCTCAGGCAATGGATGAAGAGGTCTGTGCCTCCATCTCCTCCCTGTATAAAAGGGAAAAGTCACATAAGGAAGGTGAAAGGATTGAGGAAGAGGAGATATTGCAAATAAACATAATCATGCTAATAAATCCGGGATCCCATTACAGAGGGCTTATTCTTCATCCACTCATCTGAAATCCAGGTTTTCTTCATACGTTTTAACCTTCCAGTCCTAGAACACTAGATGCAAAAAACTAGTTCCTAGAACAATAGAGAGTAGACTGCTAAATTTTAGGACATTAAATACAAGAAAATTGATCCTAGACTGTTAGATTCCTGGATTCTATATCCAAGATTTAGGACTGCTAGAAGTCTTCAATCTAGTTTACCGTGTAATCCAGATCATTAGACCCAAAATCGTAGGCCTTAAACTACTAGACCATTAAAAAAACTACATTCAAAACTGCTAGATTACTAGACTGCTAGATCCCAGAACATACAATTCTTACATGATCCAACACTTTTAAATGTTAGTCTACTAGATCCTAGAACCCTAGATCCTGTAATCTTTGGTGGCGTAGGTCTGACACTTTGTGTTAGGCAGAAAATTAGAGAAAACTTTCACTTCTGAAGTTATGGAAGTGAGATGAAATCATTTTTTTACATTTCCCTCTGACTTTATGCCTAAAACTAGGTGTAAAAATTCACTAGATCCTAGAGTACTAGACCCAATACTGTTATTTTCTAGAACACAACATAAAAGACCACTATAACAGTTTTTGATCTAGTCGTCTAGAATATAACAGTCTTTGATTTTGTCTTCTAGAATATAACAATCATGGATCTAATTTCCTAGCATATAGCAGTTTTTGATCTAGTATTCCTGGCTCTAATAGTCTTGAATCTAGTATTCTAGAATAGAAGTCTTGGATCATGTGTTCTAGAATATAACATTATTGGATCTAGTGCTCTAGATCTAAGTTTTTGATCTAGAAGTCTAGAATATTACAGTATTGGATCTTGTGTGCTAGAATATAGCAGTCTTGGATCTTCTGTTCTAAAATATATTCTGGAACACAAAATCCAAGACTGTTCTATTCTAGACTACTAGATCCAAGACTATTAGAATCTAGAGTACTAGATTGAAAAAGGTTATATTCTAGAACACTGGATCCAAGACTGCTATATTCTGGAACACAAGATCCAAGACTGCTATATTCTAGAATATTAGATCCAAGACTATTAGATCCTAGAATTCTAGTTCCAAGACTGTTAGATCTTGAATACTAGTTTCAATACTATTAGATCCAGGAATACTAGATCAAGACTGTTCGATCCATGAATACTAGATCCAAGACTATTAGATCCTAATATACTAGATCCAAGACTGTTAGATCCTAGAATACTGTTTTCAAAACTCTTCAATCCAAATACTAGATCTAAGACTGTTATATTCTAGAATACACGATTTAAGATTGTTACATTCTAGAAAACTAGATTCAAGACTATTAAATCCTAGAGTACTAGATCCAAAACTGTTTTATTCTAGAATACTGTATCCAAGACTGCTAGATCCTAGAACACTAAATTCAAGACTGTTATATTGTAGAATACTAAACTAATAGATCCAGGAATACCATATCCAAGACTATTAGATCTTAAATACTGCTTCGAAGACTGTTAGATCTTAAAATACTAGATCCAAGACTGTTAGATCCTATAATACTATTTTCAAGACCGATAGATCCTAGAATATTGGTTCCAAGACTGTTATATTCTAGAATACTAAATCCAAGACTATTATGCTGGCCATACACCTGCACAATTTCGGGCTGATTGCCCAATTTTCGACGAGTCCTTAGGATGAATCCTGTGAAAATCATGTAATTTTGGAGTAAGATACGATCGTATGATCAGATGTGCAGCCCATATGATCCATCGTATTGTACCGTGTATTTTGTGCATGCGATGCATCGTGTGTCCATTCATGTAATTCCAATGACATTTTCCCTGATGAGCGCATGAGGCACAGGATCGATCATACGACAGATCCTGTGCTAAGAAAAACAACAAATATGCCGCCGGGACTGCCAGGAAGCTCCAGGGAGTCGGATGGTGAAGCTGATCGGATGCTGGTCGCTCAGGTGTATGGCCAGCTTTAGTTCCAGGAATATTAGATCCAAGAGTATTAGATCCTAGAATACTAGATCCAAAACTGTGGGATCTTAGTATACAAGATCCAAGACTATTGGATCCAGGAATACTAGATCCAAGACTGTTAGACCCTAGAATACTATTACTGTTATATTCTAGAATACCAGATTCAAGATTGTTATATTCTAGAAATCTAGATTCAGGACTATTAGATTCTAAAATACTAGTTCCAAGACTATTAGATCTGAGAATACTAGATCCAAGACTATTAAGACCTTGAATAGTAGTACCAAGACTGTTAGATCCAGGAATACTAGATCCAAGACTATTAAATGCTAGAATACTATATAAAAGAATATTAGGCACAGGAACACTAGAACCTGTTATAAATTCCTAAAATACTACAACCAAGACAGTTAAATCCTAGATTACCACAGCCTTGGCCAAAAGTTTTGAGAATGACACAAGTATTGGTTTTCACAAAGTTTGCTGCTTCAGTGTTTTTAGACCTTTGTGTCAGATGTTACTATGGTATACTGAAGTAACATTACAGCACTTCACAAGTGTCAAAGGCTTTTATTGACAATTACATTAAGTTTATGCAAAAAGTCAATATTTGTAGTGTAAACCCTTCTTTTTCATGACCTCTGCAATTCGCCCTGGCATGCTGTCACTCACCTTCTGGGCCACATACTGACTGATGGCCGCCTATTCTTGCCTAATCAGTGATTGGAGTTTGTCAGAATTTGTAGGTTTTTGTTTGTCCACCCGCCTCTTGGGGATTGACCACAAGTTCTCAATGGGATTAAGGTCTGGGGAGTTTCCTGGCCATGAACCCAAAATTTCGATGTGTTGTTCCCCAGGCCACTTAGTTATCACTTTTAATGTATGCTAAAGAAGTGCTTGTATAGTGGATAGTGCTTAAATGTAATACCAGCAATAGTGAAACATACACACAATAACACTCAATACATATAACGTAGATAAATGTTTAAGCGCTTTCAGTGAAAAATGAAGTGTCCTGAGAAGGTTTCCCCATTAAGACGTGGGCGCTGGATACCAGGGTAAGTGGGATAAACTGACCCTACCTTTCCCTGTGTAAGATCTTCTCCGTGCGGGGGCTGGGTATGTCCAGGCGGCTGCAGTATAATCAGCTGTATGACAATTCCGTCTGCCGCTTGTAATATCAGTGGCTCGCCGGAGCAGCGTCTTTCTGCACTCTTCTGCCTGGTGGAAATCTGCCGTTCTCATGGAGAGGAATTCGCGCTCACTGGAATATAGACGTCAGGGGTAGTCTAAACACCAACGCGTTTCATCCGGTAGGACTTTATCAAGGTGTTGCTGTAAAGCCCTTGTTCACCTTTTATCCTTGTGCTAGCCTGGTAATTGGCTGGTTAATTATGTCAATTAGACATGTCTCAATCCCGCATATTTAGCCGCATAACGGGATAAAAAGCTGGGCAATCTAAAAGTGTGCTTTTCTTTAATATGTATATACAATAAAAATGATGAATGAATTTTATTAATAAAATCTGTTTAAAAAGTAGTGTGCAGTTATAATTGGTTTACTAATGAGTCAATTAATGCGAATGTAAAATCACAGAATGCTAACAGACAAACATTTACATTACATTATCAGTAGAGTGTATCATGTTGTTCCATTTGTTGCTGGATTGTATCATATTAACAATAAATAAATAAATATAAAATCAATCAGTCTTTAAACGAAAAATTGATACAGATTATAATTTGAGAAAAGCTCCTAAATCAAAGTCTATATTTAGACCCTTGGGGTGTAGGGTTCCAATTCTGTATATCCATTCAGTTTCTGTTCTTGAAATTTTTTCTATATATTGGCCCCCTCTCCAATCTTTTTCCACATTTTTAATTGCCATATATTTCATTCCTTTAGGATCTTTGTTATGGTGCATCAAAAAGTGATTGGAGACACTGTGTGTGGTTAGACCTTTATGTATGTTGTAAACATGTTCTCCTATTCTTGTTTTTAATTGTCTTATCGTTCGGCCCACATACTGGAGTCTGCAAGGACATTCCAGTAGGTAAACCACACCTTCGGTGTGGCAGCTCAAACTCTGGGTGATGTTGAATTTTTTCTTGTTCGTATTGGAACAAAATTCTGTAATCGTTTTGGTGGATTTCTTGCCTGTTTCCCTGCAGGCTTTACAATTTAGACAGTGATTAAATCCTTTTTGTTTCTGTGTAAAAATGTGGAAAAAGATTGGAGAGGGGGCCAATACAATCCAGCAACAAATGGAACAACATGATACACTCTACTGATAATGTAATGTAAATGTTTGTCTGTTAGCATTCTGTGATTTTACATTCACATTAATTGGCTTATTATTAAACCAATTATAACTGCACACTACTTTTTAAACAGATTTTATTAATAAAATTCATTCATCATTTTTATTGTATATACATATTAAAGAAAAGCACACTTTTAGATTGCCCAGCTTTTTATCCCGTTATCCGGCTAAATATGCGGGATTGAGACATGTCTAATTGACATAATTAACCAGCCAATTACCAGGCTAGCACAAGGATAAAAGGTGAACAAGGGCTTTACAGCAACACCTTGATAAAGTCCTACCGGATGAAACGCGTTGGTGTTTAGACTACCCCTGACGTCACTATTCCAGTGAGCGCGAATTCCTCTCCATGAGAACGGCAGATTTCCACCAGGCAGAAGAGTGCAGAAAGACGCTGCTCCGGCGAGCCACTGATATTACAAGCGGCAGACGGAATTGTCATACAGCTGATTATACTGCAGCCGCCTGGACATACCCAGCCCCCGCACGGAGAAGATCTTACACAGGGAAAGGTAGGGTCAGTTTATCCCACTTACCCTGGTATCCAGCGCCCACGTCTTAATGGGGAAACCTTTTCAGGACACTTCATTTTTCACTGAAAGCGCTTAAACATTTATCTACGTTATATGTATTGAGTGTTATTGTGTGTATGTTTCACTATTGCTGGTATTACATTTAAGCACTATCCACTATACAAGCGCTTCTTTAGCATACATTAACCCTTACCTGGCCAGTGATCTGGCCATTTAAAAGAAAGCTGCTTATCACTGGGAGCGCATGATTCATTATTATATAGTTATCACTTTTGCCTTATGGCAAGGTGCTCCATCATGCTGGAAAAGACATTGTTCATCACCAAACTGTTCTTGGATGGTTGGGAGAAGTTGTTCTTGGAGGATGTTTTGGTACCATTCTTTATTCATGGCTGTATTCTTAGGCAAAATTGTGAGTGACCCACTCCCTTGGCTGAGAAGCCACCCCACACATGAATGGTCTCAGGATGCTTTACTGTTGGCATGACACAGGACTGACGGTAGCGCTCACCGTTCCTTCTCCGGACAAGCGTTTTCCAGATGCCCCAAACAATCTGAAAGGGGATTCATCAGAGAAAATAACTTTACCCCAGTCCTCAGCAGTCCAATCCCTGTACCTTTTGCAGAAAATCAGTCTGTCTCTGATGTTTTTCCTGGAGAGAAGTGGCTTCTTTGCTTCCCTTCTTGACACCAGGCCATCCTCCAAAAGTCTTTGCCTCACTGTGTGTGAAGATGCACTCACACCTGCCTGCTGCCATTCCTGAGCAAGATCTGCACTGGTGGTGCCCCGATCCCAAAGCTGAATCAACTTTAGGAGATGTTTTTGGGTGCCCTGAAGCCTTCTTCACAACTATTGAACCACTCTCCTTGATCCGATAAATGGCTCCTCGCAGGTAACCATGGTTAACAGAGGAAGAACAATGATTTCAAGCTCCACCCTCCTTTTAAAGCTTCCAGTCTGTTATTCTAACTCAATCAGCATTACAGAGTGATCTCAAGCCTTGTCCTTGTCAACACTCTCACCTGTGTTAACGAGAGAATCACTGACATGATGTCAGCTGGTCCTTTTGTGGCAGGGCTGAAATGCAGTGGAAATGTTGTTTTTGGGATTAAGTTAATTGTCATGTCAAAGAGGGAGTTTGCAATTCATCTAATGACTCTTCATGACATTGTGGAGTATATGCAAATTGCCATCATAAAAACTGAAGCAGCAGACTTTGTGACAACCAATTCTTGTGTCATTCTCAAACCTTTTGTCCATGGCTATAGATTCAAGCCTGTTACATTCTAGAACTCAAGATCCAAGACTGTTATATTCTAGAATAATAGATACAATAATTTTTATTCTAGAATACTAGATCCAAAACTATAAAATCATAGAATACTAGATTCAGGAATACTAAATCCAAGACTATAAAATCTTAGAATACAAGATCCTAGAATATTAGATCCAGGACTATTAGATCCAGGAATACTAGATCCAAGACTATAAAATCCTAGAATATTAGATCCAGGAATATTAGATCCAGGACTGTTAGATCCAAGACTATAAAATCCTAGAATATTAGATCCAGGACTGTTAGATTCTAGAATACTATATTTGAGATAGTTAAATCCCTGGATTAGTAATTCTAAAACAGTAGATACAAAACCACCCAAAAATGCACAGTACCAGCATATTGCCTTCTGCTTTTCCTTCACTCCATTGGGGCTGGTTGGGCACATTCTAAACACTTTAAGACTTTAGTCTCACGCATACTGAGGCAAGGATTGAACACCCTAAAGCAGTGCCCCCTGCTGGCTATTATTCAGAAGAGCAGTCACACACAGTATAGAAGAACCTACCTCTGGGAAATCGCCGAATACTTGATGGTGACCACAATATGTCAGAAGATCGTAAAGGTGTTTGATCTGAAAGAATAAGGTCTCATGTAATATATCAATAACCATTATTGTTCTCATGTAATAAGCTGAAACTGTAGCTAGACCATAGAGTTGGGCAGTTAAACCAGGAAACTGCACCCAAGCTGCTCATTTGTGTTGTTACTGCTAATCTGGCCACAAACAATAACTGGGATGGCAATGTGTGATATTTATACTGTATGTACTATTGAGAGCCTGAATTAGCCACACACAGACAGGCTCTTACCCTGCGATACCAACACAGGAATTTGGGCTTACATCAGCGAATATCGAGGTACTGTATGTATCTAACTGGGATGAAAAATACAAATTATAAACCCTACAATACAATATCAATACAAAAGATGGTGACGCTGTAGCAGAGAATTACACCGATCACTTTGTGACAACCGCAAAATAACTACATTAAAGAATACAATGATAAGAAATAAACCTGCATCGCACTGCGACAAACTACACACAGCTCAGTCCGCGACAATAGGAAGAAAATAAAAGAAGTTGAATTGTATGAGAATAGCGTTACCCCACACTGACAAATGAGATTGATATATCTAATGCTCTAGTTCAAGTACCAACTATCGGAATGGTAATACACTATGTAGACAAAAGTGATTGGACACCCCTGCGCCAGCTTCATGGTACCATGCACACCATTACACACAAGTTCCAAATGGCCACTAATGTGGCGGTTACGAGAAGAACACTTGGTAGGGAGCCCCATGCGCCTACAGGTCCACAGAAACAACAAATGTATTTATCAGGATGACAATGCCACCTGTCATGTTTCCAGGGTGACGCTGGACTGGTATACAGAGAATTCAGTATCCCGGATGGACTGACCAGCTCAGAGTCCAGATCTTATCCCCAACCTTTCTCAGTGTCACAGTTGGTCACTATATTAAGGCTGAATGGCAGAATATACTGCCTACTGCTGTCCAGGAACTTGTGGACTGTTTACCAAGAAGGGTGTCTGCAGTAATCACTACACGGGGTGACCTACAATGTACTGACGGCAATAACTTCTCACTGATCTATTAGCTGTCAGTGTCCAATCACTTTTATCTACTATCAGAATGATAATATTACTGGAATGATAATACTACTGGAACGATAATACTACTGGAATGATAATACTACTGGCATGGTAATACTACTGGAATGATAATACTACTGGAACGATAATACTACTGGAATGATAATACTACTGAAATGATAATACTACTGGAATGATAATACTACTGAAATGATAATACTACTGGACTGGTAATACTACTGGAATGATAATATTACTGGAATGATAATACTACTGAAATGATAATACTACTGGAATGGTAATACTACTGGAATGATAATATTACTGGAATGGTAATACTACTGGAATGATAATACTACTGGAATGGTAATACTACTGGAATGATAATATTACTGGAATGGTAATACTACTGGAATGATAATACTACTGGCATGGTAATACTACTGGAATGATAATACTACTGGAATGGTAATACTACTGGAATGATAATACTACTGGAATGGTAATACTACTGGAATGGTAATACTACTGGAATGGTAATACTACTGGAATGATAATGCTACTGGAATGATAATACTACTGGAATGATAATATTACTGGAATGATAATACTACTGGAATGATAATACTACTGGAACGATAATACTACTGGAATGATAATACTACTGAAATGATAATACTACTGGACTGGTAATACTACTGGAATGATAATATTACTGGAATGATAATACTACTGAAATGATAATACTACTGGAATGGTAATACTACTGGAATGATAATATTACTGGAATGGTAATACTACTGGAATGATAATACTACTGGAATGGTAATACTACTGGAATGATAATATTACTGGAATGATAATACTACTGGCATGGTAATACTACTGGAATGATAATACTACTGGAATGGTAATACTACTGGAATGGTAATACTACTGGAATGATAATACTACTGGAATGGTAATACTACTGGAATGGTAATACTACTGGAATGATAATACTACTGGAATGGTAATACTACTGGAATGGTAATACTACTGGAATAATAATACTACTGGAATGGTAATACTACTGGAATGGTAATATTACTGGAATGGTAATACTACTGGAATGGTAATATTACTGGAATGGTAATACTACTGGAATGGTCATACTACTGGAATGGTCATACTACTGGAATGATAATATTACTGGAATGGTAATACTACTGGAATGGTAATATTACTGGAATGGTAATACTACTGGAATGGTAATACTACTGGAATGATAACACTATTGGAATGATAATACTATTGGAATGGTAATACTCAGTGATCCATCAAATATAATTATATGTAAAATCTCCAAGAGTATTGCTATGAAAAGAATGAAGATTGAAGCTATGTTATTAAAATACTTTCTATTTGTAGTAATGAGAGACACAAAGGGAGCCAGCATTGGGAGGATGTGCTGGTCCATATAGTGCCATTTGGAGGTTTTTGGGGTACCTCCTAGGTGAGTCAGCTCTCAGCTTATACATGTGCTGTTATCATGCAGCACATTAATTGTAATTATATGACCCATAGTGGGTGCTACTATTTTGTAGCTATAATTATTTTGGGGTGAGCGTTTGGGCGTTGGGCCCCCGGAGTTGCTCTGGCTGGGCCTTTATCATGGCATCACCACTTAATTCACATATTTTTTCATCACATTTCTATTTGTTTATTTATGTAATTTTAATTCTTTCTTATTATATTAACACTTATTGATTATCTTGACAGATCTATACTTTACACTTCATTATCACCTTTCTTCCATTTTTTGTGTGATTCCCTGGTAGTGGTGCTTGGCTGGATTCTTTTGGGCTGCCCGGAGCCTCGGACATGAACCCCTTAATGTTAGGGATGCCGGTATAGAGGAGCCTTGACGCTGGCCTGGCACTTAATCATATATTTGCAAATGTATGCAACCAATACGTCGGAATTTCTATTATCATACAGGATTCAAGTATTTTTGCTAATATTGCTACAGTGTGCTGGAGGGAATCTCTTTTTTTCTGTGGAATGATAATACTACTGGAATGGTTATACTAGTGGAATGGTAATACTACTGGAATGATGATGCTACTGGAATGATAATGCTATTGGAATGGTAATACTACTGGAAAGATAATATTATTGGAATGGTAATACTACTGGCATGGTAATACTACTGGAATGATAATACTCTAAGTGATCCATCAAGTATAATTACATGTAAAATCTCTAAGAGTATTGCTATGAAAAGAATGAAGATTGAAGCTATGTTATTAAATGGAGATTTAATTTGATATTGTGACCACACAGGGACCCCAGTAGTCAAATAAAATCTCTTATTTAAACAAAACTAACAAAAGGATAAAAAGATACAAATGTAACAAATACTGCTGTATGTTGTTACATACGGGTATATTTATCAGTATTATTTTTACTAAAATAATGGATTTTCACACCCTTTTTACAATATTTTAGTATCACCTGAGTGTATGAAAGGGATTTTGGAAATTCCCAGAATTCTCTTCCAAGCCCTAAATTCACAATTTATTTAGTAAGCAGATCACATTTCTCATTACAAGTATGGAAAATGCAATCTGCCCAAATTTACTAAAATTAAATTGTAAAAAAAAATAGCGGAATGAGTCCTGTGATAATAACGCCATCTTCAGATGGCGTTATTATGGCTTCTCTCCCATTTCCCCTACTCCAACTCTGCTTTGTCTGCCAGGTCATAGCTCAGAGCTGCCACCAGTAATCAGCCATGTGTGTCTAAATAGACCACAGGCTGATCACTGAACAAAATAAAGAGTTAAAAAAGAAAATAATAAGCTAAGACTCACCTGCTGCAGCCAGGGATGGTGTCTGGCTCCTGTGACCCCAGTCATCTGATGCTGTGGAATTTCCAGCTGGCATCTCAGGTTACATACAGCACAGATCAGCTGACTGGGGTATCAGAAAGAAACAGCCAGACAACGAAACCTGTGTGCAGCAGCGTGCAGGTGTTAGCGCATTGGGAGGGTGGGGGGTAGCAGGAGGTGGTCACATTCTCAGGGTTTTTATTGCGAAAAATACCCTAAAAAGTGCGGGGAGAGCATTGCTGGTACAGAGCTAGACAGATATTTAGAGTTGTTATGGGGTTCCCAGTACCTAGAACAAAGGACAGGTACAGTTGTGTATCATCTGCTAGTGGTAGCCCAGGCCATGACGTTATTTCACCCAGTGGTAGCATGTATAATTGAAAGAGCATGGGAGATAGCATAGTACCCAGCGGGACATCAAATGGAAGTGGCACTGGTGATGCTCCAGAAGAAACTCTCTGTTATCTGCCAGTGAGAAGAAACTCTCTGTGACCTGCCGGTGAGAATAAACTCTCTGTGACCTGCCGGTGAGTAGAAACTCTCTGTGACTGCCAGTGGGTAGAAACGCTCTGTGACCTGCCAGCTGAGAAGAGACTCTCTGTGACCTGCCGGCTGAGAAGAAACTCTCTGTGACCTGCCGGCTGAGAAGAGACTCTCTGTGACCTGCCGGTGAGAAGAAACTCTCTGTGACCAGCTGGATGAGAAGAAACTCTCTGTGACCTGCTGGATGAGAAGAACTCTCTGTGACCTGCCGGCTGAGAATAAACTCTCTGTGACCTGCCGGTGAGAAGAAACTCTCTGTGACCTGCCGGATGAGAAGAAACTCTCTGTGACCTGCCAGATGAGAAGAAACTCTCTGTGACCAGCCAGATGAGAAGAAACTCTCTGTGACCAGCCAGATGAGAAAAAACTCTCTGTGACCTGCCGGTGATTAGAAACTCTCTGTGACCAGCCGGATGAGAAGAAACTCTCTGTGACCTGCCGGTGAGAAGAAACTCTCTGTGACCTGCTGGATGAGAAGAACTCTCTGTGACCTGCCGGTTAAGAATAAACGCTCTGTGACCGGCCGGTGAGAATAAACTCTCTGTGACCTGCCGGTGAGAAGAAACTCTCTGTGACCTCCCGGTGAGTAGAAACTCTCTGCGACCCGCTGGTGAGAAGAATCTCTCTGTGACCTGCCGGATGAAAAGAAACTCTCTGTGACCTGCCGGATGAGAAGAAACTCTCTGTGACCAGCCGGATGAGAAGAAACTCTCTGTGACCAGCCAGATGAGAAGAAACTCTCTCTGACCTGCCGGTGAGTAGAAACTCTCTGTGACCTGCCGGTGAGTAGACACTCTCTGTGACCTGCCGATGAGTAGAAACTCTCTGTGACCTGCCGATGAGTAGAAACTCTCTGTGACCTGCCAGTGAGAAGAAACTCTCTGTGACCTGCCGGTGAGAAGAAACTCTCTGTGACCTACCGGTGAGAAGAAACTCTCTGTGACCTACCGGTGAGAAGAAACTCTCTGTGATCTCCCGGTGAGTAGAAACTCTCTGCGACCCGCCGGTGAGAAGAAACTCTCTGTGACCCGCCGGTGAGTAGAAACTCTCTGTGACCTGCCGGTGAGTAGAAACTCTCTGTGACCTGCCGGATGAGAAGAAACTCTCTGTGACCCACCGGTGAGAAGAAACTCTCTGTGACCCGTCGGTGAGTAGAAACTCTCTTTGACCTGCGGGATGAGAAGAAACTCTCTGTGACCTGCCGGTGAGTAGAAACTCTCTGTGACCTGCCGGTGAGTAGAAACTCTCTGTGACCTTCTGGATGAAAAGAAACTCTCTGTGACCTGCCGGATGAGAAGAAACTCTGTGGCCTGCCGGATGAGAAGAAACTCTCTGTGACCTGCCGGATGAGAAGAAACTCTCTGTGACCTGTCGGATGAGTAGAAACACTCTGTGACCTGCCGGATGAGTAGAAACTCTCTGTGACCCGCCGGTGAGTAGAAACTCTCTGTGACCTGCCGGAGGAGTAGAAACTCTCTGTGACCTGCCAGATGAAAAGAAACTCTGTGACCTGCCGGTGAGAAGAAACTCTCTGTAACCTGCCAGATGAAAAGAAACTCTGTGACCTGCCGGTGAGAAGAATCTCCCCTTCACCTGCCAGTGAGAAGTGGTATGAACCAGCTACGGACTGTGCCACCCACTTCACAGACATTTTTCAGGTGCTCAATTAGAATCCCGTGATCCACAGTATCAAATTCTGCAGAGACCAAGAAGGATTAAGATTAAACAATCACCTCTGTCTCTTGCCATCAGAAGAACATTAAACACACATACCAGGGCTGTTTCGGTGCTATGTCTTGTCCTGAATCCTGACTGGAATAGATAATAAATAACATGGGTTGACAAATGGGTTTCCAGTTAAGTTGTGCCAACTTTCTCAATAAAATTTTCTAGAAAAGGAAGGTATGATACCAGTCTGTAGTTGATCATGCAGTCGGTACCTAACTGGGCTTTAAGAGGTCTAACACTTGCTCCCTTGAGTGGTTAAGGACAATGTCTGTCTGCATGTAGCATTGAAATATTTTTGCAAATACTGGGGCAATTATGTCCTTTTTAGAAGCCTGGTTGAGGCATAACAGGTGGTGGGTCGTAACATTTGGATAACTTCATCAATGTCTTATACATCAATTGACAAAATAGCACAACCGGGCGCTCAGAGTAAAAAACAAGTAAGAACAATAAAAATGTATGAAATATATCTCACAGCTGCTACCCAATACTAGCCTCTAATTAAGCCAATGAATTATATAGAAATGGAAAAGGGTGAATCAACACATGGTTCACCTTTAGGGAGCGCTAGATGTGAACTACAAAATCAGGTATATTCAATATCACAATTTATTAAGATCACTTAAGAAACATAAAAAAGCAGCAATTATAAGGCTAAATAAATTGTCTCACACAATACATTACATTTGTAACATATAATAAAACATAATAATAAATCACTTCATTAGGATGTCAGCTCAGAGTGATATTGTACCACAAAGGGGGTTAGAGACCTCAGAATCAGTAAACCGATGCTGGCATAAAGTCATGATAGCTCCTCCTGAGAATAAAGATATTACATCAATGTCCCACTCCAGTGGTAGTAAGTAATACGAGCCACAGTCTATGCTGATGCGGCAAATAGGAAAGATGATGCTTATGCAGACAATAGATCATCCCGGTATAGTTACCCAGCTCCCTCTTGTTTTAAAAGATGTTTAGGAGAGATGCCGGTCCGGAAATAGCGTTGGTCACGCTCGTGGGATGTTACCTTATGAACGTGTCTTTCCAAACAGACCAGTAATGTTCAGTGCAGTCTCACTGCGCGCTGAAGAAAGCTCTTGTTTTAAAAGCCGAAAAGGTCTCACTGTCTGCTGTGGTGGCTCGACTTCAAAGCAGGAGGTGTAACAATCAGTAAGGTAGTTGCGTGGACTGGATTCAAAGTATCAGTATTCCCTTATACATCCATTGGGTGAGAGCTGTTCCATGGAGACAGGTGGCTTACCTTGGCAGGCTTGACACTCCTTTGATGGCACTGTAGGGATTCCAGCCCTAATGGATGATACTTTATCTGCAAAGAAGTTTGCAAACTCATTGCATCCTGACTGGGAGAGAAATTCATCAGGCTGCAGGCATGCTGGCTTGTAAAGCATCTCCACTGATCGGAAAAGCTGAGCTACCTATTGTTTACTGCCATGATCTCATTTGACAGGAACTCTGGGCCTGATTCTGATCCGATCGCGAGCGCTCGCAAGCAGGTCAATGGTGCCCTAGTGCGCATGTGCATGACGGAGGGAGCTCCGTCGTGCGCATGCGCGAGACCTGAATAGCGATGGCCAAGCCGTCGCTATGGGTCTCGCACCAAAGGGGGCGTGCTGTTGATTTTGATTGACAGCACGTCCCCTTTGGTGGGCGTGCCTGGGGCGTTGCTGCCCAGACGGAGGCGTTCCCATGGGAACGCCTACCGTCTGGGGCCGGCCCCACTGACATAACTAGTGATGTCAGTGGGAGTGCTTTTGGCTCTGATAGAGCCAAAAGCACTCCTGGGCTTGCGGCAGCAAGACCCTACCGCAGGGTCTCGTCGCAAGCCCGATGGTCACGATGGTCTTGACCATCGCGACCATCATTTTGGCCGCTCGCTATAGCTGTCACCCACAGCTATGCGAGCGGCCAGGAGGCAGCTCCAATAAGAGGTAGGAGGGCCCTGATTCAGGCCCTCTATTTTTTGTGGATGATTGTGGATTGATATCCTTCAATATTCTTAATAAGCTTTAGTTTATCCTCTACCAGGTTAGTCTTCCTCCATCATCTTTAAAGTCTATGACCCCTTTTTCTTGAGTTCACTAACACACTAACACTGTTATCAAACCAAGGAGCATGACGTTGTGGTATGCGAGGTCGCATGCGCACCTGTGTGAAAATATCAATTGCAGGCATCACAGCCCTATTATAGTAATGTACTAGGGAACAAGAATCTTCACAGGCCCCCATTACTGCAGAGAGATCCAGGTTTGCTGCAAGCACCTGGGGTGAGTCATACCCCTCCTTGAATACCTGATCAACTGCATGGGAAAAGTCCAATTTTGACAGGGTGCAACTGAGAACCAAATTGAATGGTGGTCTGACCACATGACTGAGTTTATTTTTAGGTCAGAGACTTCTAATCCAGTCTGGAAGACAAGATCAAGAGTGTGACCACTTTTATGTGTAACAGAAGGAATGACTTGTGTGAGGCCCGAAGCACTCATTGTGCACAGAAGGTCTTGGCCAAGGTGTGAGAGCTCATCATCAACCCATGCATTGAAATCCCTAAAGATCAGCCATCTTTTGAAATAGTACAGCAACAGTGTCTGTAATTTCTTGTAGAAATATCTTTCCATCTCCAGAGGGGCAGTAAATGAGACATACTCTAAAACCTAATTCTGTAGAACTCCGAGCAGCGATGTACTGAAATGAGTGACTAATAGCTCTCCGAGATTTATATGCTGCAAGGTCAGACGTAGCCTTTATACAGGAAACAACTTTAAACGTGGTGCTGCTCCCCTACTTAAGGACTGTAACTTTCCCTTGACCTTCTTTAGCAATAATAGTAAAGGTAAAACATTAGGGGTTGCAAATTTGGATTTTCCCGGCGACTCCCGTTCCAAGATCTCGAAAGATTTAGCCTAGATGAGGGTAGGGCTCTTTTAATCAAATGCAAATCATATGGTCAATCGTATACGTTTGTTAATCTCTATGTCCCTAACCAGAACCAACCAGCCTTCATTGACAGGATGTTGGATAAGGTGGATTCTGTGGTGGAAGGTATACTTGTGGTGGGAGATATGAATTGGACTGTACAGCCGGAACTTGATGTCTCTAGTGTCTCTGCCAGATGTTCCTCTAAATTTCACCGTGAGGTAAGGCGCACCCTACATGAACACCAGCTGGTTGACACATCAAGGCACCAGAATCAAGATGTTAGTGACTACACCTTTTACTCTACTCCCCATAACATTTACACAAGACTAGACTACTTTTTCTTGTCACATAGGTTCCTCCATTTACTTAGACATACTTCCATTGGCCCAATAACATGGTCTAACCATGCCCCTATCTCTCTGATGTTGACAACCTCCTATCCCTACGCTAAGCAGTGCACGTGGCGACTAAATTAAACTATTCTTACTGATACCCGTTGTAAATCGCAGGTGACTGAAACTATTAGTGACTATTTTTCCCTCAATGAAACCCCAGAGGTCTCGGGGTCACAGTGTCGGAGGTCGACAAATGTGTTTTAAGGGGTAAATTAATCCAATTGGGTTCCATGCTAAAAAGAGGGTCAGAAACTTCTCCTCTTACAGAAACTTAAGGACCTACAAACCTCCCATAAATCAGCCCCCTCCGACACAGTGTCAGCTGAATTAAAAGAGACAAGAGCTGCTCTGAACAAACTGCTCTTCAATAGAATAAAATGTGATTTCAGGTTATGCAGAAACCGCTTTTTCCAGTGGGGCAATAAACCCGGCAAATATTTAGCAAGGGCTCTTCGTACAGAGAGGGCCACTTCTTATATTCAGACGATTAAGGACTCATCTGGTAAAGGTCATACTCTAACTCAAGATACTGCAACAGCTTTCCACTATTATTACTCCAAACTTTATAAGCTCTCTGATCCCCAAAATCTTGAGGAGTCTGCCTCCTGCCGAGATGTAGTGGTCCAGTATCTCCAGGACTCCGATTTCCCCAAGCTGTTTCCAGCTGACCAGTCTTGGCTCGATATCCCATTTTCCCTAACGGAATTAAAAGAGGCCCTTAAGTCTACCCCCTCTGGCAAAAGCCCAGGACCTGATGGCTTCACAGTTTTCTACTATAAAACCTTTGGTGAAATGTTGCTCCCCAAAATGCTCCAAGCCTTTAACGAGATTTCCACAGATAAATGTTTTTCAGCCCAGTCCTTGGAAGCACATATTGCAGTTATTCATAAAGTGGGTAAGGACCATGCTCAGTGCCCCAGTTATCGCCCAATCTCACTTCTCAATGCAGATGTGAAACTATTTGCCAAACTGATTGCCAACAGACTTAAAACACTGCTCCCCATGCTCATTCACTTTGATCAGGTGGGGTCCGTACCGGCCTGAGAGGCTCGTGATAACACCGCCAAGATCATTGACCTCATGCACTTGGCTTCCAGCAGCATTATCCCGATGGTGCTAATTTCCATCGACGCTGAGAAATCCTTTGACAGGATTAATTGGCTTTTTATGCAGGGCTTATTGTCTCACCTGGGCCTGGGTCCTATTTCTTTTCAGAGGATAATGACATTGTATCGATACCTCACTGCCCGTATTAAAATTAACGGTTCTCTGTCAGAGCCAGTATTAATTAACAATGGCACACGCCAGGGTGCCCCCTTTCCCCCCTTATTTTCATACTTTGTATGGAGGCTCTAACCCGCACTATACGACGCAACTCCGACATCTCAGGCTTTATAGTTGGGAATAAAGAATATAAATTGGCATTATTCGCCGATGATTTACTGGCGATTTTATCAAACCCAGTCATCTCGATCCCCAACCTCATGGCTGAATTCAATAGATTTGGCCTACTATCAAATTTTAAGGTGAATTACTCAAAATCTGTGGCTGTTAATCTGTCAACACCCCCCACTCTGTTTCCATGCTGAAACAGTCCTTTGATTTTGCCTGGCGTCTGTCTAGTTCGAAATATCTGGGGGTGGTCCTAAATACTGATCTATCCCGTCTCTTTGCGGATCATTTTTCTCCTCTACTTCAAAATCTTAGACTAGAACTTGAGGAATGGCAACGCAAAAATTTTTCATGGTTCGGAAGAATCAGTATAGTGAAAATGAATATTCTCCTGAGGGTGCTCTATTTATTACAGGCTCTTCCTATTCATATACCAAAAAAGTGGTTTCTTGACCTCCATAGACTGGTGAGAGATTTTGTGTGGGGAGGATGCAGACCTCGTTTTAAACATGACATTCTGTTTCGACAAAAACATTTAGGGGGCTTTCAACTTCCTCATTTCCCTACATACTAAGATGCCATTATGCTTGCTAGGATACTTTACTGGTTTAGATTAGAGGAAGGTAAGCAGTGGGTCATCTTAGAAAATCATTCCCTTTCAACTTCAATATCTATATATCCTTGGTTGTCCAAATTTTCCATTATAACTCATCCCACTATTGGCCCAACATTGACAAGGTGGAATAAGTTACGGAGACAGCCCTGGATCTCCTCCCTGTTCTCGCCTCTGACTCCACTGTTTGAAAACCCTGACTTTCCTCCAGGTACATTAACAACTAGTTTTAAAGTGTGGTTTCAGCTGGGAGTGACGCGTGTAGGCCAGCTGGTGAGAAGTACAGGTGTATTGCCCTTTTGTGAATTACAGACAGAATGGTCCTTGCCAAGCTCTGAGGTTTGGCATTACCTACAGTTAAAACATTATGCCCAGTGCAGTGACCTACGAGTGGCTGGTGGTAGACCTTTGACTGCCTTTGAGGAAATGTGTCTGGCGTTTGCCCGCCCGATGCACTTCCTCTCCAGAGGCTATACACTTCTGATGGAGAACTCTTTCTCAACCCTGCCTAAATTTACAGGGGATTGGGAACGTGAACTGCAACTCCAATTAATTCCGAAGGACTGGCAGAAGGTTTTTGTCACTACCTTCTCATGTTCCGTCAGTTACTCCGTAATAGAAACAAAATTTAAGGTCCTGTCTCGTTGGTATCGCTGCCCCCTAACTTTGGCGAAAATGTTCCCCAACATGTCTAATAGCTGTTGGAGATGTAGTCTAGTTCTCCATTACATATATGGTGGGATTGCGCAATTAGAAAACCCATTTGGAAGAAAGTTTTCTCCCTATGTGATATACTTTTAGGTGGAGGTACACCTACCGATCCCTCCTTTCGGTTATTGTACCTCTAGTTTCTGGTTCTATAGCGGCTTATAAAAAGTCTCTACTTAAGCATCTTAATAGTGCTGCCAAGGCGGTGATCCCTGTTCACTGGAGATCTGTTTCACCATTTACCATCCACGAATGGTTTGATTGATTGGATCTCTATATGACCATGGATGATCTCCTATTGGGGGTGGAAAGAAACAAAGAATATTGTGCTGTTTGGGGCCCATGGTTAGATTTTAAGTCCTCTGTGACCTTTGCAACTATGTGCAAATAATTATGGAATATTTTTATATTTTTAAATATGGAATATAATTGTGGAATATTTTTCTTTCAGTACAGGGGTACACACTATATTGTGAGTATAAAAATATCAATATATAATATATCACTAGTATGTTTAAAAGTAAATAATCAAATAAATAAATTAAAAGTATTACGGATCGAATCTGTGTCTCAGACTCCACTAAGGTGAAATAAACTTTTGGATATAGTATTTACATTAATCAATAAATAAAAGAGCATTAGGTTCTTTTAATCCAGTAATATTTTTCTGTGGCTCTTGTGTCCCTCTTTAAGGAGTATCTTAGACACAGTATATTTATAATTTATCATTTGTATCCTTACCAGTGTCGTCGATTTAATAATAATTAATTTGTTTAAGAAAAACCCGGTTCTTTTTCTTTTTATATATATATATATACATTTGTTCTGTAAAGTATGCATATCAAACATGTAATTTTATTTATTATTTTCTTTATTCTCATTTTTATCTGTACGGTCTTTTACTTTTGAATCCTTTGGAATGCATGGAGACTCTATTATTACAGGTGTACACTAATTAATGAATGAATGAAAAGGGGTGTAACCACAAGCCCTATATAAACCTGATTTAGTACTTCAAAGCATCTATGTCCTCCTTCTGATGAAACTGGGAGAAAAAGTCCCAGAGAAATGCGTTAAGGCGCACGGGCTGCCTTCAATTCTGCCTAATCCAAGACGCATTATCCACGTCCCACTACATTCTCCATCACTCCGATCATCTCCGACACTTTGGTGTAACTAAGCTGAGACACTTTGCGGTCGCACACAGTGTTACCTTGGCGGCTGGCTACTGAGCTCTGCCGCTCACACACGGGATCCCCAGACGGAGATTATCCAGCCGACTGTCTAAGCAGAGGGAGACTCTGGACCTACTGGTCAACATATTTGATCCCGTCCCACCATGGTGGCTACCACAGTGCCATCTACATCCTACTGTGGGACCACTCCCAGGAGACTGTAACAGAGATGCATCTAAAGAAACCTTATCAGGCGGAGGTGAGCCATTTGCACCAAAGCGGGAATTACACCACGGCACCCTCACATTAATTTATACACTCCACCCATCTCCATCTGTATTCTCCTGTGCCACACAGACAATTAATTACGAATGAACACTTATTAACACTTATTGGTTTATCCTTACACATTTATCCTTTTACACTTCACTATCACATTTTTTCCCCTTTTCGTGTGATGTCCTGGGGATGGTCCTTGGCTGGAATTTTTTGGGGTGCCTTGCTTCTCGAACGTGTACCCTTAATGTTAGGGACGCCAGTATAGAGGAGTCTTGACGATGGCCTGGCGCTTATTCATATATTTGCAAATGTATGTAACTAATACCTCTGAATCTCTATTATCATGTAGGATTTAAGTATTTTTTGATTGTGCTACAGAGTGCTGGAGGGTAAATCCCTTTTTTCTGTGTTCAGTGTAAACCCGCCCTTTACAAGCACCTGTGCTATGTCATTAAGCTGATCTGAGCAACCACCATATTTTTTGTTTGCAGTAATGAGAGGCACGAAGGGAGCCAGCATTGGGAGGATGTGCTGGTCCTTATAGTGCCATGTGGAGGTTTCCGGGGTACCTCCGAGGTGAGTTAGCTCTCAGCTTATACATGTGCTGTTATCATGCAGTACACCAATTTGTAATTATATGACCCAGAGTGGGTGCTAGAGTACTGAAATATCGCATGAGAACAATACAATGATGATTACTGATATATTACAAGAGAATAATGATGAGTACTGATATATCAGTAATCATCAATGTTCTCATGTGATGCAGTCAGGTGCATAAATATTGGGACATTGACAGAATTTTCATATTTTGGCCTCTAGTCACCACCACAAGATGTGATTTACCTGCAGACATTCAGATTTAATTTGAGGTTAATTACATCCAAATCTGGTGAACGGTGTAGGAATTACAATGGTTTCTATATGTGCCTCCCACTTTTTAAGGGGTCAAAAGTAATGGGACTATCAACTCAAAAGCTATTTCATGGACAGGTGTGGGCTATTCCCTCGTTATTTCATTATCAATTAAGCAGGTAAAAGGTCTGGAGTTGATTCTAGCTGTGACATTTGCATTTGGAATCAGTTGCTGTCGACTCTCAATATGAGATCCAAAGAGCTGTCACTATCAGTGAAGCAAGTCATCATTAGGCTGAAAAATCAAAACAAACCCATCAGAGAGATAGCAAAAACATTAGGTGTGGCCAAAACAACTGTTTGGAACATTCTTAAAAAGAAAGAACGCACCGGAGAGCTCAGCAACACCAAAAGACCCGGAAGACCACTGAAAACAACTGTGGTGGATGACAGAAGAATTATTTCCCTGGTGAAGAAAAACCCTTTTAACAACAGTTGGCCAAATCAAGAACACTCTCCAGGAGGTAGATGTATATGTGTCAAAGTCAACAATCAAGAGAAGACTTCACAAGAGTGAATATAGAGGGTTCACCACAAGATGTAAACCATTGGTGAGCCCCAAAAACAGGAAGACCAGATTAGAGTTTGCCAAACAACACCTAAAAAAGCCATTACAGTTCTGGAACAACATCCTATTGGCAGATGAGACAAAGATCAACTTGTACCAGAGTGATTGAAAGAGAAGAGAAGGAAAGGAACTGCTCATGACCCAAAACATACCACCTCATCAGTGAAGGATGGTGGTGGTAGTGTCATGGTGTGGGCATGTATGGCTGCCAATGGAACTGGTTCCCTTGTATTTATTGATGATGTGACTGCTGACAAAAGCAGCAGAATTAATTCTGAAGTGTTTCGGGCAATATTATATGCTCATATTCAGTCAAATGCTTCAGAACTCATTGGACAGCGCTTCACAGTGCAGATGGACAATGACCCGAAGCATGCTGCAAAAGCAACCAAAGAGTTTTTTAAGGCTAAAAAGTGGAATGTTATGCAATGGCCAAGTCAATCCCCTGACCTGAATCCGATTGAGCATGCATTTCACTTGATGAAGACAAAACTGAAGGGAAAATGCCCCAAGAACAAGCAGGAACTGAAGACATTTGCAGTAGAGGCCTGGCAGAGCATCACCAGGGATGAAACCCAGCGTCTGGTGATGTCTATGCGTTCCAGACTTCAGGCTGTAATTGCCTGCAAAGGATTTGCAACAAAGTATTAAAAAGTGAAAGTTAGATTTAGGATTGTTTAGTTTGTCGCAGTACTTTTGGTCCCTTAAAAAGTGGGAGGCACATATAGAAACCGTTGTAATTCCTACACCGTTCACCTGATTTGGATGTAATTACCCTCAAATTAAATCTGAAAGTCTGCAGATAAAGCACATCTTGTTTGTTTCATTTCAAAGCCATTGTGGTGGTGACTAGAGGCCAAAATATGAAAATTCTGTCAATGTCCCAATATTTATGCACCTGACTGTATATCTGTACTCATCACTGTTCTCATGGGACATTTCAGTACTCATCATTGTTGTCATGTAATATATTACATGAGAACAATGATGAGTACTGATATATTACATGAGAACAATGATTACTGAGATATCACATGAGAACAATGATGATTACTGATATATCAGTACTCATCATTGTTCTCATGTGATATTTCAGTAATCATCACTGTTCTCATGTAATATATCGGTAATCATCATTGTTCTCATGTAATATCGGTAATTATCATTGTTCTCAAGTAATATCGGAAATCATCCTAGTTCTCATGTGATATATCAGTAATCACCATTGTTCTCATGTGATATATCAGTACCCAGCATTGTTCTCATGTAATATATCAGTACACATCAATGTTCTCATGTGATATATCAGTAATCACCATTGTTCTCATGTGATATATCAGTGATCATCATTGTTCTCATGTAATATATCAGTAAGCACCATTGTTCTCATGTAATATATCAGTAATCACCATTGTTCTCATGTGATATATCAGTAATCATCATTGTTCTCATGTAATATATCAGTAAGCATCATTGTTCTCATGTGATATATCAGTAATCACCATTGTTCTCATGTAATATATCAGTAATCATCATTGTTCTTATGTGATATATCAGTACCCATCATTGTTCTCATGTGATATATCAGTACCCAGCATTGTTCTCATGTAATATATCAGTAATCACCATTGTTCTCATGTGATATATCAGTGATCATCATTGTTCTTATGTGATATATCAGTACCCATCATTGTTCTCATGTGATATATCAGTACCCAGCATTGTTCTCATGTAATATATCAGTAAGCATCATTGTTCTCATGTGATATATCAGTAATCACCATTGTTCTCATGTAATATATTAGTAATCATCATAGTTCTTATGTGATATATCAGTACCCATCATTGTTCTCAAGTGATATATCAGTACCCAGCATTGTTCTCATGTAATATATCAGTACCCAGCATTGTTCTCATGTAATATATCAGTACCCAGCATTGTTCTCATGTAATATTATCAGTGATCATCATTGTTCACATGTAATATATTAGTAATCATCATTGTTCTCATGTAATAAGCTGAAATTGTAATTAGACCAGAGAGTTGGGAGTTAGGGGGTCATTCAGACCCGCTCGTGAGCGTCAGGACGCTCGCAAGCGGGTCGAAGTTCCCCACTGCGCATGCGCACGACGGAGGGAGCTCCGTCGTGCGCATGCGCGAGACCCAGGGAGCGACAGGCTTTCCATCGCTCCGGGTCTCGCACCAAAGGGGGCGTGCTGTCGATGTTGACTGACAGCACGCCCCCTTTGGTGGGCGTGCCAGGGGCGTGCCTGCCAGACGGAGGCGTTCCCATGGGAACGCCTACCGTCTTAAGCCGGCCCCACTCACATCACTAGTGATGTCAGTGGGAGTGATTCTGGCTCTGACAGAGCCAAAATCACTCCAGGGCTTGTGGCAGGGAGACCCTACCGCAGGGTCTCCGTCGCAAGTCCGATGGTCGCGATGGTCAAGACCACCGCGACCATCTTTTTGGCCGCTCGCATATGCTGTGGGTGGTCACCCACAGCTATGCGAGCGGCCAGGAGGCCGCTCCATTTTCATGGAGGAGGGCCCTGATTCAGAGCGAGCGCTCTGGTCAGAGCGTTCAGCTCTGAATCAGGCCCTTAGTCCAGGTAACTACAACAATTACGCTCAGTTACTGCTCATCTGGCCACAAACAATAACTGTGCAGTGAGTATGTAAATCGGGGAGCAGTCAGGAAGCCGATGGTCAAAATTCAGACCGCCGGCTTCCCGACTGTGAAATCCTGACAGGGGAATAATGATAGGCGATATATCAGAACTCTTCATTGTTCTCATGTGATATATCAGTAATCACCATTGTTCACATGTAATATATCAGTAACCATCATTGTTCTCATGTGATATATCAGTAATCACCATTGTTCTCATGTGATATATCAGTAATCACCATTGTTCTCATGTGATATATCAGTAATCACCATTGTTCTCATGTGATATATCAGTACCCATCATTGTTCTCATGTGATATATCAGTAATCACCATTGTTCTCATGTAATATATCAGTAATCATCATTGTTCTCATGTGATATATCAGTAATCACCATTGTTCTCATGTGATATATCAGCAGAGCCGTAACTAGACTTTATGGTGCCCCCCTCATTTTTCAAAGGGACATAGGCCCTCATTCAGAGCCACTCGCAAACAGCAGTACGCTCGTTGCGTTCCGATGTTGACTAACCACGCATGCGTCGGTGTTACACTGCGCATGTGCGTACGGCAGATTGCAAGCTTTTTATCTGTCGTTCCTAAAATAGCGTACAGGAAGTGACATGTCAAATGTGATTGACAGAACAGGGCGTTTTTGGGTGGAGATGGAAAAACGCAGGCGTGGCGAGGCGTTTTTGGGGCGTACATACATTAGCAGATGCGAGCGTAAAATGTGTTCGGACCGTCACATACGTCACTGGAACATCCGCTTTCCCTTCAAAATGCTCGCACAGTTTAGGGTCTGGATTACTCGACCACATTGGCGATGGCCTTCTCCTCCGTCCCGGGACTCCACGATGTTGCAGCGATTAATCGCGGGTGGTCACAAAAGCAATTAGTGTTGTATTGAAAACCGGCTTGGTATGTGTTTGGAAAGCAGTTTATTGGGATAGCACAAAAGCGTACGCAGGTGGAAATCATACCTGCTAATGTCATGATTACACAATCAATTGGCGTACATTTTTTGGGGTTTTTTTTGGGCTCAATTTGTTGTTTATGGCCTATTGTAACAATAATGTCATCATGTTTTAATTAGCTCCCCTTTTTTTTTTAATGTGGAATTTGCATCGTTTTGTGATTTTTTAAACGTTCCTTCAAGAGGCCTTTTTTTTATACAAATGAAATGGTTTTTGGTGTCCTTTTTTGCCTTTAGGGCCAGTATTAAATGTAACCCATTTGTACAATAATGTCACAATACAATGTCAGATTTTTGTCATAAATTTATTGTTTAAACACAAACCAATTGGCATAATATTTTTTTTTAGTTTTTCTGCCAAAGATACTTTTTATCAAAAAAAAAAAAATCAATAACTGATAACATAAACGTACAAAAATAACTTAAAAACATTTCACAAGAAAGGAGAGGGAAGTTTTGACCAGAAAGGAATATGAGCCAAGCACAGAAGGAGTGTGGGAAAAGTCGCCATTGCTGTCACCGTTTTTTCGCCCGTTTGGATGGGGGAGGGTGGGCGCCAGACCGGGTCCGGGATGCCATCGGGCTGGCCTGTCCAGAGGCAGATGTTGTGGCCTCTGGACTAGGCACAGGGCTAGGCACATTTGGAGGATTGGCTGATGTTGTGCCAGAGGTGGAGGATCCTGATGTTCCGGCAGGAAGGAGGTCGGCTCCACCATGTGCTGGCGAACGAGCTGCTCCAGGACATCGGCGATGCGGATGTTGGCCCTGGTATTTTCCGCCAGGGCCTGACCAATGGTCACGTTGGCCGCAGCATTTTGCTCCAGGGCCTCAGCCACCCGTAGCAGACTGGCGTCCATCCTCTGCAGACTCTCCGTATGGAAATCCGATTTGAAATTGAGTTCTGTGAGGAGGCCCACTGCCTGCGAGGGGGCACGCCCTGGACTGGCTTCTGCAGGGTCCTCAGCCGGATGTACTGGTTCCTCCCCTGCAGAGCCAGCAGAAATTCTGCGGCCAAGGCTTCCCTCTGGAGCAGACTCATCCGCCTGTGTCTCTGTTGGAAAAATGAGAAAAGACTCACATTAGAATCTACATATTGGCACAATAGCATTTCAGAGTTGGTGACATCACAATACTTACCTGGGCCAACATGAGGAGCCGCAAAGTCTGGCATGTCCGTATCCATGTTGGACACGCCAAACACCTCCACAGGCTGCACACACCCCTGTGCCAGCTCTTCTAAATCCGTCAACTCCAATGACACAGGGGTGGGACCCCCACCTGTCCCCCTTGCATGCCTAGCCCTGTCCGCGAGTTTTTGCTTTAGGCGATATTTGAAGTCGGCCCATCTGTGGGGAAAAATGGAAGCCATTATCCTTTGGTTTAAAATGGGGTTTGTTTTTAGGGGGGGCAAGGGTTTACTTACCGCCGTTTGACATCCCGGGCTAGACGGACATAATCACCCACTCTATTGACAGCAACGGCTACCTCTTCCCACATTCTCCACTTCTGGCTTAGACTCATATTCCTGTCTGCCTGTGGCAGGATGTCCACACACTTCTGGATCAAAACCTCCATCTCCTTTCTTGTGAAATGTGGCTGCCTTTTTTTTTTGCCCGCTTTGGCCGGAATACTGGGCCCAGCAGCCTCTTCCATGTCATCCTCCTCACCTATTTGTGTAAATTTTCAGAATTCACAAAATCACAACTTGCCTAATCTTATGTTTCAAATTAATCGTTGATAGAAAATGCATGAAAGACTTACCGCCTGACTCTTGTGCATTTTTTCCCTGGTCTGTCGCCATGTCTGAGGTCCAAACAAGAAATACACCAGAATTTGAATGTGTTTTCGTGACGTATTTATACATGCGTCCTTATTTTGCGGCCGCATCATTGATTGTGCGGCCCTATGATCCCTCCTTAATTTGTGCGGGAAACGAAACACTATTTATGGCTTGGTGTGTCTCAAGTCGAGGTGGCGTTTTTGGATTGTTGGAGGTTATCTTGGCTGGAGTTTATTGATTGCGTAGAAAGGAGTTGGAGGTTGGAGATTCGTTTGTTGGTTAGATTTGCGTTTTTTTTTTCCGTTATCTTTGTTGGTTTATATTTTTGGGACCTCGTTTGTTGATTTGGTACGTTTTGTGAAGTCTAACTTTTGTTCAATTGTTGTTTCATTGTGTTTCGTATATTTTGTAATTTTTGGATACCTAATTTTTTCTATTTTAGATTTTGTTTATTTTCGACCCCAAAGACCTTTTGATTTTGCATCTTAGATATTTGCTCTTGGTAAGTCCATTTTTTATCTTGTATTAGCGAACTAATTAGCGCATTTTTAGTAGTTACTCTTGTGACTTGTATTAGCGAACTAATTAGCGCATTTTTAGTAGTTACTCTTGTGACTTGTATTAGCGAACTAATTAGCGCATTTTTAGTAGTTACTCTTGTGACTTGTATTAGCGAACTAATTAGCGCATTTTTAGTAGTTACTCTTGTGACTTGTATTAGCGAACTAATTAGCGCATTTTTAGTAGTTACTCTTGTGACTTGTATTAGCGAACTAATTAGCACATTTTAAACAGCTTAATAATCATTCTAACTTTTTGATGGTTTAGCTTTCGCTTTTTGAGCCAACATTTCGACCCGTTTTGATGTACTGTGTTAAATGTCGCTTTGCGGTTTTGCTAAATGGGTGTTTGGCATATTTGAACTTTGGTCTAGCACAAAATGTATCAACAAAAATGCACAGAGTGAAATGTGTCAAGTAATTTTGTTGTTTATTTTCAGTTTGGACGTATCATGACAATACCCCGGCATGTAAGCAGCAATGGATGGTATCATAAAGCTAAGTTGTTTTAATATAGTTTTGGGGTGGGTCAAAAGCCTTACTTTGAAATTTTTGAATTTCAGGTTGATCTGGGGCGGATTGTTCTGGCCATGCTCCCGGAAGCCGACCAACCTCAATCTCATCCCAGGCGTAGGCATCGTAGGCATGCAAGGCCCCAGATATTTCGAACACGTGTCACCCTTTTTGGAATGCCCGATGATGAGGTTTTAAGACGCTACCGTCTACCTCCCAAAATCATCATAGACACTCTCTCATTAATAGAAAGTGATCTTGAGCGGCAAATTGACAGTCCAACAGCAATACCACCACTGACGCAATTTATGGCGGTGTTACATTTCTGTGCCTCAGGATCGTTTCAAACAATGGTGGGAATAGTGGCGGGCATCTCCCAATCCTCCTTTTCCCGGATCCTGAGGGCAGTGATGGAGGCACTTTTCAAGCACCTCCATCATTTTATTCAAATGCCTTTGGATATGGGTGCCCTTAGTGTGGCCAAGGCCAATTTTTACCAAATAGCTGGCTTCCCACACATCATAGGGGTTGTGGATGGTACTCACATACCACTTCAGCCTCCAGCACGGCTGGAGGCAATATTTAGAAACAGGAAACACTATCACTCCCTGAATGTGATGGTGGTATGTGATGCCTCCCTCCAGATCCTGTCCCTGAATGCTAAGTTACCAGGAAGTGCACATGACTCCTTCGTCATCCGGCAATCAGGGATATGGCAGAAATTAACCAACCTACAAGCTGGTGATGCGTGGCTTCTGGGTAAGTGGAGACCTTTAGTACATAACAATGTTAAGCTTGATACACAGTGTTCCTGATGTTGTCTCTTATTTTTCACAGGAGACAGTGGATACCCTTGCATGTCCTGGCTGCTCACTCCTTATTTGGCTCCCACACCAGGCCCACAAAGTGAGTATAATTCCGCACTTACAGCCACCAGGCAAGTGGTGGAGCGCTGTATCGGCCTTTTAAAAGGCCGATTCAGATGCCTCCACCGCTCTGGTGGCGAGCTCATGTATTTGCCGGATATGGTGTCGAAAATTGTGGTCCTGTGTGGGATATTTCACAACATCGCCATAAGGAGTGGTGTCCCAATGCAGCCAGAGGATGCCTTACCTGAGGATGGCCCCCCCGAGGTTGGTCGGAGGTCAGTATGTGGGGGGGCCATACGCAATGATGTGGTGGCCAGATTTTTTAGGTAAGTTTGACCCAAACTACAGTGTTTATACCTGTGTTTGTGTTTGTTTGCGAACATCTAATTTTTTTTTTTTTTTTCACCATCTTCTGTTTGTTCACATAATCTTTGCCACTCCAACGCTCACTACTTCCTGCTACCCTTACCAAACCTGGATCTGGTGATTTTGTCCATATATTCTGGAACCCATATCGCAACGCCATGTTTGTGGAATCATGTTGGCATGGTCCTTCGTCAACCAGTTCTTGATTGTTTTTTTTAATTAAATATTTTATTTGTATGTGTTGTATTTGAGATTATCACGTTTTTTTTGTTTTGGGACTGACCACTTTGATTTCTCATTTATGTTGTGAATAAATGTTTGGAGAGTGAAATGGTCTTCCTTTTTTTGGACGTTAACAGCAAGTGGAACCAGGTTAACACACCTTACAATTGACTAAGGGGTAATCCAGTACTGACACCAGTTGATGTAAACTGAAATATGTTTGCAGGTTCCCAACCCACACCAAAAGGAAGCCTGTCCAAACCTTTGGATTTTGAAGATTGGCCTAAGCAGCTTGCACACCAACTAGGAACCTGTAAAATGTCGAAATATCTAATTGACACTACACCCAAAAAGGGAAATGACATTGTTACTGTTATGTGTTTCTTGTGGCTGTTTAACATACAAATACCAAATACAATCTAACTTTTAAAAAAGGGAAATCCTTGCAGGAACAGTCTACTTATGTCAGGGAAAACTATTTATGTTTTTGAAAAAAAGAATGAGCCAGAACGTATATTAGAACTACAAAATTTATTTACAAAACGAAAAAAAACAAAAAAAACTACTGGCGAAGGATGCCAGACAGCCGGTCAAGGGCCACAAGAAGGCCAATTACATGTTGGCGCATCTGGCCAACACAATCCTCCACCTCTTGACGACGCCTCTGTTCCTCTGTGGGTGAGAAAAGTGTGTGGATTAATAAAACAATAGGGAATCCACATTAAAAAAACAAAAACACAACAAAATCACTCCTAAACCGAAAAAAGAAAAACCAAAACAAAAAGGGGGTGCTGGAAAAATACAAGGCCTATGTACAAATTCACACAGGTGTGATATGTGTATGTTGAAATCAGCAGGAAGAGGTAAAGGCAAACTGCTAAATCACCAAAAGTAAACCAAACAAGCACGAATAAAGGCACGACACATGATTACATACAAACAGTTTGTGGTTAAAAAAAATGAGAAAGAAAAACATACCGGGAGCCAAAACGGGAGCTCCGGAAGTCCCTCCATGTTCCTCCTCGGAGGAGCCTTCATTCCCCAAAGAACGGGGAGGGGTAATGATGGACTCCGGGGAGGGGGTAATTGGAAGAGGGGTGGGTGGAGGAGAGGGGGAAGTGGGACGGAGGGGAAGGAGGCCCGACAGTTCCGGGAGAGGGTCTGGGAAGGCTGGGGAGGAGTGGGGTATAGGGGAAATATTTGGGGTGGAGTGTTGGCTGGGGGTTGGGGATAGTGGCCGGGAACGCCGTCTGGCCGGACGGTGACGGCGTAGTCTTGGCTGTCCTCCTAAAATATGTCAAACAAATTGAGGTTAGTTTCTGGGCAAATCCGGGGCCCAAATTAATAAAAAAAAAACAGCCACAAAAAACATGCAAAAAGGAGTAGAATGAAAAAAACAGAAATAGAGGGAAAACATGCACACGCAGATATGAGGACAAATAATTAATAGGACAGACAGGAAAACATGCACACGCAGATATGAGGACAAATAATTAATAGGCCAGACAGGAAAACATGCACACGCAGATATGAGGACAAATAATTAATAGGACAGACAGGAAAACATGCACACGCAGATATGAGGGCAAATAATTAATAGGACAGACAGGAAAACATGCACACGCAGATATGAGGACAAATAATTAATAGGCCAGACAGGAAAACATGCACACGCAGATATGTGGACAAATAATTAATAGGACAGACAGGAAAACATGCACACGCAGATATGAGGACAAATAATTAATAGGACAGACAGGAAAACATGCACACGCAGATATGAGGACAAATAATTAATAGGACAGACAGGAAAACATGCACACGCAGATATGAGGACAAATAATTAATAGGACAGACAGGAAAACATGCACACGCAGATATGAGGACAAATAATTAATAGGACAGACAGGAAAACATGCACACGCAGTTTGCCCCACAAACACAAACATGAAAACCACAATACATAACACTTACTTTCAACGATCTGCATGCGAAAGCATGCCAGCAAGCGGGGCGTTCGCCGTTGCAGGTCTGACCACCTGCGCTCAAGCTGCCCGATGTTGCGGTGTGAACCCATCGACCGCAGGCGGGACCGTGCCTCCGCATACGCGGAGCGCTTCTGCCGGTTGGTGATGGGTGGAGGCTGGCTGGTGATCCGCCTATCCATCACCTCCGTAAGCACCAGCAGCTCGCGCCTGGTGAATGCGGAGGCTCTCATGATGGCAATGGAGTTTTTCATACAAAACATTTTTGATAAAGTGTGGCCAAAATTTCTGATTGGCTAATGTATTTTGGAAATTAACAGGAGCAATTTTATTGGTTAGTGTATGAGTCATGTGTTCAACAGGGCCAGAAATCTCTGGAGAGTTATGATAGGCTTGATGCAGTGACATGCGTAAGCAAATTTAAATAAAGAAATGAACCCCGGGAAATATGCGGGGATCCACAGCAATAGAACAATTGTTTAATTGTGGTTCACATGTTTTTTGAACAATAAAAGCGAATGTTCCATCCGTACGTATTCTGCGGGTAAACACAAACACGGACAAGAGTAAAGTTTCTTGCATTGTGTTGAAAAAAAAAAAAAATTAAGCTAATTGATACATTGATTGGCATGATACGATTGAGGGAGGTAGGCAGAATAAAGGAGCAGGTAATCGACATCTGACAAGGCCACTTCCGGTTTCACTTGTGCGTGCGTTCCCTTCAAGCCATTTCGGGGATGTACGCTCGCTATTTCGCACGCTCGTTAGTTAGAGGAGGGGTCGCCTGAGTTTAGGGAGGAATTTTAGATGGGAACGAAAATACGAGCGAGCCATTGAATTTAAATATTTTTGTACGTACGCCTAACGTACGTGCACCCGCTTGCGAGTGGGTCTGAATGAGGGCCATAATGCACCCAAAAACTATGAGATATGGTAAGAACTTACCTTTGTTATCTCTATTTCTACGAAGTCCATAGGGTTCCACAGGATACCTTGGGGTATAGGTGATGACGTCAGGCATCGGGCACCATAGAGTTAAGTTTCATCCTCCCAGGATGCACTAGGGGCCCCCTCCTATACCCCGCCCTCGAGACAAGGCATCTCAGTTAGGTACCAAGCCATAGGCCAGAGGAGGAGAAGGAAGAGAGAGAAGAAAGATCTGGACACACACAAGAATCACATTCTCACCAGAGGGAGACGGAAAAACCAGTGACCAGACTAAAGCCCATCTGCAGCACAGGTGCAACAGGGCGGGAGTCCTGTGGAACCCTATGGACTTCGTAGAAATAGAGATAACAAAGGTAAGTTCTTACCATATCTCATATTTTCTACTTCAGGGTCCATAGGGTATCCACACAGGATACCTTGGGGATGTCCCAAAGCAGTATCCTTTAAGGGTGGGGACGCTCCTGTGCTGAAAGGAGAATCCGCCGCCCTAAGGAAGCATCTTGAGAGGCGAAGGTGTCAAACCTGTAATACCTCACGAAGGTATGGGTAGAGGACCACATAGCAGCCTTGCAGATCTGGACTGCAGAGGCACCACGTCGAGCTGCCCACGAAGGACCCACAGACCTAGTGGAATGAGCCTTCACAGAAGGAGGAACCAGCAGACCTTCATGAAGATAAGCTTCAGAAATAGCCATACGGATCCAGGCTGCCAAAGTTTGCTTTGAAGCAAGCCAACCCTTTTTACGGAAGCCATAGAGGACAAACAAGGCGTCCGACTTCCTAAACGAAGAAGTGCGGTCAACATAAGTCCTGCACAACATCCAAAGTGGCCTCACCCACTGAAAGGCCAGGTGAGTTAAAGGCCGGAACAACTATTTCCTCGTTAACATGAAACTGGGAAACAACTTTGGGAAGAAATTCAGGACGAGTGCGTAGCACTGCCCTGTTCCCATGAAAAATCAAGAAAGGGGGTCTACAAGAAAGAGCCCCTAAATCAGAAACACGTCTGGCCGAAGCTATGGCCAGAAGGAAAACAGTCTTAGCTGTTAGCCATTTAAGATCCACTGAGCCCAGTGGTTCAAACGGCGGTTCCTGGAGAGCCCTCAGGACCACAGCCAAATCCCAAGGCGCCACAGGTGGAACAAAGGGTGGCTGAATGCGCAGAACACCTTGCATAAAGGTGCGCACATCCGGGATTGTAGCAATCCTATGATGGAACCAGACAGACAGGGCCGAAACCTGCACCTTCAAAGAAGCAAGGCGAAGCCCATGGTCTAGTCCCGCTTGCAGGAAGGCGAGAACCCGAGACAGATGAAACTCCCGCGGTGCATAACCTCTCGGCCGACACCACTGGAAGAACGTATGCCACACGCGATGGTATATTCTCGCGGAAGACGGTTTCCGAGCTCTGAGCATGGTACGCACTACAGAGTTGGAAAACCCCCTGGACCTTAACATGGCCGTCTCAACAGCCACGCCATCAAAGACAGCCGAGTCAGATCCGGGTGAAGACAAGGACCCTGTGACAGAAGGTCCGGTCGTAGCGGCAACCACAGAGGACTATCCACGGACAGACCCTGAAGGTCTGAGAACCAGTGCCATCTGGGCCATGCGGGAGCTATCAACAGGAGCGTCCCTCCTTCCTGTTTGAATTTCTGGATTACCCGTGGAAGAAGGGAAACCGGAGGAAAGAGATAAGCAAACCGGAACGTCCACCGGACGGACAGAGCATCCACCAGAGACGCCTCTTTGTCTCCTGTGCGAGACCCGTACACTGGCAACTTGTTGTTGTGCCGGGATGCCATGAGGTCGATCTCTGGAAGACCCCATCTGTCCACCAGAAGTTGAAAAACGTCCGGGTGCAGGGACCATTCCCCACGGATGAACGTCCTGGCGACAGAGAAAGTCCGCCTCCCAGTTTAGCACTCCCGGGATGAAGACAGCTAATATGGCCGGAAGATTGCGCTCCGCCCATACCAGGATCCGAGACACCTCTACGAGAGCCGCCCGACTTCGGGTTCCTCCTTGCCGGTTTATGTAGGCCACGGTGGTAGCGTTGTCCGACTGGACCTGCACTGGGTGACCTTGGAGTACCCGATGTGCCTGCTGGAGAGCGTTGAAAACCGCTCGGAGTTCCAAGATGTTTATTGGAAGCTCTGCTTCTGCCGGAGTCCACCTGCCCTGGAACAAGCGTGGACCCGAAACTGCTCCCCAGCCCCGAAGACTGGCGTCCGTTGTCAACAGGACCCAATTCGACACCCAGAATGGACAACCCTTGTTGAGATGGGTCGTCTGCAACCACCAGGCAAGGGACAGGCGAACCTCCGGAGTGAGCACTATCGTCTGGGATTTTAGAGACTGAGGCAGCCCGTTCCACTTGGACAGGATCAGGTGCTGCAGAGGTCTGGAATGAACCTGGGCATATGCCACCATGTCGAATACCGACACCATGGAGCCCAGTAACCTCATCGCCGAGTGTAGAGACACCCGGCGGCTCTGCAGACAACTGCGCACCCTCGACTGTAAGGCAGAGATCTTTTCCCCCATCACAAAGATCTTTTGCTGTCCCGAGTCCAATAAGGCTCCGAGGTGCAGAATCCGCTGAGACGGGACCAGGGTGGACTTCTGCCAGTTTATTAACCAGCCGTGCCATTGCAGTAGCGCAATGGTCAGGTCCAAGTGGCGCAGAAGGAGCTCCGGAGATCCTGCCACTAAGAGAAGGTCGTCCAAGTACGGCAACATGCAGACTCCCTGCAGCCGCAGGGAAGCCGCCATGACCGCCATCACCTTGGTGAAAACACGTGGTGCTGTCGCCAGGCCAAAAGGTAACGCCCGGAACTGAAAGTGGTCGATGCGGATTGCAAACCTGAGGAACTGCTGATGGCGCAAAAGAATAGGGACATGCAGATAAGCATCCTGTATGTCCAATGACACCATGTAGTCCCCAGGTTCAAGCGCCAGAATGATGGACCGAAGGGTCTCCATCCAAAACTTCGGCACCCGCAAAGACTTGTTGAGAGCTTTGAGGTTGAGAATCGGACGAAAGGACCCATTGGGTTTCTGCACCAAAAAGAGATTGGAATAGAATCCCTGGCCCCTCTGGGAGAATGGAACCGGCACTATAACTCCAGCCTGGAGCATAGTGTGCAAGACCTTCCGCAGCTCCGTGGCTTTGTTCCGGTCTGATGGTAAACCCGTGGTGAAGAATCGAGCCGGGGGTCTGTGCCGAAAGGAGAGGGCATACCCGTGTGAGACCACCTCGAGAACCCAAGTGTCTGTCGTGGTGACCGACCAACACTGGGCGAACTGCAGAAGGCGGCCTCCCACTTTGGGATCCCCCAAAGGGAGGCCCTGGCTTAGGGGCCGGACGTCTGGTACTCCAGGCCTGCTTCCGGGGCTTGGCCGATTTCTTGGGGCCAGCCTGTCGGGGAAAGGACTGTGCTTTAGGCCTACCCTGGGCCCTATAAGCCCGAAAGGACGATGTACCTGAACCAGAAGGAACAGCAGCCGACGGGAGACATGCTGATTTAGCTGCCGCCAGTGTGGCTATAATCTTGTCCAGGTCCGGACCGAAGAGAACCTCTCCGTTAAAAGGCAACGCCTCCAAACACTTTTTGGAATCAGCGTCCGCCTTCCAGGATCGCAACCACAAGGTGCGACGAGCAGCAACCGCTGCCGAAGAAATTTGAGACGCCAGGGTACTAATATCTATGGCCACTTCGTTGATAAAAGTGGCCGAATCCCGGAGATTGCCGATCAACTCCGTCTGCTCCGCCGAACAGTAGGGATCGAGGGCACGTCTCCAACGTATCAGCCCAGCGCTCCATAGCTCTGGCAACCCAGCAAATGGCCATAGCTGGCCGCGCTGCCCCCCCCCCACAAGGGAATAGACGGACTTCAGGCAGATCTCCACCTTGCGGTCCATAGCATCCTTAAGAGAGGACATGGATGGCATGGGCAATGTGGCACTACGGACAAGACGAGTCACATGAGAATCCACCTGTGGAGGTGATTCCCACTTGACAAAATAATTGTCTGCAAACGTATACGCCACTGCTAAACGCCTTTGAGGCTGATATCGTTTGCCTGGCTGTTTCCACGCTTCCTCTAGGTGGTCAACTAATTGTACCGAAAGAGGAAACACTGTGGTATCTCCTTTAACATCCTTGAAAAAGGCGTATTTGGACTTTGATACCGGAGGCTCCTCATCCTCTAACTAAAGCAGTACGGACTGCACGAAAAAGGCCAGGTATATACACCTTAGACTTAGTGTCCGACTCTTTAGGACGGGGAGGTTCCTCGTCAGAAAGATCCAGACTCTCCCCATCATCGGACGTCCCGTCATCTTCCTCATAAGGAGCAGACTGAGACGCCACCGGCCGCTTGTGAGGCCGCATCACAGACTCCCCCTGCAACACGTCTGACAACTGCTGTACAGAGCTTGTTAATGAATTAACCCACGCAGGCTCATGAGAGACCTGAGGAGGGGAAATAGGGAGACTGTGGGGTACCATTAATTGTCTCGGGAACCCCTGCATGGGTGACGACACCACTGACTGCGGGGACAATCCCATCTGAGTGAAGGCAGGCTGCGGAGCTAACTGGCCCACGAGGGTTGTAAGCGCTTTGGCAAAACAAGCCCAGGGCGGCTCCTGTACCGGAGCCGTGACTGTAATCGGCCGCGTCAACGAATAACACTGCCGACATAGTCCCTCCGCACTACCGTCCCCCTCCGCTATAGGTACCTTGCATGTAGTACATAAAAGCTGGAGAGGAAAATCACTTTCAGACATAATGGTAAGTATGTGACCCCTCTCACTGATACTTGTTAGTATAGTGTGAGACCACCCTGCAAGCACCACACCGCAAGGGCTTTAGCAGAAAGAACAGGGACAGTTAAATGCTGACAGATAGAAAATGAAGTACAGGCAGCAGCGCTAGCACAGTCACATACAGTGCAAAGAAATCAATTCTTGCACTATAAGCGCTGATCCTCAACTACACAGACACAGGGCCTGGTAGGACACAGCGCTGCATACACAGACCTGACCACAGCGGAGGAGAGGTATGCAGGGGGGCCCAGACCGCGATGTCACAGTCCTTCAGCGTCCAGCAGCACTCACCATGCTTCCAGCAAAGATGGCCACCGAGGAGCAGAGAGGAGGCCGGCCTGGGGGAGGAGCGCTGACACAGGACCAGTCAGCTAGAGCAGAGAGGGCTGTGTGCAGCGGGGGAGGTGCCGGCTGTGAGACAGGGAAGGCGCGCTCCCCTGGCATGCATTTAGCCCCTGGGATGCCGCAGTGCTACCGCTCTGCCGCGGTCCTGCTGTCCCAGGGGGGTAGTGGAAGCGCAGGTTAGGACCTGGCTTCACGCTGCAGCCAGTCCCCAGGGAGCCCCCTACCTGGGGACTTTGGACCATGTGTCAGCGGGGACCCACCGCGGCACCCCGCTGCTTACCTTTGTCCCCATTGATTCCGGCCATGGTCCTAAACATCTGGGGTCACCGCTAGCTGTGACCCCAGATGCTCACCAGCATCCACGGATCAGTACCAGCGTTCTGGTACCGGCGGGGGTGTAGGGAGGACAGCATGGACGTCAGAACCGACTGTCCATGCTGTACATCCAGATGTGTAGCCACAGCTGCATTGAAGAAACTTCAGGGGCTCTTCTAAGCCCCCCTCTAACAGGTGCAACCGACTCCGGCCGGGCACCAAACCAAACTGAGATGCCTTGGCTCGGGGGTGGGGTATAGGAGGGGGACCCTAGTGCATCCTGGGAGGCTGAAAGCTTAACTCTATGGTGCCCGATGCCTAACATCACACCTATACCCCAAGGTATCCTGTGGATACCCTATGGACCCTGAAGTAGAAAAGGGCCAGGGAAGAGATAGGAGAGACCAGGAGATGCTGGGGATGAAATAAGAGGAAGCTACAAGCAAGATTGATAATAAACAGAAATTTGACAGGCCCAAACAGCAACCCCTGACCTGTGGTGCCCTGTGCGATGGCACCGGCCACACTACCCAGCTACGGCCCTGTATATCAGTACTCACCATTGTTCTCATGTGATATATCAGTAAGCAACTCTTAACCCAAGTAAGCACTCATACCCCAATATCAGGCCCATATACAGTACACCCCCATTTCACCATCAGCACAACAATATCTACATATATTACTGTAGAATAACTCTGTAGATTGTACAGGTGTAAGTTGTGTGTGTGTGTGTGTGACAGTGGTTGTGTGTGTAGGGTGTGTGTGACTGTGTATGTGTAGGATGGGTGTCACTGTGTGTGTGTGGAGGGTGTGTGTATGTGTGTGTATGTGTGTGGATAGTGTGTGTATGTGTGTGGAGGGTGTGTGTATGTGTGTGGAGGGTGTGTGTAGAGGGTGTGTGTGTGGAGGGTGTGTGTATGTGTGTGGGTGGAGGGTGTGTGTATGTGTGTGTGGAGGGTGTGTGTGTAGAGGATGTGTGTGTGGAGGGTGTGTGTAGAGGGTGTGTGTGTGTATGGAGGGTGTGTGTATGTGTGTGTAGAAGGTGTGTGTGTGGAGGGTGTGTGTATGTGTGTGTGTGGAGGGTGTGTGTATGTGTGTGTGGAGGGTGTGTGTATGTGGAGGGTGTGTGTATGTGTGTGTGGAGGATGTGTGTATGGGTGTGTGTGTAGGGTGTGTGTAAGTGTGTGTGTGTGGAGGGTGTGTGTGTGTGGAGGGTGCGTGTATGTGTAGGGTGTGTGTATGTGTGTGTGTGTAGGATGTGTGACTGTGTGTGTGTGTGTGGAGGGTGTGTGTATGTGTGTGTGGAGGGTGTGTGTATGGATGTGTGGAGGGTGTGTGTATGTGCGTGGAGGGTGTGTGTATGTGCGTGGAGGGTGTGTGTATGTGTCTGTGGAGGGTGTGTGTATGTGCGTGGAGGGTGTGTGTATGTGTCTGTGGAGGGTGTGTGTATGTGTGTGTGTGGAGGATGTGTGTATGGGTGTGTGTGTAGGGTGTGTGTATGGGTGTGTGTGTAGGGTGTGTGTAAGTGTGTGTGTGTGGAGGGTGTGTGTGTGGAGGGTGTGTGTATGTATGTGTGTGGAGGGTGTGTGTATAGGGTGTGTGTATGGAGGGTGTGTGTATAGGGTGTGTGTATGGAGGGTGTATGTGTGTGTGGAGGTAGTGTGTATGACTGTGTGTGTGTGTGTGTGTGTGTGTGTAGGGTGTGTATGTGTGTGTGTTGGCATGAGAGATGAAGCAGAGGGGCTCTCTGGAAGAGAGTTAGGGAACAGAAGAGGAATGAGAGTGGAGAACGAAGTAGCAGAGAGGTTTGGGGTAGAGTGAAGCAGCAGAGGATGTAAAGAAGAGCAGCAGAGAGGCTGTGATGGAGGGCAGAGTAGTGGAGGATGGAAAACGGAGCAGCAGAGGATCTCTGATGCAGAACGAGGAGCAGAAGGTGAAAGTGGAGCAGCAAAGAGGCTATGGGGCAGAGAGTGGAGCACAAGAGTTCTTAGGCTGGAAAGCAGAGTAGCAGAGGGGCACTGGGGCAGAGAGCATGGCATTAGAAGGCAGAGGGCGCAAAGGAAGCAGCTAGGAGATCTGGGGCAGAGGAGAGAACACTAGAGGGATCAAAATCTACATCAGAGCAAAAGAGAGCTCTGGGGCAGATGGAGGAGCAGTTTAGAGGCTCTTAAACAGAGAATAGAGGGCTGAGGGTAGAAAGCGGAGCAGCAGAGAGGCTCTGGGGCTGAGAGAGGAGCACTAGAAGGCTGATGGTGGAAGAGAAGATCCGAGTCAGAGCAGGGAGCACTATAGGGCTGGGGATAGAAAGCGGAGCAGCAGAGGGGCTCTGGGGCAGGTAGGAAGGCCAACCATAGAGGACTCTGAAGCAGAGAATTTAGCAGTAAAGGGCTCTGGGATGAAAGGGGGAGCACTAGAGGGCTGTGGGTGGAAAGCGGAGCAGTAGAGAATCTCTGGGGCAGAGGGAAGAGCAATATAAAGCTCTGGGGAAGAGAACAGAGCTCTAATGGGCTGAAGGCAGAAAGCGAAACAGTAGAGGGGCTTTAGGGTAGAGTGAGCAGTAGAGAGCTGAGGGTGGAACGCAGAAATGATGGGGCAAGAGAGTGTAACAGCAGAGAGGCTGTGGAACCTACAGTGGATAAACAGAACTGTGAGTGGAGGGCGGAATAGCAGACTAGGGGAAGAGAGTGGAGCAGCAGAGTGGCTAGGGGAAGAGAATGGAGCAGCAGAGTTGCTAGGGGAAGAGAGTGGAGCAGCAGAGTGGCTAGGGGAAGGGAGTGGAGCAGCAAAGTGGCTAGGGGAAGAGAATGGAGCAGCAGAGTGGCTAGGGGAAGAGAGTGTAGCAGCAGAGAGACTAGGGGAAGAGAGTGTAGCAGCAGAGAGACTACGGGAAGAGAGTGGAACAGCAGAGTGGCTAGGGGAAGAGAGTGTAGCAGCAGAGTGGCTAGGGGAAGGGAGTGGAGCAGAAGAGTGGCTAGGGGAAGGGAGTGGAGCAGCAGAGTGGCTAGGGGAAGAGAGTGGAGCAGCAGAGTGGCTAGGGGAGGAGAGTGTAGCAGCAGAGAGGCTAGGGGAAGGGAGTAGCAGAGAGGCTAGGGGAAGAGTGGAGCAACAGAGTGGCTAGGGGAAGAGTGGAGCAACAAAATGGCTAGGGGAAGGGAGTGGAGCAGCGGAGTGGCTAGGGGAAGAGTGGAGCAGCGGAGTCGCTAGGGGAAGAGAGTGGAGCTGCATAGTGGCCAGGGGAAGAGTGGCTAGGGGAAGAGTGGCTATGGGAAAAGTGAAGCAGCAGAGTGGCTAGGGGAAGGAAGTGGAGCAGCAGAGTGGCTAGGGGAAGGGAGTGGAGCAGCAGAGTGGCTAGGGGAAGATAGTGTAGCAGCATAGAGACTAGGGGAAGAAAGTGTAGCAGCAGAGAGACTACGGGAAGAGAGTGTAGCAGCAGAGTGGCTAGGGGAAGGGAGTGGAGCAGAAGAGTGGCTAGGGGAAGGGAGTGGAGCAGCAGAGTGGCCAGGGGAAGAGAGTGGAGCACAGAGTGGCTAGGGGAAGAGAGTGGAGCAGCAGAGAGGCTAGGGGAAGGGAGTAGCAGAGCGGCTAGGGGAAGAGTGGAGCAACAAAACGGCTAGGGGAAGGGAGTGGAGCAACAGAGCGGCTAGGGGAAGAGAGTGGAGCAGCGGAGTGGCTAGGGGAAGAGTGGAGCAGCGGAGTGGCTAGGGGAAGAGAGTGGAGCTGCATAGTGGCCAGGGGAAGAGTGGCTAGGGGAAGAGTGGCTAGGGGAAGAGAGTGTAAGAGCAGAGTGGCTGGGGTAAGTGGCTAGGGGAAGAGAGTGGAGCAGCAGAGTGGCTGGGGTAAGTGGCTAGGGGAAGAGAGTGGAGCAGCAGAGTGGCTGGGGTAAGTAGCTAGGGGAAGAGAGTGTAACAGCAGAGTGGCTGGGGTAAGTGGCAGAGCAGTGGAGGAAAAGCAGCTAGACAGGAGGCGCGCAGTACGGAAGGGAAGTAATTGGTCTCTGACTGCAGTTACCTGGGACAGTGGCTGCTTCCACCGATTTAGCAGGGTCTAGGTAGCTCTCCATCTGAGCAGCTGCAAAGCAACATAAATATAGAGAGAATGTGACATCAGACATAGAGCGCACAGCCCGTCTTGTCTGCCACAAACCTCAGATCCTGCCTAACTCTTATTTCCCTTATGTCTAACCCAAAAGCCTACATTCCTGTACTGCAAGCACCTGTACCTCCTCTGTCCTCAGTGCAGGTTCTCTCACGCTTCCCTTCCTCCTCCCTAGGTGGCTTTTCCCATCTACCTTCTATGTAGTGTCTGTCAAAGCTCTAGACCAGGGGTTCTCAAACTCGGTCCTCAGGACCCCACACGGGTCACATTTGCAGGTCACCCAGCAGGTGCACAGGTGTAGTCTTACTCACTGACACATTTTAAAAGATCCACAGGTGGAGCTAATTATTTCACCTTTGGTTTTGTGAGGAGACCTGGAAAACATGCACCGTTTGGGGTCCTGAGGACCGAGTTTGAGAACCTGCGCTCTAGAGACATGTGATCCAGAACTAAAGAGTGTTCTAGATGTCTCATCAATGGCCTATATACAGAGGAATCACTGCTCCTCTCTGCTAATTCCCATTTCTATATATTTACTGAGCTACATTGTGTATAACACCCTATATACCCCCTCCTCAGCAGTCCCCATTACTGAGCTACATTGTGTATAACACCCTATATACCCCCTCCTCAGCAGTCCCTATTACTGAGCTACATTGTGTATAACACCCTATATACCCCCTCCTCAGCAGTCCCCATTACTGAGCTACATTGTGTATATTACCGTATATACCCCTTCCTCAGCAGTCCCCATTACTGAGCTACATTGTGTATAACACCCTATATACCCCCTCCTCAGCAGTCCCCATTACTGAGCTACATTGTGTATATTACCCTATATACCCCCCCCCCTCAGCAGTCCCCATTACTGAGCTACATTGTGTATAACACTCTATATACCCCTCCTCAGCAGTCCCCATTACTGAGCTACATTATGTATAACACCCTATATACCCCTCCTCAGCAGTCCCCATTACTGAGCTACATTGTGTATAACACCCTATATACCCCCCCCTCAGCAGTCCCCATTACTGAGCTACATTGTGTATAACACCCTATATACCCCTCCTCAGCAGTTCCCATTACTGAGCAACATTGTGTATAACACCCTATATACCCCTCCTCAGCAGTCCCCATTACTGAGCTACATTGTGTATAACACCCTATATACCCCCTCCTCAGCAGTCCCCATTACTGAGCTACATTGTGTATAACACCTTATATACCCCCTCCTCAGCAGTCCCCATTACTGAGCTACATTGTGTATAACACCCTATATACCCCCTCCTCAGCAGTCCCCATTACTGAGCAACATTGTGTATAACACCCTATATACCCCATCCTCAGCAGTATAACACCCTATATACCCCCTCCTCAGCAGTCCCCATTACTGAGCTACATTGTGTATATTACCCTATATACCCCCTCCTCAGCAGTCCCCATTACTGAGCAACATTGTGTATAACACCCTATATACCCCCTCCTCAGCAGTCCCCATTACTGAGCTACATTGTGTAAAACACCCTATATACCCCCTCCTCAGCAGTCCCCATTACTGAGCTACATTGTGTATATCACCCTATATACCCCCTCCTCAGCAGTCCCCATTACTGAGCTACATTGTATATAACACCCTATGTACCCCCTCCTCAGCAGTCCCCATTACATAGGCACATTGTGTATAACACCCTATATACCCCCTCCTCAGCAGTCCCCATTACTAAATACAACATGTATAACACCCTATATACCCCCTCCTCAGCAGTCCCCATTACTGAGCTACATTGTGTATAACACCCTATATACCCCTTTCTCAGCAGTCCCTATTACTGAGCTACATCATGTATAACACCCTATATACCCCCTTCTCAGCAGTCCCCATTATGCAGCTACATTGTGTATAACACACTATATACCCCCTCCTCAGCAGTCCCCATTACTGAGCTACACTGTGTATAACACCCTATATACCCCCTCCTCGGCAGTCCCCATTACTGAGCTACATTGTGTATAACACCCTATATACCCCCTCCTCAGCAGTCCCCATTACTGAGCTACATTGTGTATAACACCCTATACACCCCCTCCTCAGCAGTCCCCATTACTGAGCTACATTGTGTATAACACCCTATATACCCCCTCCTCAGCAGTCCCCATTACTGAGCTACATTGTGTATAACACCCTATATACCCCCTCCTCAGCAGTCCCCATTACTGAGCTACATTGTGTATAACACCCTATATACCCCCTCCTCAGCAGTCCCCATTACTGAGCTACATTGTGTATAACACCCTATATACCCCCTCCTCAGCAGTCCCCATTACTGAGCTACATTGTGTATATCACCCTATATACCCCCTCCTCAGCAGTCCCCATTACTGAGCTACATTGTGTATAACACCCTATATACCCCCTCCTCAGCAGTCCCCATTACTGAGCTACATTGTGTATATCACCCTATATACCCCCTCCTCAGCAGTCCCCATTACTGAGCAACATTGTGTATAACACCCTATATACCCCCTCCTCAGCAGTCCCCATTACTGAGCTACATTGTGTATATAACCCTATATACCCCCTCCTCAGCAATCCCCATTACTGAGCTACATTGTGTATAACACCCTATATACCCCCTCCTCAGCAGTCCCCATTACTGAGCAACATTGTGTATAACACCCTATATACCCCCTCCTCAGCAGTCCCCATTACTGAGCTACATTGTGTATAACACCCTATATACCCCCTCCTCAGCAGTCCCCATTACTGAGCTACATTGTGTATAACACCCTATATACCCCTCCTCAGCAGTCCCCATTACTGAGCTACATTGTGTATAACACCCTATATACCCCTCCTCAGCAGTCCCCATTACTGAGCTACATTGTGTATAACACCCTATATACCCCCTCCTCAGCAGTCCCCATTACTGAGCTACATTGTGTATAACACCCTATATACCCCTTTCTCAGCAGTCCCCATTACTGAGCTACATTGTGTACATTACCGTATATACCCCCTCCTCAGCAGTCCCCATTACTGAGCTACATTGTGTATAACACCCTATATACCCCCTCCTCAGCAGTCCCCATTACTGAGCTACATTGTGTATAACACCCTATATACCCCCTCCTCAGCAGTCCCCATTACTGAGCTACATTGTGTATAACACCCTATATACCCCCTCCTCAGCAGTCCCCATTACTGAGCTACATCGTGTATAACACCCTATATACCCCCTCCTCAGCACTCCCCATTACTGAGCTACATTGTGTACATTACCGTATATACCCCCTCCTCAGCCGTCCCCATTACTGAGCAACATTGTGTATAACACCCTATATACCCCCTCCTCAGCAGTCCCCATTACTGAGCTACATTGTGTATAACACCCTATATACCCCCTCCTCAGCAGTCCCCATTACTGAGCTACATTGTGTATAACACCCTATATACCCCCTCCTCAGCAGTCCCCATTACTGAGCTACATTGTGTATAACACCCTATATACCCCTCCTCAGCAGTCCCCATTACTGAGCTACATTGTGTATAACACCCTATATACCCCCTCCTCAGCAGTCCCCATTACTGAGCTACATTGTGTATAACACCCTATATACCCCCTCCTCAGCAGTCCCCATTACTGAGCAACATTGTGTATAACACCCTATATACCCCTTACTCAGCAGTCCCCATTACTGAGCTACATTGTGTACATTACCGTATATACCCCCTCCTCAGCAGTCCCCATTACTGAGCTACATTGTGTATAACACCCTATATACCCCCTCCTCAGCAGTCCCCATTACTGAGCTACATTGTGTATAACACCCTATATACCCCCTCCTCAGCAGTCCCCATTACTGAGCTACATCGTGTATAACACCCTATATACCCCCTCCTCAGCAGTCCCCATTACTGAGCTACATTGTGTATAACACCCTATATACCCCTCCTCAGCAGTCCCCATTACTGAGCTACATTGTGTATAACACCCTATATACCCCTTTCTCAGCAGTCCCCATTACTGAGCTACATTGTGTACATTACCGTATATACCCCCTCCTCAGCAGTCCCCATTACTGAGCTACATTGTGTATAACACCCTATATACCCCCTCCTCAGCAGTCCCCATTACTGAGCTACATTGTGTATAACACCCTATATACCCCCTCCTCAGCAGTCCCCATTACTGAGCTACATTGTGTATAACACCCTATATACCCCCTCCTCAGCAGTCCCCATTACTGAGCAACATTGTGTATAACACCCTATATACCCCCTCCTCAGCAGTCCCCATTACTGAGCAACATTGTGTATAACACCCTATATACCCCTCCTCAGCAGTCCCCATTACTGAGCAACATTGTGTATAACACCCTATATACCCCTCCTCAGCAGTCCCCATTACTGAGCAACATTGTGTATAACACCCTATATACCCCCTCCTCAGCAGTCCCCATTACTGAGCTACATTGTGTATAACACCCTATATGCCCCCTCCTCAGCAGTCCCCATTACTGAGCTACATTGTGTATAACACCCTATATGCCCCCTCCTCTGCTGGAGCCCCTGTCACGTCCATCAATCATCATTCTGCTCATTTCCCACCAACACCAGAACTTATGGTGCCAATAAAGTGACTGATGACCTGTATTCTGCCCAGGGGCGTCTATAGAGAGGAGGGGGCCCGTGTGCAGTCTCCGACAAGGGCCCCCTCCTCTCTGTCCAGCGGCTGGTAGCGCACTCAGCTGTGCGTGGCCAATGCCGGAGTAATAGACTCTGCACACACATATATATACAAGGGTCACATGACATATTAGTCAGCGCAGTCTCCTGGTGCGTCCTAATCACATCGCACTGCGACTAAGACGCATGTTTGGTGAAAAAAAAAACTGGATGTAGAACACGAGTCGCTAATCTCACCCTAGAATCCGCAATTCCAGGTTACCCAGATCTGCGCCTGTTCCTCCATAACCTCCATTTACCTGAGATGGACGCACAGTACAGTCTGCGCGTATATAACTGTGTGACTGGCGAGGCATGACAACGGATGGATGGTGGCGCTCTAACGGTACAGCTTTCCTTACGGACAAATCAGAGGGAAAGCGTCAAATTTCCATTTCATTATACTCTGAGCTATTGTGTCCACATACTAACAATGGCCTCATGTACTACTGACACCATCATATATTGTTATGTGCTGGGAACAATGGCTTCATGTACTACTGACACCATCATATATTGTTATGTGCTGGGAACAATGGCTTCATGTACTACTGACACCATCATATATTGTTATGTGCTGGGAACAATGGCCTCATGTACTACTGACACCATCATATATTGTTATGTGCTGGGAACAATGGCCTCATGTACTACTGACACCATCATATATTGTTATGTGCTGGGAACAATGGCCTCATGTACTACTGACACCATCATATACTGTTATGTGCTGGGAACAATGGCTTCATGTACTACTGACACCATCATATATTGTTATGTGCTGGGAACAATGGCCTCATGTACTACTGACACCATCATATACTGTTATGTGCTGGGAACAATGGCCTCATGTACTACTGACACCATCATATATTGTTATGTGCTGGGAACAATGGCTTCATGTACTACTGACACCATCATATATTGTTATGTGCTGGGAACAATGGCCTCATGTACTACTGACACCATCATATATTGTTATGTGCTGGGAACAATGGCCTCATGTACTACTGACACCATCATATATTGTTATGTGCTGGGAACAATGGCCTCATGTACTACTGACACCATCATATATTGTTATGTGCTGGGAACAATGGCCTCATGTACTACTGACACCATCATATATTGTTATGTGCTGGGAACAATGGCTTCATGTACTACTGACACCATCATATATTGTTATGTGCTGGGAACAATGGCCTCATGTACTACTGACACCATCATATATTGTTATGTGCTGGGAACAATGGCTTCATGTACTACTGACACCATCATATATTGTTATGTGCTGGGAACAGTGGCCTCATGTACTACTGACACCATCATATACTGTTATGTGCTGGGAACAATGGCCTCATGTACTACTGACACCATCATATATTGTTATGTGCTGGGAACAATGGCTTCATGTACTACTGACACCATCATATATTGTTATGTGCTGGGAACAGTGGCCTCATGTACTACTGACACCATCATATACTGTTATGTGCTGGGAACAATGGCCTCATGTACTACTGACACCATCATATATTGTTATGTGCTGGGAACAATGGCTTCATGTACTACTGACATCATCATATATTGTTATGTGCTGGGAACAATGGCTTCATGCACTACTGACACCATCATATACTGTTATGTGCTGGGAACAATGGCTTCATGTACTACTGACACCATCATATATTGTTATGTGCTGGGAACAATGGCCTCATGTACTACTGACACCATCATATACTGATGTGCTGGGAACAATGGCCTCATGTACTACTGACACCATCATATATTGTTATGTGCTGGGAACAATGGCTTCATGTACTACTGACACCATCATATATTGTTATGTGCTGGGAACAATGGCCTCATGTACTACTGACACCATCATATATTGTTATGTGCTGGGAACAATGGCCTCATGTACTACTGACACCATCATATATTGTTATGTGCTGGGAACAATGGCCTCATGTACTACTGACACCATCATATATTGTTATGTGCTGGGAACAATGGCCTCATGTACTACTGACACCATCATATATTGTTATGTGCTGGGAACAATGGCCTCATGTACTACTGACACCATCATATATTGTTATGTGCTGGGAACAATGGCTTCATGTACTACTGACACCATCATATATTGTTATGTGCTGGGAACAATGGCCTCATGTACTACTGACTCCATCATATATTGTTATGTGCTGGGAACAATGGCCTCATGTACTACTGACACCATCATATATTGTTATGTGCTGGGAACAATGGCCTCATGTACTACTGACACCATCATATACTGTTATGTGCTGGGAACAATGGCCTCATGTACTACTGACACCATCATATACTGTTATGTGCTGGGAACAATGGCTTCATGTACTACTGACACCATCATATATTGTTATGTGCTGGGAACAATGGCTTCATGTACTACTGACACCATCATATACTGTTATGTGCTGGGAACAATGGCCTCATGTACTACTGACACCATCATGTATTGTTATGTGCTGGGAACAATGGCTTCATGTACTACTGACGCCATCATGTATTGTTATGTGCTGGGAACAATGGCCTCATGTACTACTGACGCCATCATATATTGTTATGTGCTGAGAACACTGGCCTCATGTACTACTGACGCCTTCATATATTGTTATGTGCTGGGAACAATGGCTTCATGTACTACTGACACCATCATATATTGTTATGTGCTGGGAACAATGGCCTCATGTACTACTGACACCATCATATATTGTTATGTGCTGGGAACAATGGCCTCATGTACTACTGACTCCATCATATATTGTTATGTGCTGGGAACAATGGCCTCATGTACTACTGACACCATCATATATTGTTATGTGCTGGGAACAATGGCCTCATGTACTACTGACACCATCATATATTGTTATGTGCTGGGAACAATGGCCTCATGTACTACTGACACCATCATATATTGTTATGTGCTGGGAACAATGGCTTCATGTACTACTGACACCATCATATATTGTTATGTGCTGGGAACAATGGCCTCATGTACTACTGACACCATCATATATTGTTATGTGCTGGGAACAATGGCTTCATGTACTACTGACACCATCATATATTGTTATGTGCTGGGAACAATGGCCTCATGTACTACTGACACCATCATATACTGTTATGTGCTGGGAACAATGGCCTCATGTACTACTGACACCATCATATATTGTTATGTGCTGGGAACAATGGCTTCATGTACTACTGACACCATCATATATTGTTATGTGCTGGGAACAATGGCCTCATGTACTACTGACACCATCATATACTGTTATGTGCTGGGAACAATGGCCTCATGTACTACTGACACCATCATATATTGTTATGTGCTGGGAACAATGGCTTCATGTACTACTGACACCATCATATATTGTTATGTGCTGGGAACAATGGCCTCATGTACTACTGACACCATCATATATTGTTATGTGCTGGGAACAATGGCCTCATGTACTACTGACACCATCATATATTGTTATGTGCTGGGAACAATGGCCCTCATTCAGAGCCGTACGCTCTGAGCAGAGCGCACGCTCTGCATGAGGGCCGGGCTCCTTTTTCATGGAGCGTCCTCCTGGACGCTCGTATAGCTGTGGGTCACCACCCACAGGCTATACGAGCGTGCATTTTGATGGCCGCGATGGTCGTGACCATCGCGACCATCGAAATTGCGAGCCGGAGCCTGCGGTTGAGGTTTTCAACCGCAAGCTCCGGAGTGATTTTGGCTCTATCAGAGCCAAAATCACTCCCACTGACATCACTAGTGATGTCAGTGGGCCGGCTTCTGACGGGAGGCGTTCCCGTGGGAACGCCCCCGTCAGGGAGGCACGCCCCCGGCACGCCCACCAAAGGGGGCGTGCTGTCAATCAACATTGACAGCACGCCCCCTTTGATCGGACACAACGAGCGAAGGAAAGTCCTTCGCTCGTCGTGTCTGGCGCATGCGCACGACGGAGCTCCCTCCGTCGTGCGCATGCTCAGTGCAGACCATCGACCCACTTGCGAGCGTACAGCCGCTCGCGAGTGGGTCTGAATCAGGCCCAATGGCCTCATGTACTACTGACACCATCATATATTGTTATGTGCTGGGAACAGTGGCCTCATGTACTACTGACACCATCATATACTGTTATGTGCTGGGAACAATGGCTTCATGTACTACTGACACCATCATATATTGTTATGTGCTGGGAACAATGGCCTCATGTACTACTGACACCATCATATATTGTTATGTGCTGGGAACAATGGCCTCATGTACTACTGACACCATCATATATTGTTATGTGCTGGGAACAATGGCCTCATGTACTACTGACACCATCATATATTGTTATGTGCTGGGAACAATGGCCTCATGTACTACTGACACCATCATATATTGTTATGTGCTGGGAACAATGGCTTCATGTACTACTGACACCATCATATATTGTTATGTGCTGGGAACAATGGCCTCATGTACTACTGACACCATCATATACTGTTATGTGCTGGGAACAATGGCCTCATGTACTACTGACACCATCATATATTGTTATGTGCTGGGAACAATGGCTTCATGTACTACTGACACCATCATATATTGTTATGTGCTGGGAACAATGGCCTCATGTACTACTGACACCATCATATATTGTTATGTGCTGGGAACAATGGCCTCATGTACTACTGACACCATCATATATTGTTATGTGCTGGGAACAATGGCCTCTTGTACTACTGACACCATCATATATTGTTATGTGCTGGGAACAATGGCCTCATGTACTACAGACACCATCATATATTGTTATGTGCTGGGAACAATGGCCTCATGTACTACTGACACCATCATATACTGTTATGTGCTGGGAACAATGGCCTCATGTACTACTGACACCATCATATACTGTTATGTGCTGGGAACAATGGCTTCATGTACTACTGACACCATCATATATTGTTATGTGCTGGGAACAATGGCCTCATGTACTACTGACACCATCATATATTGTTATGTGCTGGGAACAATGGCCTCATGTACTACTGACACCATCATATATTGTTATGTGCTGGGAACAATGGCCTCATGTACTACTGACACCATCATATATTGTTATGTGCTGGGAACAATGGCCTCATGTACTACTGACACCATCATATATTGTTATGTGCTGGGAACAATGGCCTCATGTACTACTGACACCATCATATATTGTTATGTGCTGGGAACAATGGCCTCATGTACTACTGACACCATCATATATTGTTATGTGCTGGGAACAATGGCTTCATGTACTACAGTCGCCATCATATGTTACGTGCGCTTTTAACTATTTAATTCTTCCTTCATATGTTGGCGATATATCATGCAGTATGAATATTCACAGTTCGCCACTGTGCATGCGTCTGAGCCCATTTGGATGTGCGTCAAAGTACGTTACCGCAGTCTTTATTCATAGTGTGAAAGACCGTCAGGGAGCGTTTGTTGGAGGCAACGGTGTTGGCTTAAAACACAGACGGAAAGAAACAAAGAATACCGCGCTGGCAGAAAACGCAGATGGGTCTCTGTGGTTTTAAGAATGTGTCGCATCCTGCGTCTGCGATCCTGTGAGCATGAAAAACGGCTCCAGTGTCTCAGGTACGGCGGCCATTCTCAGTGACTATAGACTGACTCAGGAAGCCGCCATTTGCACGATCCTGCGTCCGATGCCGCGTATGTGTACCTAGTTGCAGGTGGCTGCGATGGCTCAGGTGGGTCTCTCAGTACAAGTCCCGGCCGTTGCTGCATTAGTTAATGTCGCACATCGCCAGCTGCGGGAGCACTAGCGCACAACACTGACTCAGGCCCATACGCTGTAATGGTGTCTTCAGCTATATAGGAAAAACATTTCTACGTATTTCACTCCTGGGGCAGATTTACTAAGACGCGGTTTGTCAGAGCTCTTCCAGGCTGGTTCCTTATCGGTGGCTCTGAGAACGCGATCGTCCTTCTACTGGCCAATGTCATGACGTTGTATTATTACGGTTATAGCAGCACTGAGCGGTACATGTACATTGTGTAGTTATGGGAGGGTTACAAGTCACCGTCCAGCGCTCTGTTACATGATGCTTTAGTAACAATGGACGGTTGTATATAGGGCTACACTTTGTCTGTATGACACACATGCTCCCGATGCGTATACGGATGTGCGACTTTATAGAACAACTCGGTATCGCCGTACAGATCCGGCGAAGGGCCACCTGCTGCTATCTGCCCCCTACAGCTCATTACCTCTCCTCAGCCGGCTCCGTATCTCTTCCAGGCGATCTGGGTCCCGGTTATTAAAGTCAGTCCAGCGGTGGCGGAGTTGTCGCGGGGTGCGCAGACAGCCAGACAGAGGTTCCAGGTGGCGAGCTATATCCAGCATGATGGCTTTGCGCTGTCTGATGGGAATTGCCCCGGCTTTAATGAGATTATCGGGCAGGAAGTGATCCATGAGGGCCACAAAGCTCTCCAGCTCGGCGGGGGAGAAGTTGGGGGATCTCTTGGCGGATCTCCTCCCTGCGTTACCTGTCAGAAGAGAAATATACTCTGAGCAATCTGCCGGCAGACTGCAGGAGATCCGTACATGCCGTTCTATTCTCATCACCTGACTCATGGGATCCTGGCGTAAACAGATCGTCATCGTCAGTCTCACGCTTCACGTCACTGCGACCTGCGAGAGAGAGAGCGCAATATTTATACGCACCTGTATAAGTAACATGTAATCGTTATATGTCATCAGGTCACAGTGTCAGGTATGGGGCCACCAAGCAATTGGTGAATAGAGACATTTAATTTATTATTATTATTATTATTATTATAATAATCAATATAAATGAGAATTTAGTGATTTATTTAAAGGACTAGAAAAAGATGATGACGCCTTCAGTCATATCACTGCATCACGGTAGTGTCCACAGAAACGTCTCCCCCCGGGGGCTACAGGGAATATCCGCACTGCCAGGTGTACAATGTAAGTTATGGTAAAACTTACCTTTGTTAACTCTTTCTTCGAGGTCCATTGGGTCCACAGGGAGACCTTGGGGTGTAGGTGGTGGTTGAGGACGGGGTACCACGCAGTTATAGCTTTCAGCTCCCAGGATGCATCAGTCCATCCCCCTATACCCCACCCTCGAGCCAGAGGCACCTCAGTTTGTGACAAGCCAAAGGCCTGAGGATGAGAAGGGAGAAGGAAGACTGGCACGCACAAGAATCAGACGTAGATTGGAAACCAGGGACAACATAGACCATGTGAAGCCAGGTGTGTCAGGGCGGGTGCCCTGTGGACTCTCTGGACTTTGAAGGAAGAGTTAACAAAGGTAAGTTTTACCATAACTCTCATTTTCTTCTTCAGGGTACACAGGGCTCCACAGGGTTACTCAAGGGCGGAATACATATTTCCAAAATGTATTTACTTTACATATTTCCTGCGCTGAGAGGAGAATACGACGTCCAAATGAAGCATCCTGAGAGGCAAATGTATTGAAGGCCTAAAACCTCAGAAAGGTATGAGCACGTGGCTGCCTTACAAAGCTGTTCAGCTGAGGTGCCACGACGAGCTGCCCACATGGGACCCGTGTAAGCCAGTGAAACAGTCATGTGAAGCCATCTTGCCAATGTCTGTTTGTTGGCTGGCCATCCCTTCTTGTGAAATCCAAGCACGAATAAGGAGTCTGATTTCCGAAGAGAACTGGTACGGTCCACATAGATCCTGAGGGCACGGATCACATCCAAGGAGGCTTGAACTGTCGATAGGTCTGGTGAGTGAAAGGCTGGGACTACATTAATGTGGAAACAAGTCCGAAGTACAGTCCTGTCCTGTTGGAATATCAGAAATGGGGAGTGACAGGAGATCGCCCCTAAATCTGACAACCTTCTGACACCCACTTTAGTTCCACAGATTTAAGAGGTTCAAACGGAGGACCCTGGAGGGCACAAACAACTACTGACAAATCCCATGGAGCCACTGGAGGGACAAAGGGAGGTTGTATACATAGGACACCCTGGAGGAAGGTGTGGACATCCAGTAGTGGTGCAAGTCTACGCTGGAACCAAAGGGATAGAACAGAGACATGCATTTTCAGTGAGGCAAGGCAGAGTCCAAGGTCCACTCGAGCTTGAAGGAAGGCCAGGACTGTGGAAATCCTAAAGACTTGGGGGTCGTAGGTTTTGGAAATATGTATTCCACACTCTGTGGTAAATCTGAGCAGAGGCTGGCTTACGCGCTCTGACAATAGTCTTGACCACAGAGCTAGAGAATCCTTTGGACCTTAGGAAGGATGTCTCAAGAGCCACACCGTCCGACAGATGACCCATGACCCAGGTCCGGGTAAAGGCAAGGACCCTGAGACAACATGTCCGGGAATAGGTACCCAAACTGGAAGGTCCACTTCACTGACAATGCGTCTACGAAGGTTGCCTCGGCATCCCTTGTTTGTGATTGCGTCGGGAGGCCATGAGGTCCACATCTGGTTTGCTCCATCTGTTCACTAGGAGTTGAAAAACCTCTGGGTGAAGAGACCATTCCCGGAATGCACGTCGTGACGGCTGAGTAAGTCTGCTTCCCAATTGAGAACTCCCGGAATAAACACCACAAAGAAGGCTGGGAGGTGACCCTCGGCCCATGTCAGAATGCGTGACACTTCTGTCATTGCTGCCCGACTTCGAATGTCTCCTTGATGGTTGATGTAAGCCACTGTTGTGGCATTGTCGGACTGTACCTGTACAGGTTTTCCCTTAAGTATGTCCTGGGCCAGTAAGAGGGCCCTGTAGACAGCTCAAAGTTCCAATATGTTGATTGGCAGGGTTGATTCGACCGATGTCCAACTGCCCTGGAAGAAGTGTTGGCCGGTCACTGTGCCCCAGCCTCGGAGACTGGCGTCCGTTGTTAGGTGTACCTAGTCCGGGATCCAAAAGGGTCGACCCTTGGTTAGATGAGATGTCTGTAGCCACCAAGATAGGTACAGACGCATCTCTGGAGAGAGCACCATCGTCTGAGCTCTGATCTGATGGGGCAACCTGTTTCACCTTTGCAAAGACCTGAAGTGCAACTGAGCATACTCCACCATGTCGAAGGTGGATACCATGGATCCCAGAACCTGCATTGCTGAGTGGACTGACACTCTGTGACTGTGGAGGAATCTGCGCACTTGTAGCTGAAGTGTGGAGATTAGACTGATGTCTGGGCCTGAGAATCTAGCAGGGCTCCCAGATGAACAATTCGTTGTGAAGGATTCAGGGACGACTTTTTCCAGTTGATTAACCATCCGTGCTTGTGAAGGAAAGCAATGGTTAGTTGCAGATGGCGTTGAAGCACCTCTGGGGATCCTGCTAAGAGCAGTAGTTCATCCAGATATGTTAGCAGTTGGACACAGTGACCACGCAGGTGGGCCGCCATGATAGCCATAATTTTGGTAAATACCCGTGGAGCTGTGGATAGTCCAAAGGGCAGAGTCTGAAATTGGAAGTGTTGCTGTAGAATAGTAAACCTGAGATATCGCTGATGAGAGGGCGCTATAGGTACATGTAGGTAGCGTTTTGAACATCCAGAGATACCATAAAGTCCCCAGGCTCCATACCTAGGATGATAGAGCGTAGGGTTAACATCCTGAACCTGGGTACCTTGAGGAATTAGTTCAGGGATTTGAAGTTGAGGATAGGTTGATGAGACCCATTCGGCTTTTGAACCAGAAAGTGAGTAGAATAATAACCGGTCCCTCGTTGAGATAGCGGGACTGGCACAATTACTCCTGCCTGCAGCAAGGACTGTATGGCATTCTGGATTTGCAGGGACTTGTTCGGGTCTGAAGGTGGGCCTGTGTAGAAAAACTGGTGGGGAGGCCGACGAAGAAATGAGAGGGCGTACCCGTGAGAGACCACTTCTCTTACCCAAGCATCTGTGGTGGTTTGACACCAGCACTGGGCAAACTGAAGAAGTCGGCCTCCTACACTGGGGTCCCCAGGGAGAGGACCGTCCTGTCAGGCTGAGGGTTTGTCTTTGGTCCTGTGCTTGGCGGCCCTAGTGAAAACTGGCTGCCTAGGAAAGGACTGACATTTAGGCTTTTCTTGAGGATGAAAGGACCTAAAAAATGTATTCCGAAACTTTGTAGTAGAAGTCGCCAAAGGCAGAAATGCAGTTCTTGATGCCGCCAATGTGGTTACAATCTTGTCAAGGTCTGGGCCAAACAAGATCTCCCCATTGTAGAGTAATACTTCTAGGCCCTTCTTGGAATCCGCATCTGCCTTCCATGAGTGTAGCCACAGGATACGGCGGGCAGACACCGCCGTGGCAGAGACTCTGGAGGTTAGGAGACTGGCATCCAATGTCTCTTCTCCAATATAGGAAGCTGCATCTCGTATGTGAGCAATGAAAGACATCTGATCCCTAGAAGCATCTGAGGGAAAAGAGTCTTCAAGTGCGTCAGCCCCGCTCTCTACAGCTTTTGCCACCCATGTAATAGCCATGGTCGGACGGGCAACAGCCTATGAAAGAGAGTATATCGATTTAAGGCAAGATTTAACCTTTCTATCCATAGGGTCCTTCAAAGATGTTACTGTAGGGATAGGTAACATAGCGCCCTTAATTAAAAGCATAACATGTGAATCCACTGCTGGGGGGAGTCTACCATTTTGAACAATGAGTCGCAGGAAATGGATAATATGAGGTCAGACGTTTTTGGGGCTGAAGCCACTTACCAGGCGTCTGCCAGGCTGCCGCCATGCCTTCAGCTAGTAGATCCGATAGAGGGAATTCTGCCGAAGTCACTTTCTGACATTTAACAGTGGGTGCTTGGATTTAGGGGATGGCTTGTTATCTTCTATTAGTAAGATGGATCTGACAGCTCGCACCAAGGCAGGAATATTTATTTTAGACTGACTCTTGTCCTCCCCCAGAGGGGAGTCTGTCTTAGAGAGATCTGCATCTTCTGCCTCCTCAGGTGACAACTCAGAATCTGAGAGCTGCGTGGACTGTGAGGATAATACAGGACGCTTAGGTGGTTACTGGGTGGGGGCTTCTCACCTTGCAACATAGTGTAAAAGGCTGTAGAGGTGCAATAGCCGCTAGGCTCTGTACTGAGGTAGAGAGTACGTCTACCCATGGAGGGGGCACAGGAGGTACCTGTATTGCCTGAACCTGCTGTGGCAATCCCAGAGGGGGAATTACAGCCGGTACCGGCGGTCCACAATAGTAGCCAGCACCTTAGAAAAGGAAGCCCAGGGGGCTCGTGGGCAGGAGATGGGGGGTCTGATGGGCCTGGTGGACTATAACACTTAGCACATAACCCATCCTGTATCATCCTCCTCACCTAAGCCTGCAGCACATAATGATAGCAGTATGGGTGCAGATGCTTGTTACCCTTGCCTTTGCTAGACATAGCTGTAGAGTAGTATAGCACACAATATGGCACTGGGTATAATGCAACCACTGGGTATGCAGGATACAAGTAGGAATGCAATATACTGATCCTGTCTTATGCTTGGGCAAGCTGCAGGAGCGCACAGCACAAATATGGCACAGTGCAGTAACCAACTATATGTGACAACCCTCACAAACACAAGAAATGTGAGGCACAGGAAAAACCCTGAATACACCTGTATGTTAGGGCAAAGTAAGAAAAAAAGGGACAGATATATACTGACAGTATAGAGAAATATACAGACAGGCAGCGCTAGCATAAGTCACATACAATGCAGGAATACAATATAACTGCAGAATGGCGCTACAATCACCTACACAGATTCTGTGGTCAGAGACTCAGCGTCTGGTAAGCTATAGCGCTACATAACCTGACTCCAGGGAGAGGTATATAGGGGGACCAGACCCTGCATTTCCCTGAGAGAGCTCTGGCTGAGCCTGGAGAAAATGGCCGCCGGAGACCTCTGAGGAGGCGTGGTCAGAGAGCAGCTCAGGGAAGCGAGACCTCAGAGGAATGGCGCCCTGAGCTGAGGGGAGGGGACCGCTGTAATAGGGAAAGCTGACCTCGCCAGGCTGATTTTTAACCACCGGGACACTGGATTATCGCTCCATCTGTACCCTGGTGATCTAGTGGATCACTGTGGACAAAGCCTGTGTTCACTCTCAGCACCTCCGGTCTGTCCCCTGAGACTGAAGGTAAGACTGCCAATCCGCGGGTCACTGCGAGCGATGACCCGCCTTACCTGTACTCTTGCGTCCGGGCTGCAGTCTGGGTCCGTCCGCGGGGCCAGCTATCGAGGACCCTGGTATGCCCGCTGAAATCCCTAGCCGTAGCTGGCGTTGAGATGCCCGGATGGGTGACAGAGTGGCAGCGCAGACGTCCTGTGGACAGTCTGCTGCTGCACGTTCAGTAAGAAATACGAACAAAAAATAAATAAAAGCTATTTAGGCAGCCTAAGCAGCCCACTGCATAATGGTGACCCGACTCCTGCTGGGCACTGACGAATCTGAGGTGCCCCTGGCTCAGGGGTGGGGTATAGGGGGATGGGCTGATGCATCCTGGGAGCTGAAAGCTTTAACTGAGTGGTGCCCTGTCCTCAACCACCACCTACACCCCAAGGTCTACCTGTGAAGCCCTATGGACCCTGAAGAAGAAATGTACATTATAAAGGCCAGTTTTATATCAATAACGTCTACTACATTCCTACTGTGTGAGATGGAAATTAGAATATACATCTATATGTCCCTGAGGTGTAACTAAAGATTAGATTCCATAGACAAAAAACCTTACGGTTTCACATGTCCCATAAGGCTTCTTAGACATGATGTGAAATTTCACAAAACCTACTGAATTTCTGTCACTCAAACTTAAAAAAGCAATGAAATTACGATCATTAAGGCTGACACCTTAATGGACGTGTTCCTTGCGTAATAGATATGGTATGCCATCACACCCTGTGGTTAACTGCAGATTCAGCACTCTCACAGAATGAGATTGCTGTCACTCACAAAAAGGTGGAGCTGCTCATTGGAATACACACATGCAGTCTATGCAACTGAGGTCTGAGCAGTTATGTGGCTCCCACATCCCACTCAGTGCCCACAATATTCCCACTCGTTCACCACAACAATGCCACTGGGTTCCAACATCCTTCTCACTCCATACATCCATCTCATTCAAAATACACATTCAGCTCCTCTCACCTGACAACCTCAACTCGACACTCGATCACAAATTGGGTTTGATTTCTATTGATTGGTTTGATTTGTATTGTCTACAACTGCCTTATCGCTTTTCTTTCCTCTCACTCCCTCTTTGACCCTTTTCAGTCTGGCTTCCGTTCTTTCCACTCCACTGAAACTGCCTTCACAAAAGTCAGCAATTACCTCCTTGCTGCCAAATCAAAGGGCCATTACTGTCTGCTCATTCTCCTTGATCTCTCTGCTGCTTTAGACACTGTTGAACACCCTCTCCTGCTGCATATCCTTCACTCCCTTGGCCAAGGCTGTCCTACCTCTCTGACCGATCTTTCTCGGCTTCCTCCCATGACTCCTCTTTCCCACCACAGCCTCTTACAGTAGGTGTTCCCCAAGGTTCTGTTCTTGGACCTCTCCTATTCTCTCTCTATACTTCCTCTCTAGGTGAAATTATCAACTCTTTTGACCTCCATTATCATCTCTATGCTGATGATACTCAAATCTACCTTTCCACCCTTGATCTCTCCCCCTCTCTACTGACTCGTATCTCCAACTTTCTCTCTGCTATCTCTTCCTGGATGTCCCAGCGATTTCTTAAGCTTAATATGTCTAATACAGAGCTGATCGTCTTCCGACCTTCCCACATAACCTCACTTCCCACTACTTCTTTATCAATTGATGGCACAACTATCTCCTCTAGCCCCAAAGTGTGCTGTTGTGGAGTTATCCTGGACTCATCCCTCTCCTTCAAACCACATATCCAGAACCTCTCGCAGTCCTGTAGTTTCCATCTCAAAAATATTTCCAAGATCAGACCCTTTCTCACCCTGGATGCTACTAAAACCCTCATACACTCACTGGTCATCTCCAGATTGGACTACTGTAACCACCTCCAATCTGGCCTCCCCAAATCCCATCTCTCTCCTCTCCAGTCTGTCCTTAATGCTGCTGCACGGTTTATCTTCCTCTCCAAACGCTCTACATCTGCCTCCCCTCTCCTACAAGCCTTCCATTGGCTCCCCTTCCCTTTCAGAACCCAACTTAATGTTCTCATGCTCGCTTACAAAGCCCTCACCCAATCTTCTCCCATTTACATCTCTGATCTCATCTCCCTTCACTCTCCTCCCCATCTGTGTCAAACTTGTTTGTCTGGCCCTTCCTTTTAGAATATAAGCTCTTACGAGCAGGGCCCTCTACCCTCTTGTGCTTCTCCCTACTTTAGTATAATCTGCTCCTTATTCCCCACTAGGGCACCTAACACTTGGTTGCTTATGCTCTGTTGCTTATCTGTGTGTTATGGTTGCTAATGTAGCAATATATATTATCCATGTCCTGGTCCTGTATTGTATTGTTCTGTAAGTCACTGTCACCAATTTGTTTATGTACTTTGTAAGGCGCTGCGGAACACTTGTGGCGCCATATAAATATATAAAAATATTAATAATTCCCACTGGATCTTGGGGTATCAGGGATTCTCGCTTACCGTCAGTGACCGCCTGTCACTGACTCAGCCCACTGCGCAGTGGGTGTGTAACAATGCTGCCACCACCAAACTGTACTGGCCACAAGCACGTTTATCATTGTTCCCTATGGACAACGGTCAGTGGTCACTCCCCTGTGCCTGAGGCCACCCGGGGTTTTAGTCGCCACCCCGGAGTCGGCTTGTCTAGGGTTGGGGGAAGTTTCCGTCCAAAACGTACTTCTAGGAATATGCTCAGGTACCCAGCTCACCACCTCTAGCCTCAATCTGAGCTCCAGAGATAGACAGCCCAGTCCGCTGGCAGAGATTCCAGCCCACTGAGTGTGAGCCCTTTGGAGCTCCCTACACACACTTAGCTGGCTGCATTAGCTTCCTATCCACCTGCTCATCCCACTTTAAGGCATGAGGCTGCATAGGAGAGCAGTCCGTTTCCCTGGAAGTGCCGGGGGACCCAGCAGCCCACCCAGAGCCCTGGATCCTCTGGGACTTCCAGGGAACAAGGTAAGTGCACTTAAACTTTAAATTACACATTTAAAACACATACATTTTACATCCATTCACCTTTTGTGCCTGTGCACAGCATCAGCCTTTTAAACACTTCCAGCCCAGGACCTGGCTCAGTGCTGCACAGACCTTCTACAGCCACTTACCTTACATGTAACTATATATATATATGTACATTTTATTTTACACAGCGTGCACTTGGCTACCACACTGCTGAGGTGCTGGGAGCTACGTCACCCATATACTACATGATACACCGGCAGTGCTACGTCATCCATATACTACATGATACACCGGCAGCGCTACGTCACCCATATACTACATGATACACAGGCAGCGCTACGTCACCTATATACTACATGATACACCGGCAGCGCTACGTCACCCATATACTACATGATACACCGGCAGCGCTACGTCACCCATGTACTACATGATACACAGGCAGCGCTACGTCACCCATATACTACATGATACACCAGCAGCGCTACGTCACCTATATACTACATGATACACCGGCAGCGCTACGTCACCCATATACTACATGATACACCAGCAGCGCAACGTCACCCATATACTACATGATACACCGGCAGCGCTACGTCACCCATATACTACATGATACACCGGCAGCGCAACGTCACCCATATACTACATGATACACCGGCAGCGCTACGTCATCCATATACTACATGATACACCGGCAGCGCTACGTCACCCATATACTACATGATACACAGGCAGCGCTACGTCACCTATATACTACATGATACACCGGCAGCGCAACGTCACCCATATACTACATGATACACCGGCAGCGCTACGTCATCCATATACTACATGATACACCGGCAGCGCTACGTCACCCATATACTACATGATACACAGGCAGCGCTACGTCACCCATATACTACATGATACACCGGCAGCGCTACGTCACCCATATACTACATGATACACCAGCAGCGCTACGTCACCCATATACTACATGATACACTGGCAGCGCTACGTCATATACTACATGATACACCGGCAGCACTACGTCATCCATATACTACATGATACACCGGCAGCGTCATATACTACATGATACACCGGCAGCGCTACGTCACCCATATACTACATGATACACCGGCAGCGCTACGTCATATACTACATGATACACCGGCAGCGCTACGTCATCCATATACTACATGATACACCGGCAGCGCTACGTCACCCATATACTACATGATACACCGGCAGCGCTACGTCACCCATATACTACATGATACACCGGCAGCGCTACGTCACCCATATACTACATGATACACAGGCAGCGCTACCTCACCCATATACTACATGATACACCGGCAGCGCTACGTCACCCATATACTACATGATACACCGGCAGCGCTAAGTCACCCATATACTACATGATACACCGGCAGCGCTACGTCACCCATATACTACATGATACACCGGCAGTGCTACGTCACCCATATACTACATGATACACCGGCAGCGCTACGTCACCCATATACTACATGATACAGCGGCAGCGCTAAGTCACCCATATACTACATGATACACCGGCAGCGCTACGTCACCCATATACTACATGATACACCGGCAGCGCTACGTCACCCATATACTACATGATACACCGGCAGTGCTACGTCACCCATATACTACATGATACACCGGCAGCGCTACGTCATCCATATACTACATGATACACCGGCAGCGCTACGTCATATACTACATGATACACCAGCAGCGCTACGTCATCCATATGCTACATGATACACCGTCAGCGCTACGTCATCCATATACTACATGATACACCGGCAGCGCTACGTCACCCATATACTACATGATACACCGGCAGCGCTAAGTCACCCATATACTACATGATACACCGGCAGCGCTACGTCACCCATATACTACATGATACACCGGCAGCGCTACGTCACCCATATACTACATGATACACCGGCAGCGCTACGTCACCCATATACTACAGGATACACCGGCAGCGCTACGTCATATACTACATGATACACAGGCAGCGCTACGTCATATACTACATGATACACAGGCAGCGCTACGTCACCCATGTACTACATGATACACAGGCAGCGCTACGTCACCCATATACTACATGATACACCGGCAGCGCTACGTCACCCATATACTACATGATAAACCGGCAGCGCTACCTCACCCATATACTACATGATACACCGGCAGCGCTACGTCACCCATATACTACATGATACACCGGCAGCGCTACGTCACCCATATACTACATGATACACCGGCAGCGCTACGTCACCCATATACTACATGATACACCGGCAGCGCTACGTCACCCATATACTACATGATACACCGGCAGCGCTACGTCACCCATATACTACATGATACACCGGCAGCGCTACGTCACCCATATACTACATGATACACCGGCAGCGCTACGTCACCCATATACTACATGATACACCGGCAGCGCTACGTCACCCATATACTACATGATACACCGGCAGCGCTACGTCACCCATATACTACATGATACACCGGCAGCGCTAAGTCACCCATATACTACATGATACACCGGCAGCGCTACGTCACCCATATACTACATGATACACCGGCAGCGCTACGTCATATACTACATGATACACCGGCAGCGCTACGTCACCCATATACTACATGATACACCGGCAGCGCTACGTCATCCATATACTACATTATACACCGGCAGCGCTACGTCATATACTACATGATACACCAGCAGCGCTACGTCATCCATATGCTACATGATACACCGTCAGCGCTACGTCATCCATATACTACATGATACACCGGCAGCGCTACGTCACCCATATACTACATGATACACCGGCAGCGCTAAGTCACCCATATACTACATGATACACCGGCAGCGCTACGTCACCCATATACTACATGATACACCGGCAGCGCTACGTCACCCATATACTACATGATACACCGGCAGCGCTACGTCACCCATATACTACATGATACACCGGCAGCGCTACGTCACCCATATACTACATGACACACCGGCAGCGCTACGTCATCCATATACTACATGACACACCGGCAGCGCTACGTCACCCATATACTACATGACACACCGGCAGCGCTACGTCATCCATATGCTACATGATACACCGGCAGCGCTACGTCACCCATATACTACATGATACACCGGCAGCGCTACGTCACCCATATACTACATGATACACCGGCAGCGCTACGTCATATACTACATGATACACCGGCAGCGCTACATCATCCATATACTACATGATACACCGGCAGAGCTACGTCACCCATATACTACATGATAAACCGGCAGCGCTACATCACCCATATACTACATGATACACCGGCAGCGCTACATCACCCATATACTACATGATACACCGGCAGCGCTACATCACTCATATACTACATGATACACCGGCAGCGCTACATCACTCATATACTACATGATACACCGGCAGCGCTACGTCACCCATATACTACATGATACACCGGCAGCGCTACGTCACCCATATACTACATGATACACCGGCAGCGCTACGTCACCCATATACTACATGATACACCGGCAGCGCTACGTCACCCATATACTACATGATACACCGGCAGCGCTACGTCATATACTACATGATACACCGGCAGCGCTACGTCATCCATATACTACATTATACACCGGCAGCGCTACGTCACCCATATACTACATGATACACCGGCAGCGCTAAGTCACCCATATGCTACATGATACACCGGCAGCGCTACGTCAGCTATATACTACACGATACACCGGCAGCACTACGTCATCCATATACTACACGATACACCGGCAGCGCTACGTCACCCATATACTACACGATACACCGGCAGCGCTACGTCACCCATATACTACACGATACACCGGCAGCGCTACGTCATCCATATACTACACGATACACCGGCAGCACTACGTCACCCATATACTACATTATACACCGGCAGCGCTACGTCACCCATATACTACATGACAGACCAGCAGCGCTACGTCACCCATATACTACATGATACACCGGCAGCGCTACGTCACCCATATACTACACGATACACCGGCAGCGCTACGTCACCCATATACTACACGATACACCGGCAGCGCTACGTCATCCATATACTACACGATACACCGGCAGCACTACGTCACCCATATACTACATGATACACCGGCAGCGCTACGTCCCCCATATACTACATGATACAACGGCAGCGCTACGTCACCCATATACTACATGATACACCGGCAGCGCTACGTCACCCATATACTACATGATACACCGGCAGCACTACGTCACCCATATACTACATGATACACCGGCAGCGCTACGTCACCCATATACTACATGATACACCGGCAGCGCTACGTCATCCATATACTACATGATACACCGGCAGCGCTACGTCACCCATATACTACATGATACACTGGCAGCGCTACGTCACCCATATACTACATGATACACCGGCAGCGCTACGTCACCCATATACTACATGATACACCGGCAGCGCTACGTCACCCATATACTACATGATACACCGGAAGCGCTACGTCATATACTACATGATACACCGGCAGCGCTACGTCACCCATATACTACATTATACACCGGCAGCGCTACGTCACCCATATACTACATGATACACCGGCAGCGCTACGTCACCCATATACTACATGATACACCGGCAGCGCTACGTCATCCATATACTACATGATACACCGGCAGCGCTACGTCACCCATATACTACATGATACACCGGCAGCGCTACGTCACCCATATACTACATGATACACCGGCAGCGCTACGTCACCCATATACTACATGATACACCGGCAGCGCTACGTCACCCATATACTACATGATACACCGGAAGCGCTACGTCATATACTACATGATACACCGGCAGCGCTACGTCACCCATATACTACATTATACACCGGCAGCGCTACGTCACCCATATACTACATGACAGACCAGCAGCGCTACGTCACCCATATACTACATGATACACCGGCAGCGCTACGTCACCCATATACTACATGATACACCGGCAGCGCTACGTCACCCATATACTACATGATACACCGGCAGCGCTACGTCATCCTTATACTACATGATACACCGGCAGCGCTACGTCATCCTTATACTACATGATACACCGGCAGCGCTACGTCATCCTTATACTACATGATACACCGGCAGCGATACGTCACCCATATACTACATGATACACAGGCAGCGCTACGTCATCCATATACTACATGATACACCGGCAGCGCTACGTCACCCATATACTACATGATACACCGGCAGCGCTACGTCATCTATATACTACATGATACACCGGCAGCGCTACGTCATATACTACATGATACACCGGCAGCGCTACGTCATATACTACATGATACACCGGCAGCGCTACGTCACCCATATACTACATGATACACCGGCAGCGTTACGTCACCCATATACTACATGATACACCGGCAGCGCTACGTCATATACTACATGATACACAGGCAGCGCTACGTCACCTATATACTACCTGATACACCGGCAGCGCTACATCACCCATATTCTACATGATACACCGGCAGCGCTACGTCATCTATATACTACATGATACACCGGCAGCGCTACGTCATATACTACATGATACACCGGCAGCGCTACGTCATATACTACATGATACACCGCAAGCGCTACGTCACCCATATACTACATGATACACCGGCAGCGTTACGTCACCCATATACTACATGATACACCGGCAGCACAACGTCACCCATATACTACATGATACACCGGCAGCGCTACGTCACCCATATACTACATGATACACCGGCAGCGCTACGTCATCTATATACTACATGATACACCGGCAGCGCTACGTCATATACTACATGATACACCGGCAGCGCTACGTCACCCATATACTACATTATACACCGGCAGCGCTACGTCACCCATATACTACATGACAGACCAGCAGCGCTACGTCACCCATATACTACATGATACACCGGCAGCGCTACGTCACCCATATACTACATGATACACCGGCAGCTCTACGTCACCCATATACTACATGATACACCGGCAGCGCTACGTCACCCATATACTACATGATACACCGGCAGCGCTACGTCACCCATATACTACATGATACACCGGCAGCGCTACGTCATCCTTATACTACATGATACACCGGCAGCGCTACGTCATCCTTATACTACATGATACACCGGCAGCGCTACGTCATCCTTATACTACATGATACACCGGCAGCGATACGTCACCCATATACTACATGATACACAGGCAGCGCTACGTCATCCATATACTACATGATACACCGGCAGCGCTACGTCACCCATATACTACATGATACACCGGCAGCGCTACGTCATCTATATACTACATGATACACCGGCAGCGCTACGTCATATACTACATGATACACCGGCAGCGCTACGTCATATACTACATGATACACCGGCAGCGCTACGTCACCCATATACTACATGATACACCGGCAGCGTTACGTCACCCATATACTACATGATACACCGGCAGCGCTACGTCATATACTACATGATACACAGGCAGCGCTACGTCACCTATATACTACATGATACACCGGCAGCGCTACGTCACCCATATACTACATGATACACCGGCAGCGCTACGTCATCTATATACTACATGATACACCGGCAGCGCTACGTCATATACTACATGATACACCGGCAGCGCTACGTCATATACTACATGATACACCGGCAGCGCTACGTCACCCATATACTACATGATACACCGGCAGCGTTACGTCACCCATATACTACATGATACACCGGCAGCACAACGTCACCCATATACTACATGATACACCGGCAGCGCTACGTCACCCATATACTACATGATACACCGGCAGCGCTACGTCATCTATATACTACATGATACACCGGCAGCGCTACGTCATATACTACATGATACACCGGCAGCGCTACGTCATATACTACATGATACACCGGCAGCGCTACGTCACCCATATACTACATGATACACCGGCAGCGCTACGTCATCTATATACTACATGATACACCGGCAGCGCTACGTCATATACTACATGATACACCGGCAGCGCTACGTCACCCATATACTACATGATACACCGGCAGCGCTACGTCATATACTACATGATACACCGGCAGCGCTACGTCACCCATATACTACATGATACACCGGCAGCGCTACGTCACCCATATACTACATGATACACCGGCAGCGCTACGTCATCCATATACTACATGATACACCGGCAGCGCTACGTCACCCATATACTACATGATATACCGGCAGCGCTACGTCACCCATATACTACATGATACACCGGCAGCGCTACGTCACCCATATACTACATGATACACCGGCAGCGCTACGTCACCCATATACTACATGGTACACCGGCAGCGCTACGTCACCCATATACTACATGACACACCGGCAGCGCTACGTCACCCATATACTACATGACACACCGGCAGCGCTACGTCACCTATATACTACATGATACACCGGCAGCGCTACGTCACCCATATACTACATGATACACCGGCAGCTCTACGTCACCCATATACTACATGATACACCGGCAGCGCTACGTCACCCATATACTACATGATACACCGGCAGCGCTACGTCATATACTACATGATACACCGGCAGCGCTACGTCACCCATATACTACATGATACACCGGCAGCGTTACGTCACCCATATACTACATGATACACCGGCAGCACAACGTCACCCATATACTACATGATACACCGGCAGCGCTACGTCACCCATATACTACATGATACACCGGCAGCGCTACGTTACCTATATACTACATGATACACCGGCAGCGCTACGTCACCCATATACTACATGATACACCGGCAGCTCTACGTCACCCATATACTACATGATACACCGGCAGCGCTACGTCACCCATATACTACATGATACACCGGCAGCGCTACGTCTCCTATATACTACATGATACACCGGCAGCGCTACGTCACCCATATACTACATGATACACCGGCAGCGCTACGTCACCCATATACTACATGATACACCGGCAGTGCTACGTCATCCATATACTACATGATACAATAGCAGCGCTACATCACCTATATACTACATGATACACCGGCAGCGCTACGTCACCCATATACTACATGATACACCAGCAGCGCTACGTCACCAATATACTACATGATACACCGGCAGCGTTACGTCACCTATATACTACATGATACACCGGCAGCGCTACGTCATATACTACATGATACACCGGCAGCGCTACGTCACCCATATACTACATGATACACCGGAAGCGCTACGTCATCCATATGCTACATGATACACCGGCAGCGCTACGGCACCCATATACTACATGATACACCGGCAGCGCTACGTCACCCATATACTACATGATACACCGGCAGCGCTACGTCATCCATATGCTACATGATACACCGGCAGCGCTACGTCATATACTACATGATACACCACAGCGCTACGTCACCCATATACTACATGATACACCGGCAGCGCTACGTCACCCATATACTACATGATACACCAGCAGCGCTACGTCATCCATATGCTACATGATACACCGGCAGCGCTACGTCACCCATATACTACATGATACACCGGTAGCGCTACGTCATATACTACATGATACACCGGCAGCGCTACGTCATATACTACATGATACACCGGCAGCGCTACGTCACCCATATACTACATGATACACCGGCAGCGCTACGTCATCCATATGCTACATGATACACCGGCAGCGCTACGTCATATACTACATGATACACCGGCAGCGCTACGTCACCCATATACTACATGATACACCGGCAGCGCTACGTCACCCATATACTACATGATACACCAGCAGCGCTACGTCATCCATATGCTACATGATACACCGGCAGCGCTACGTCACCCATATACTACATGATACACCGGTAGCGCTACGTCATATACTACATGATACACCGGCAGCGCTAAGTCACCCATATACTACATGATACACCGGCAGCGCTACGTCATATATATATACTACATGATACACCGGCAGCGCTACGTCACCCATATACTACATGACACACCGGCAGCGCTACGTCACCCATATACTACATGACACACCGGCAGCGCGACGTTACCGATATACTACATGATACACCGGCAGCGCTACGTCAACCATATACTACATGATACACCGGCAGCGCTACGTCATATATATACTACATGATACACCGGCAGCGCTAAGTCACCCATATACTACATGATACACCAGCAGCACTACGTCATCCATATACTACATGATACACCGGCAGCGCTACGTCACCCATATACTACATGATACACCGGCAGCGCTACGTCACCCATATACTACATGATACACCGGCAGCGCTACGTCATCTATATACTACATGATACACCGGCAGCGCTATGTCACCCATATACTACATGATACACCGGCAGCGCTACGTCATCCATATACTACATTACACACCGGCAGCGCTACGTCATAAACTACATGATACAACGGCAGCGCTACATCATAAACTACATGATACACCGGCAGCGCTACATCACCCATATACTACATGATACACCGGCAGCGCTACGTCACCCATATACTACATGATACACCGGCAGCGCTACGTCACCCATATACTACATGATACACCGGCAGCGCTACGTCACCCATATACTACATGATACACCGGCAGCGCTACATCATATACTACATGATACACCGGCAGCGCTACGTCACCCATATACTACATGATACACCGGCAGCGCCACGTCATCCATATACTACATGATACACCGGCAGCGCTACGGCACCCATATACTACATGATACACCGGCAGCGCTACGTCACCCATATACTACATGACACACCGGCAGCGCTACGTCATCCATATACTACATGACACACCGGCAGCGCTACGTCACCCATATACTACATGATACACCGGCAGCGCTACGTCACCCATATACTACATGATACACCGGCATCGCTACGTCACCCATATACTACATGATACACCGGCAGCGCTACGTCACCCATATACTACATGATACACCGGCAGCGCTACGTCACCTATATACTACATGACACATCGGCAGCGCTACGTCATCCATATACTACATAATACACCGGCAGCGCTACGTCATATACTACATGATACACCGGCAGCGCTACGTCACCCATATACTACATGATACACCGGCAGCGCTACGTCACCCATATACTACATGATACACCGGCAGCGCTACGTCACCCATATACTACATGATACACCGGCAGCGCTACGTCACCCATATACTACATGATACACCGACAGCGCTACGTCACCCATATACTACATGATACACCGGCAGCGCTACGTCACCCATATACTACATGATACACAGGCAGCGCTACGTCATCCATATACTACATGATACACAGGCAGCGCTACGTCATCCATATACTACATGATACACCGGCAGCGCTACGTCATCCATATACTACATGATACACCGGCAGCGCTACGTCATATACTACATGATACACCGGCAGCGCTAAGTCACCCATATACTACATGATACACCGGCAGCGCTACGTCATCCATATACTACATGATACACCAGCAGCGCTACGTCACTCATATACTACATGATACACCGGCAGCGCTACGTCACCCATATACTACATGATACACCGGCAGCGCTACGTCACCCATATACTACATGATACACCGGCAGCGCAACGTCACCCATATACTACATGATACACCGGCAGCGCTACGTCACCCATATACTACATGATACACCGGCAGCGCTACGTCACCCATATACTACATGATACACCGGCAGCGCTACGTCACCCATATACTACATGATACACCGGCAGCGCAACGTCACCCATATACTACATGATACACCGGCAGTGCTACGTCATATACTACATGATACACCGGCAGCGCTACGTCACCCATATACTACACGATACATGGGCAGCGCAACGTCACCCATATACTACATGATACACCGGCAGCGCTAAGTCACCCATATACTACATGATACACCGGCAGCGCTACGTCACCCATATACTACATGATACACCGGCAGCGCTAAGTCACCCATATACTACATGATACACCGGCAGCGCTACGTCATATACTACATGATACACCGGCAGCGCTACATCATCCATATACTACATGATACACCGGCAGTGCTACGTCATATACTACATGATACACCGGCAGCGCTACGTCATCCATATACTACATGATACACCGGCAGCGCTAAGTCATCCGTATACTACATGATACACCGGCAGCGCTACGTCACCCATATACTACATGATACACCGGCAGCGCTACGTCACCCATATACTACATGATACACCGGCAGCGCTAAGTCACCCATATACTACATGATACACCGGCAGTGCTACGTCATATACTACATGATACACCGGCAGCGCTACGTCATCCATATACTACATGATACACCGGCAGCGCTACGTCATCCATATACTACATGATACACCGGCAGCGCTAAGTCACCCATATACTACATGATACACCGGCAGCGCTACGTCACCCATATACTACATGATACACCGGCAGCGCTACGTCACCCATATACTACATGATACACCGGCAGCGCTAAGTCACACATATGCTACATGATACACCGGCAGCGCTACGTCATCCATATGCTACATGATACACCGGCAGCGCTAGGTCACCCATATACTACATGATACACCGGCAGCGCTACGTCACCCATATACTACATGATACACCGGCAGCGCTACGTCACCCATATACTACATGATACACCGGCAGCGCTACGTCACCCATATACTACATGATACACCGGCAGCGCTACGTCACCCATATACTACATGATACACCGGCAGCGCTACGTCACCCATATACTACATGATACACCGGCAATGCTACGTCACCCATATACTACATGATACACCGGCAGCGCTACGTCACCCATATACTACATGATACACCGGCAGCGCTACGTCATCCATATACTACATGATACACCGGCAGCGCTACGTCATATACTACATGATACACCGGCAGCGCTAAGTCACCCATATACTACATGATACACCGGCAGCGCTACGTCATCCATATACTACATGATACACCAGCAGCGCTACGTCACTCATATACTACATGATACACCGGCAGCGCTACGTCACCCATATACTACATGATACACCGGCAGCGCTACGTCACCCATATACTACATGATACACCGGCAGCGCTACGTCATATACTACATGATACACCGGCAGCGCTAAGTCACCCATATACTACATGATACACCGGCAGCGCTACGTCATCCATATACTACATGATACACCGGCAGCGCTACGTCACTCATATACTACATGATACACCGGCAGCGCTACGTCACCCATATACTACATGATACACCGGCAGCGCTACGTCACCCATATACTACATGATACACCGGCAGCGCTACGTCACCCATATACTACATGATACACCGGCAGCGCTACGTCACCCATATACTACATGATACACCGGCAGCGCTACGTCACCCATATACTACATGATACACCGGCAGCGCTACGTCACCCATATACTACATGATACACCGGCAGCGTTACGTCACCCATATACTACATGATACACCGGCAGCGCAACGTCACCCATATACTACATGATACACCGGCAGTGCTACGTCATATACTACATGATACACCGGCAGCGCTACGTCACCCATATACTACACGATACACCGGCAGCGCAATGTCACCCATATACTACATGATACACCGGCAGTGCTACGTCATATACTACATGATACACCGGCAGCGCTACGTCACCCATATACTACACGATACATGGGCAGCGCAACGTCACCCATATACTACATGATACACCGGCAGCGCTAAGTCACCCATATACTACATGATACACCGGCAGCGCTACGTCACCCATATACTACATGATACACCGGCAGCGCTAAGTCACCCATATACTACATGATACACCGGCAGCGCTACGTCATATACTACATGATACACCGGCAGCGCTACGTCATCCATATACTACATGATACACCGGCAGTGCTACGTCATATACTACATGATACACCGGCAGCGCTACGTCATCCATATACTACATGATACACCGGCAGCGCTAAGTCATCCGTATACTACATGATACACCGGCAGCGCTACGTCACCCATATACTACATGATACACCGGCAGCGCTACGTCACCCATATACTACATGATACACCGGCAGCGCTAAGTCACCCATATACTACATGATACACCGGCAGTGCTACGTCATATACTACATGATACACCGGCAGCGCTACGTCATCCATATACTACATGATACACCGGCAGCGCTACGTCATCCATATACTACATGATACACCGGCAGCGCTAAGTCACCCATATACTACATGATACACCGGCAGCGCTACGTCACCCATATACTACATGATACACCGGCAGCGCTACGTCACCCATATACTACATGATACACCGGCAGCGCTAAGTCACACATATGCTACATGATACACCGGCAGCGCTACGTCATCCATATGCTACATGATACACCGGCAGCGCTAGGTCACCCATATGCTACATGATACACCGGCAGCGCTACGTCACCCATATACTACATGATACACCGGCAGCGCTACGTCACCCATATACTACATGATACACCGGCAGCGCTACGTCACCCATATACTACATGATACACCGGCAGCGCTACGTCACCCATATACTACATGATACACCGGCAGCGCTACGTCACCCATATACTACATGATACACCGGCAGCGCTTCGTCACCCATATACTACATGATACACCGGCAGCGCTACGTCACCCATATACTACATGATACACCGGCAGCGCTACGTCATCCATATACTACATGATACACAGGCAGCGCTACGTCATCCATATACTACATGATACACCGGCAGCGCTACGTCATATACTACATGATACACCAGCAGCGCTACATCATCTATATGCTACATGATACACCGTCAGCGCTACGTCATCCATATACTACATGATACACCGGCAGCGCTACGTCACCCATATACTACATGATACACCGGCAGCGCTACGTCAGCTATATACTACATGATACACCGGCAGCGCTACGTCACCCATATACTACATGATACACCAGCAGCGCTACGTCATCCATATACTACATGATACACCGGCAGCGCTAAGTCACCCATATACTACATGATACACCGGCAGCGCTACATCACCCATATACTACATGATACACCGGCAGCGCTACGTCATCCATATACTACATGATAGACCGGCAGCGCTACGTCATCCATATACTACATGATACACCGGCAGCGCTACGTCATCCATATACTACATGATACACCGGCAGCGCTACATCATATACTACATGATACACCGGCAGCGCTACGTCACCCATATACTACATGATACACCGGCAGCGCTACGTCACCCATATACTACATGATACACCGCCAGCGCTACGTCACCCATATACTACATGATACACCGGCAGCGCTACGTCACCCATATACTACATGATACACCGGCAGCGCTACATCATATACTACATGATACACCGGCAGAGCTACGTCACCCATATACTACATGATAAACCGGCAGCGCTACGTCACCCATATACTACATGATACACCGGCAGCGCTACATCACCGATATACTACATGATACACCGGCAGCGCTACATCACTCATATACTACATGATACACCGGCAGCGCTACGTCACTCATATACTACATGATACACCGGCAGCGCTACGTCACCCATATACTACATGATACACCGGCAGCGCTACGTCACCCATATACTACATGATACACCGGCAGCGCTACGTCATCTATATACTACATGATACACCGACAGCGCTACGTCATATACTACATGATACACCGGCAGCGCTAAGTCATATACTACATGATACACCGGCAGCGCTACGTCACCCATATACTACATGATACAGCGACAGCGCTACGTCATCCATATACTACATGATACACCGGCAGCACTACGTCACTCATATACTACATGATACACCGGCAGCGCTACGTCATATACTACATGATACACCGGCAGCGCTACGTCAACCATATACTACATGATACACCGGCAGCGCTACGTCACCCATATGCTACATGATACACCGGCAGCGCTACGTCACCCATATGCTACATGATACACCGGCAGCGCTACGTCATCCATATACTACATGATAGACCGGCAGCGCTACGTCATCCATATACTACATGATACACCGGCAGCGCTACGTCACTCATATACTACATGATACACCGGCAGCACTACGTCATCCATATACTACATGATACACTGGCAGCGCTACGTCACCCATATACTACATGATACACCGGCAGCGCTACGTCACCCATATACTACATGATACACCGGCAGCGCTACGTCACCCATATACTACATGATACACCGGCAGCGCTACGTCACCCATATACTACATGATACACCGGCAGCGCTACGTCACCCATATACTACATGATACACCGGCAGCGCTACGTCACCATATACTACATTATACACCGGCAGCGCTACGTCACCCATATACTACATGATACACCAGCAGCGCTACGTCACCATATACTACATTATACACCGGCAGCGCTACGTCACCCATATACTACATGATACACCGGCAGCGCTACGTCACCCATATACTACATGATATACCGGCAGCGCTACGTCACCCATATACTACATGATACACCGGCAGCGCTACGTCACCCATATACTACATGATACACCGGCAGCGCTACGTCACCCATATACTACATGGTACACCGGCAGCGCTACGTCACCCATATACTACATGACACACCGGCAGCGCTACGTCACCCATATACTACATGACACACCGGCAGCGCTACGTCACCTATATACTACATGATACACCGGCAGCGCTACGTCACCCATATACTACAAGATACACCGGCAGCTCTACGTCACCCATATACTACATGATACACCGGCAGCGCTACGTCACCCATATACTACATGATACACCGGCAGCGCTACGTCTCCTATATACTACATGATACACCGGCAGCGCTACGTCACCCATATACTACATGATACACCGGCAGCGCTACGTCACCCATATACTACATGATACACCGGCAGCGCTACGTCACCCATATACTACATGATACACCGGCAGCGCTACGTCACCCATATACTACATGATAGCGCTACGTCACCCATATACTACATGATACACCGGCAGCGCTACGTCATATACTACATGATACACCGGCAGCGCTACGTCATCCATATACTACATTATACACCGGCAGCGCTACGTCACCCATATACTACATGATACACCGGCAGCGCTAAGTCACCCATATGCTACATGATACACCGGCACCGCTACGTCAGCTATATACTACACGATACACCGGCAGCACTACGTCATCCATATACTACACGATACACCGGCAGCGCTACGTCACCCATATACTACACGATACACCGGCAGCGCTACGTCACCCATATACTACACGATACACCGGCAGCGCTACGTCATCCATATACTACACGATACACCGGCAGCACTACGTCACCCATATACTACATTATACACCGGCAGCGCTACGTCACCCATATACTACATGACAGACCAGCAGCGCTACGTCACCCATATACTACATGATACACCGGCAGCGCTACGTCACCCATATACTACACGATACACCGGCAGCGCTACGTCACCCATATACTACACGATACACCGGCAGCGCTACGTCATCCATATACTACACGATACACCGGCAGCACTACGTCACCCATATACTACATGATACACCGGCAGCGCTACGTCCCCCATATACTACATGATACAACGGCAGCGCTACGTCACCCATATACTACATGATACACCGGCAGCGCTACGTCACCCATATACTACATGATACACCGGCAGCACTACGTCACCCATATACTACATGATACACCGGCAGCGCTACGTCACCCATATACTACATGATACACCGGCAGCGCTACGTCATCCATATACTACATGATACACCGGCAGCGCTACGTCACCCATATACTACATGATACACCGGCAGCGCTACGTCACCCATATACTACATGATACACCGGCAGCGCTACGTCACCCATATACTACATGATACACCGGCAGCGCTACGTCACCCATATACTACATGATACACCGGAAGCGCTACGTCATATACTACATGATACACCGGCAGCGCTACGTCACCCATATACTACATTATACACCGGCAGCGCTACGTCACCCATATACTACATGATACACCGGCAGCGCTACGTCATCCATATACTACATGATACACCGGCAGCGCTACGTCACCCATATACTACATGATACACCGGCAGCGCTACGTCACCCATATACTACATGATACACCGGCAGCGCTACGTCACCCATATACTACATGATACACCGGCAGCGCTACGTCACCCATATACTACATGATACACCGGAAGCGCTACGTCATATACTACATGATACACCGGCAGCGCTACGTCACCCATATACTACATTATACACCGGCAGCGCTACGTCACCCATATACTACATGACAGACCAGCAGCGCTACGTCACCCATATACTACATGATACACCGGCAGCGCTACGTCACCCATATACTACATGATACACCGGCAGCTCTACATCACCCATATACTACATGATACACCGGCAGCGCTACGTCACCCATATACTACATGATACACCGGCAGCGCTACGTCACCCATATACTACATGATACACCGGCAGCGCTACGTCATCCTTATACTACATGATACACCGGCAGCGCTACGTCATCCTTATACTACATGATACACCGGCAGCGCTACGTCATCCTTATACTACATGATACACCGGCAGCGATACGTCACCCATATACTACATGATACACAGGCAGCGCTACGTCATCCATATACTACATGATACACCGGCAGCGCTACGTCACCCATATACTACATGATACACCGGCAGCGCTACGTCATCTATATACTACATGATACACCGGCAGCGCTACGTCATATACTACATGATACACCGGCAGCGCTACGTCATATACTACATGATACACCGGCAGCGCTACGTCACCCATATACTACATGATACACCGGCAGCGTTACGTCACCCATATACTACATGATACACCGGCAGCGCTACGTCATATACTACATGATACACAGGCAGCGCTACGTCACCTATATACTACCTGATACACCGGCAGCGCTACATCACCCATATTCTACATGATACACCGGCAGCGCTACGTCATCTATATACTACATGATACACCGGCAGCGCTACGTCATATACTACATGATACACCGGCAGCGCTACGTCATATACTACATGATACACCGCAAGCGCTACGTCACCCATATACTACATGATACACCGGCAGCGTTACGTCACCCATATACTACATGATACACCGGCAGCACAACGTCACCCATATACTACATGATACACCGGCAGCGCTACGTCACCCATATACTACATGATACACCGGCAGCGCTACGTCATCTATATACTACATGATACACCGGCAGCGCTACGTCATATACTACATGATACACCGGCAGCGCTACGTCACCCATATACTACATTATACACCGGCAGCGCTACGTCACCCATATACTACATGACAGACCAGCAGCGCTACGTCACCCATATACTACATGATACACCGGCAGCGCTACGTCACCCATATACTACATGATACACCGGCAGCTCTACGTCACCCATATACTACATGATACACCGGCAGCGCTACGTCACCCATATACTACATGATACACCGGCAGCGCTACGTCACCCATATACTACATGATACACCGGCAGCGCTACGTCATCCTTATACTACATGATACACCGGCAGCGCTACGTCATCCTTATACTACATGATACACCGGCAGCGCTACGTCATCCTTATACTACATGATACACCGGCAGCGATACGTCACCCATATACTACATGATACACAGGCAGCGCTACGTCATCCATATACTACATGATACACCGGCAGCGCTACGTCACCCATATACTACATGATACACCGGCAGCGCTACGTCATCTATATACTACATGATACACCGGCAGCGCTACGTCATATACTACATGATACACCGGCAGCGCTACGTCATATACTACATGATACACCGGCAGCGCTACGTCACCCATATACTACATGATACACCGGCAGCGTTACGTCACCCATATACTACATGATACACCGGCAGCGCTACGTCATATACTACATGATACACAGGCAGCGCTACGTCACCTATATACTACATGATACACCGGCAGCGCTACGTCACCCATATACTACATGATACACCGGCAGCGCTACGTCATCTATATACTACATGATACACCGGCAGCGCTACGTCATATACTACATGATACACCGGCAGCGCTACGTCATATACTACATGATACACCGGCAGCGCTACGTCACCCATATACTACATGATACACCGGCAGCGTTACGTCACCCATATACTACATGATACACCGGCAGCACAACGTCACCCATATACTACATGATACACCGGCAGCGCTACGTCACCCATATACTACATGATACACCGGCAGCGCTACGTCATCTATATACTACATGATACACCGGCAGCGCTACGTCATATACTACATGATACACCGGCAGCGCTACGTCATATACTACATGATACACCGGCAGCGCTACGTCACCCATATACTACATGATACACCGGCAGCGCTACGTCATCTATATACTACATGATACACCGGCAGCGCTACGTCATATACTACATGATACACCGGCAGCGCTACGTCACCCATATACTACATGATACACCGGCAGCGCTACGTCATATACTACATGATACACCGGCAGCGCTACGTCACCCATATACTACATGATACACCGGCAGCGCTACGTCACCCATATACTACATGATACACCGGCAGCGCTACGTCATCCATATACTACATGATACACCGGCAGCGCTACGTCACCCATATACTACATGATATACCGGCAGCGCTACGTCACCCATATACTACATGATACACCGGCAGCGCTACGTCACCCATATACTACATGATACACCGGCAGCGCTACGTCACCCATATACTACATGGTACACCGGCAGCGCTACGTCACCCATATACTACATGACACACCGGCAGCGCTACGTCACCCATATACTACATGACACACCGGCAGCGCTACGTCACCTATATACTACATGATACACCGGCAGCGCTACGTCACCCATATACTACATGATACACCGGCAGCTCTACGTCACCCATATACTACATGATACACCGGCAGCGCTACGTCACCCATATACTACATGATACACCGGCAGCGCTACGTCATATACTACATGATACACCGGCAGCGCTACGTCACCCATATACTACATGATACACCGGCAGCGTTACGTCACCCATATACTACATGATACACCGGCAGCACAACGTCACCCATATACTACATGATACACCGGCAGCGCTACGTCACCCATATACTACATGATACACCGGCAGCGCTACGTCATCTATATACTACATGATACACCGGCAGCGCTACGTCATATACTACATGATACACCGGCAGCGCTACGTCATATACTACATGATACACCGGCAGCGCTACGTCACCCATATACTACATGATACACCGGCAGCGCTACGTCATCTATATACTACATGATACACCGGCAGCGCTACGTCATATACTACATGATACACCGGCAGCGCTACGTCACCCATATACTACATGATACACGGCAGCGCTACGTCATATACTACATGATACACCGGCAGCGCTACGTCACCCATATACTACATGATACACCGGCAGCGCTACGTCACCCATATACTACATGATACACCGGCAGCGCTACGTCATCCATATACTACATGATACACCGGCAGCGCTACGTCACCCATATACTACATGATATACCGGCAGCGCTACGTCACCCATATACTACATGATACACCGGCAGCGCTACGTCACCCATATACTACATGATACACCGGCAGCGCTACGTCACCCATATACTACATGGTACACCGGCAGCGCTACGTCACCCATATACTACATGACACACCGGCAGCGCTACGTCACCCATATACTACATGACACACCGGCAGCGCTACGTTACCCTATATACTACATGATACACCGGCAGCGCTACGTCACCCATATACTACATGATACACCGGCAGCTCTACGTCACCCATATACTACATGATACACCGGCAGCGCTACGTCACCCATATACTACATGATACACCGGCAGCGCTACGTCTCCTATATACTACATGATACACCGGCAGCGCTACGTCACCCATATACTACATGATACACCGGCAGCGCTACGTCACCCATATACTACATGATACACCGGCAGTGCTACGTCATCCATATACTACATGATACAATAGCAGCGCTACATCACCTATATACTACATGATACACCGGCAGCGCTACGTCACCCATATACTACATGATACACCAGCAGCGCTACGTCACCAATATACTACATGATACACCGGCAGCGCTACGTCACCTATATACTACATGATACACCGGCAGCGCTACGTCATATACTACATGATACACCGGCAGCGCTACGTCACCCATATACTACATGATACACCGGAAGCGCTACGTCATCCATATGCTACATGATACACCGGCAGCGCTACGGCACCCATATACTACATGATACACCGGCAGCGCTACGTCACCCATATACTACATGATACACCGGCAGCGCTACGTCATCCATATGCTACATGATACACCGGCAGCGCTACGTCATATACTACATGATACACCGGCAGCGCTACGTCACCCATATACTACATGATACACCGGCAGCGCTACGTCACCCATATACTACATGATACACCAGCAGCGCTTCGTCATCCATATGCTACATGATACACCGGCAGCGCTACGTCACCCATATACTACATGATACACCGGTAGCGCTACGTCATATACTACATAATACACCGGCAGCGCTACGTCATATACTACATGATACACCGGCAGCGCTACGTCACCCATATACTACATGATACACCGGCAGCGCTACGTCATCCATATGCTACATGATACACCGGCAGCGCTACGTCATATACTACATGATACACCGGCAGCGCTACGTCACCCATATACTACATGATACACCGGCAGCGCTACGTCACCCATATACTACATGATACACCAGCAGCGCTACGTCATCCATATGCTACATGATACACCGGCAGCGCTACGTCACCCATATACTACATGATACACCGGTAGCGCTACGTCATATACTACATGATACACCGGCAGCGCTAAGTCACCCATATACTACATGATACACCGGCAGCGCTACGTCATATATATATATACTACATGATACACCGGCAGCGCTACGTCACCCATATACTACATGACACACCGGCAGCGCTACGTCACCCATATACTACATGACACACCGGCAGCGCGACGTTACCGATATACTACATGATACACCGGCAGCGCTACGTCAACCATATACTACATGATACACCGGCAGCGCTACGTCATATATATACTACATGATACACCGGCAGCGCTAAGTCACCCATATACTACATGATACACCAGCAGCACTACGTCATCCATATACTACATGATACACCGGCAGCGCTACGTCACCCATATACTACATGATACACCGGCAGCGCTACGTCACCCATATACTACATGATACACCGGCAGCGCTACGTCATCTATATACTACATGATACACCGGCAGCGCTATGTCACCCATATACTACATGATACACCGGCAGCGCTACGTCATCCATATACTACATTACACACCGGCAGCGCTACGTCATAAACTACATGATACAACGGCAGCGCTACGTCATAAACTACATGATACACCGGCAGCGCTACATCACCCATATACTACATGATACACCGGCAGCGCTACGTCACCCATATACTACATGATACACCGGCAGCGCTACGTCACCCATATACTACATGATACACCGGCAGCGCTACGTCACCCATATACTACATGATACACCGGCAGCGCTACATCATATACTACATGATACACCGGCAGCGCTACGTCACCCATATACTACATGATACACCGGCAGCGCCACGTCATCCATATACTACATGATACACCGGCAGCGCTACGGCACCCATATACTACATGATACACCGGCAGCGCTACGTCACCCATATACTACATGACACACCGGCAGCGCTACGTCATCCATATACTACATGACACACCGGCAGCGCTACGTCACCCATATACTACATGATACACCGGCAGCGCTACGTCACCCATATACTACATGATACACCGGCAGCGCTACGTCACCCATATACTACATGATACACCGGCAGCGCTACGTCACCCATATACTACATGATACACCGGCAGCGCTACGTCACCCATATACTACATGATACACCGGCAGCGCTACGTCACCCATATACTACATGATACACCGGCAGCGCTACGTCACCCATATACTACATGATACACCGGCAGCGCTACGTCACCCATATACTACATGATACACAGGCAGCGCTACGTCATCCATATACTACATGATACACAGGCAGCGCTACGTCATCCATATACTACATGATACACCGGCAGCGCTACGTCATCCATATACTACATGATACACCGGCAGCGCTACGTCACCCATATACTACATGATACACCGGCAGCGCTACGTCACCCATATACTACATGATACACAGGCAGCGCTACGTCATCCATATACTACATGATACACAGGCAGCGCTACGTCATCCATATACTACATGATACACCGGCAGCGCTACGTCATCCATATACTACATGATACACCGGCAGCGCTACGTCATATACTACATGATACACCGGCAGCGCTACGTCACCCATATACTACATGATACACCGGCAGCGCTACGTCATATACTACATGATACACCGGCAGCGCTACGTCACCCATATACTACATGATACACCGGCAGCGCTACGTCACCCATATACTACATGATACACCGGCAGCGCAACGTCACCCATATACTACATGATACACCGGCAGCGCTACGTCACCCATATACTACATGATACACCGGCAGCGCTACGTCACCCATATACTACATGATACATCGGCAGCGCTACGTCACCCATATACTACATGATACACCGGCAGTGCTACGTCATATACTACATGATACACCGGCAGCGCTACGTCACCCATATACTACACGATACATGGGCAGCGCAACGTCACCCATATACTACATGATACACCGGCAGCGCTAAGTCACCCATATACTACATGATACACCGGCAGCGCTACGTCACCCATATACTACATGATACACCGGCAGCGCTAAGTCACCCATATACTACATGATACACCGGCAGCGCTACGTCATATACTACATGATACACCGGCAGCGCTACATCATCCATATACTACATGATACACCGGCAGTGCTACGTCATATACTACATGATACACCGGCAGCGCTACGTCATCCATATACTACATGATACACCGGCAGCGCTAAGTCATCCGTATACTACATGATACACCGGCAGCGCTACGTCACCCATATACTACATGATACACCGGCAGCGCTACGTCACCCATATACTACATGATACACCGGCAGCGCTAAGTCACCCATATACTACATGATACACCGGCAGTGCTACGTCATATACTACATGATACACCGGCAGCGCTACGTCATCCATATACTACATGATACACCGGCAGCGCTACGTCATCCATATACTACATGATACACCGGCAGCGCTAAGTCACCCATATACTACATGATACACCGGCAGCGCTACGTCACCCATATACTACATGATACACCGGCAGCGCTACGTCACCCATATACTACATGATACACCGGCAGCGCTAAGTCACACATATGCTACATGATACACCGGCAGCGCTACGTCATCCATATGCTACATGATACACCGGCAGCGCTAGGTCACCCATATACTACATGATACACCGGCAGCGCTACGTCACCCATATACTACATGATACACCGGCAGCGCTACGTCACCCATATACTACATGATACACCGGCAGCGCTACGTCACCCATATACTACATGATACACCGGCAGCGCTACGTCACCCATATACTACATGATACACCGGCAGCGCTACGTCACCCATATACTACATGATACACCGGCAATGCTACGTCACCCATATACTACATGATACACCGGCAGCGCTACGTCACCCATATACTACATGATACACCGGCAGCGCTACGTCATCCATATACTACATGATACACCGGCAGCGCTACGTCATATACTACATGATACACCGGCAGCGCTAAGTCACCCATATACTACATGATACACCGGCAGCGCTACGTCATCCATATACTACATGATACACCAGCAGCGCTACGTCACTCATATACTACATGATACACCGGCAGCGCTACGTCACCCATATACTACATGATACACCGGCAGCGCTACGTCACCCATATACTACATGATACACCGGCAGCGCTACGTCATATACTACATGATACACCGGCAGCGCTAAGTCACCCATATACTACATGATACACCGGCAGCGCTACGTCATCCATATACTACATGATACACCAGCAGCGCTACGTCACTCATATACTACATGATACACCGGCAGCGCTACGTCACCCATATACTACATGATACACCGGCAGCGCTACGTCACCCATATACTACATGATACACCGGCAGCGCTACGTCACCCATATACTACATGATACACCGGCAGCGCTACGTCACCCATATACTACATGATACACCGGCAGCGCTACGTCACCCATATACTACATGATACACCGGCAGCGCTACGTCACCCATATACTACATGATACACCGGCAGCGTTACGTCACCCATATACTACATGATACACCGGCAGCGCAACGTCACCCATATACTACATGATACACCGGCAGTGCTACGTCATATACTACATGATACACCGGCAGCGCTACGTCACCCATATACTACACGATACACCGGCAGCGCAATGTCACCCATATACTACATGATACACCGGCAGTGCTACGTCATATACTACATGATACACCGGCAGCGCTACGTCACCCATATACTACACGATACATGGGCAGCGCAACGTCACCCATATACTACATGATACACCGGCAGCGCTAAGTCACCCATATACTACATGATACACCGGCAGCGCTACGTCACCCATATACTACATGATACACCGGCAGCGCTAAGTCACCCATATACTACATGATACACCGGCAGCGCTACGTCATATACTACATGATACACCGGCAGCGCTACGTCATCCATATACTACATGATACACCGGCAGTGCTACGTCATATACTACATGATACACCGGCAGCGCTACGTCATCCATATACTACATGATACACCGGCAGCGCTACGTCACCCATATACTACATGATACACCGGCAGCGCTACGTCACCCATATACTACATGATACACCGGCAGCGCTAAGTCACCCATATACTACATGATACACCGGCAGTGCTACGTCATATACTACATGATACACCGGCAGCGCTACGTCATCCATATACTACATGATACACCGGCAGCGCTACGTCATCCATATACTACATGATACACCGGCAGCGCTAAGTCACCCATATACTACATGATACACCGGCAGCGCTACGTCACCCATATACTACATGATACACCGGCAGCGCTACGTCACCCATATACTACATGATACACCGGCAGCGCTAAGTCACACATATGCTACATGATACACCGGCAGCGCTACGTCATCCATATGCTACATGATACACCGGCAGCGCTAGGTCACCCATATGCTACATGATACACCGGCAGCGCTACGTCACCCATATACTACATGATACACCGGCAGCGCTACGTCACCCATATACTACATGATACACCGGCAGCGCTACGTCACCCATATACTACATGATACACCGGCAGCGCAACGTCACCCATATACTACATGATACACCGGCAGTGCTACGTCACCCATATACTACATGATACACCGGCAGCGCTACGTCACCCATATACTACATGATACACCGGCAGCGCTACGTCACCCATATACTACATGATACACCGGCAGCGCTACGTCACCCATATACTACATGATACACCGGCAGCGCTACGTCATCCATATACTACATGATACACAGGCAGCGCTACGTCATCCATATACTACATGATACACCGGCAGCGCTACGTCATCCATATACTACATGATACACCGGCAGCGCTACGTCATATACTACATGATACACCAGCAGCGCTACATCATCTATATGCTACATGATACACCGTCAGCGCTACGTCATCCATATACTACATGATACACCGGCAGCGCTACGTCACCCATATACTACATGATACACCGGCAGCGCTACGTCAGCTATATACTACATGATACACCGGCAGCGCTACGTCACCCATATACTACATGATACACCAGCAGCGCTACGTCATCCATATACTACATGATACACCGGCAGCGCTAAGTCACCCATATACTACATGATACACCGGCAGCGCTACGTCACCCATATACTACATGATACACCGGCAGCGCTAAGTCACCCATATACTACATGATACACCGGCAGCGCTACGTCACCCATATACTACATGATACACCGGCAGCGCTACGTCACCCATATACTACATGATACACCGGCAGCGCTACATCATATACTACATGATACACCGGCAGAGCTACGTCACCCATATACTACATGATAAACCGGCAGCGCTACGTCACCCATATACTACATGATACACCGGCAGCGCTACATCACCGATATACTACATGATACACCGGCAGCGCTACATCACTCATATACTACATGATACACCGGCAGCGCTACGTCACTCATATACTACATGATACACCGGCAGCGCTACGTCACCCATATACTACATGATACACCGGCAGCGCTACGTCACCCATATACTACATGATACACCGGCAGCGCTACGTCATCTATATACTACATGATACACCGACAGCGCTACGTCATATACTACATGATACACCGGCAGCGCTAAGTCATATACTACATGATACACCGGCAGCGCTACGTCACCCATATACTACATGATACAGCGACAGCGCTACGTCATCCATATACTACATGATACACCGGCAGCACTACGTCACTCATATACTACATGATACACCGGCAGCGCTACGTCATATACTACATGATACACCGGCAGCGCTACGTCAACCATATACTACATGATACACCGGCAGCGCTACGTCACCCATATGCTACATGATACACCGGCAGCGCTACGTCACCCATATGCTACATGATACACCGGCAGCGCTACGTCATCCATATACTACATGATAGACCGGCAGCGCTACGTCATCCATATACTACATGATACACCGGCAGCGCTACGTCACTCATATACTACATGATACACCGGCAGCGCTACGTCATCCATATACTACATGATACACTGGCAGCGCTACGTCACCCATATACTACATGATACACCGGCAGCGCTACGTCACCCATATACTACATGATACACCGGCAGCGCTACGTCACCCATATACTACATGATACACCGGCAGCGCTACGTCACCCATATACTACATGATACACCGGCAGCGCTACGTCACCCATATACTACATGATACACCGGCAGCGCTACGTCACCATATACTACATTATACACCGGCAGCGCTACGTCACCCATATACTACATGATACACCGGCAGCGCTACGTCACCATATACTACATTATACACCGGCAGCGCTACGTCACCCATATACTACATGATACACCGGCAGCGCTACGTCACCCATATACTACATGATATACCGGCAGCGCTACGTCACCCATATACTACATGATACACCGGCAGCGCTACGTCACCCATATACTACATGATACACCGGCAGCGCTACGTCACCCATATACTACATGGTACACCGGCAGCGCTACGTCACCCATATACTACATGACACACCGGCAGCGCTACGTCACCCATATACTACATGACACACCGGCAGCGCTACGTCACCTATATACTACATGATACACCGGCAGCGCTACGTCACCCATATACTACAAGATACACTGGCAGCTCTACGTCACCCATATACTACATGATACACCGGCAGCGCTACGTCACCCATATACTACATGATACACCGGCAGCGCTACGTCACCCATATACTACATGATACACCGGCAGCGCTACGTCACCCATATACTACATGATACACCGGCAATGCTACGTCACCCATATACTACATGATACACCGGCAGCGCTACGTCACCCATATACTACATGATACACCGGCAGCGCTACGTCATCCATATACTACATGATACACCGGCAGCGCTACGTCATATACTACATGATACACCGGCAGCGCTAAGTCACCCATATACTACATGATACACCGGCAGCGCTACGTCATCCATATACTACATGATACACCAGCAGCGCTACGTCACTCATATACTACATGATACACCGGCAGCGCTACGTCACCCATATACTACATGATACACCGGCAGCGCTACGTCACCCATATACTACATGATACACCGGCAGCGCTACGTCATATACTACATGATACACCGGCAGCGCTAAGTCACCCATATACTACATGATACACCGGCAGCGCTACGTCATCCATATACTACATGATACACCAGCAGCGCTACGTCACTCATATACTACATGATACACCGGCAGCGCTACGTCACCCATATACTACATGATACACCGGCAGCGCTACGTCACCCATATACTACATGATACACCGGCAGCGCTACGTCACCCATATACTACATGATACACCGGCAGCGCTACGTCACCCATATACTACATGATACACCGGCAGCGCTACGTCACCCATATACTACATGATACACCGGCAGCGCTACGTCACCCATATACTACATGATACACCGGCAGCGTTACGTCACCCATATACTACATGATACACCGGCAGCGCAACGTCACCCATATACTACATGATACACCGGCAGTGCTACGTCATATACTACATGATACACCGGCAGCGCTACGTCACCCATATACTACACGATACACCGGCAGCGCAATGTCACCCATATACTACATGATACACCGGCAGTGCTACGTCATATACTACATGATACACCGGCAGCTCTACGTCACCCATATACTACACGATACATGGGCAGCGCAACGTCACCCATATACTACATGATACACCGGCAGCGCTAAGTCACCCATATACTACATGATACACCGGCAGCGCTACGTCACCCATATACTACATGATACACCGGCAGCGCTAAGTCACCCATATACTACATGATACACCGGCAGCGCTACGTCATATACTACATGATACACCGGCAGCGCTACGTCATCCATATACTACATGATACACCGGCAGTGCTACGTCATATACTACATGATACACCGGCAGCGCTACGTCATCCATATACTACATGATACACCGGCAGCGCTAAGTCATCCGTATACTACATGATACACCGGCAGCGCTACGTCACCCATATACTACATGATACACCGGCAGCGCTACGTCACCCATATACTACATGATACACCGGCAGCGCTAAGTCACCCATATACTACATGATACACCGGCAGTGCTACGTCATATACTACATGATACACCGGCAGCGCTACGTCATCCATATACTACATGATACACCGGCAGCGCTACGTCATCCATATACTACATGATACACCGGCAGCGCTAAGTCACCCATATACTACATGATACACCGGCAGCGCTACGTCACCCATATACTACATGATACACCGGCAGCGCTACGTCACCCATATACTACATGATACACCGGCAGCGCTAAGTCACACATATGCTACATGATACACCGGCAGCGCTACGTCATCCATATGCTACATGATACACCGGCAGCGCTAGGTCACCCATATGCTACATGATACACCGGCAGCGCTACGTCACCCATATACTACATGATACACCGGCAGCGCTACGTCACCCATATACTACATGATACACCGGCAGCGCTACGTCACCCATATACTACATGATACACCGGCAGCGCAACGTCACCCATATACTACATGATACACCGGCAGTGCTACGTCACCCATATACTACATGATACACCGGCAGCGCTACGTCACCCATATACTACATGATACACCGGCAGCGCTACGTCACCCATATACTACATGATACACCGGCAGCGCTACGTCACCCATATACTACATGATACACCGGCAGCGCTACGTCATCCATATACTACATGATACACAGGCAGCGCTACGTCATCCATATACTACATGATACACCGGCAGCGCTACGTCATCCATATACTACATGATACACCGGCAGCGCTACGTCATATACTACATGATACACCAGCAGCGCTACATCATCTATATGCTACATGATACACCGTCAGCGCTACGTCATCCATATACTACATGATACACCGGCAGCGCTACGTCACCCATATACTACATGATACACCGGCAGCGCTACGTCAGCTATATACTACATGATACACCGGCAGCGCTACGTCACCCATATACTACATGATACACCGGCAGCGCTACGTCATCCATATACTACATGATACACCGGCAGCGCTAAGTCACCCATATACTACATGATACACCGGCAGCGCTACGTCACCCATATACTACATGATACACCGGCAGCGCTAAGTCACCCATATACTACATGATACACCGGCAGCGCTACGTCACCCATATACTACATGATACACCGGCAGCGCTACGTCACCCATATACTACATGATACACCGGCAGCGCTACATCATATACTACATGATACACCGGCAGAGCTACGTCACCCATATACTACATGATAAACCGGCAGCGCTACGTCACCCATATACTACATGATACACCGGCAGCGCTACATCACCGATATACTA